>CM021103.1:319110601-319640334 GCA_007115665.2 Sequoiadendron giganteum
TTTGCCTTTAATTTTCAGTCACAACAATGTAAATCATGCACCCGTTAAGAATTAGCTCTAAACCAAAACACAGCTGAAACAACTCTAACCAAGAATGCACCCTAAAACCATTTAAGGAGGAGGGGCAGGCATATGGTCAGAGGATCCCTAGGATCTAATAGCTTGATAACAACTGAAAGTAGAGAGCTAAACTCAACACCAAGAATGTGCACGCAAGATCCTTTTGCAAGGCGAGGTGCTAACATATGGTGGAGTGCTAGATATTAAACTGAAATACAACTTCTTCTGCTGATGCAAGCATCCACAAGTGGTGGGAATACTCCACTTATTTCGTGGGTGTGATTATTACAAACATTTAAAGGTGGCAAGCCAGCCAATTAACCTCACTTCCACTTAAACTATGGGAGGTATACAATCCACACAACCACTTTATTACGTGGGGGGAATTATAACAAAGTAAATTGCAGCAAGTAAACAAATTGCTGTTAGTACTACTAAACAACTTACAAACACTCACTAAACAGCTGCAATGAATCAACCACGAGTTCCCCAAATAAACAATGGTTAGAGTGACACTTCCTCTAACATTTACAATGCCGAAAAGATATAGAAAGAAACTTAGAACAGCATTATAACAATTTCAAACTAATCTGATCAGAAACAGGAAATACAGAAAATCAGATCAACAAAGAGAGAATTCACCAAATTGGACGTATCTTCTTCAATTCAGCTTGGAAAGCTCTCAAACCACAGCCAATCAACAGCTAAGAGCTAGGCGTCCAACCTCCATTGAGAAAACGAGCCCAAAACAGAGAGAAACAACTGGCACGATTCCCAAGGCAATCAAGAAGGAAGGTACGACCTCCAGGAAGTGTCGACCTTCTCCCAAAAATCAGAAACTAAATGATAAAATCTGCAAACTTGCAGAAAGGGGCGCCCTCCACAGTAGAACACCTTGGGCTAACACCCAGAACGAAACCAAAATCTGAATTGAAGCTATGAACAAAAAATAGCTTCAGCCAGGCCAAATCAGCAACTTGCAGAAACAGGTTTTACATCAGCAACCTGTTCGATTCAAACAATTGAAGCTCCATCTGTATTTCAAGGTGAAATACAGCCATGATGATCCACCTAGGAAGCCATAGTTTCAGGCTCGAAGGATGGATTGAATTCGCTAAGCTTCCCCTTAGCCAAGTTCTGGATTCAAACCAGCAACATAACTTTACTATTCAATTTCCAAGATGAGATACAAAGAGCAAAGCACCAATATATAAGCTTCAAATTGGCAAATGAAGCAAACTGTAACTCCCAACAAGAAACTATTCAATTCCTCCAAGGGATGCCACCTTTTAGCAATTATTTTATTTGAAATATCAAAACATTTCCCTTTTAGGCGTCCATTTCAAAAAATGCGACAATAAACATTTAAAACAAACATTTAAATGCTTATGAAAATCGACCCCCTTATGTCCCCTTCATTAAGACAGCTTAAAGTCATCAAGCCTAGGCATGGGGTACAACTTCAAGATATGAAAATTGACTAAGTCTGGGACTCAGTCCAAGGAGGGATAGAAGCCAAAACCCAAAGCCAACATTCAACTGACTCTGCCAAAAATAGAATGATGTCCTGAGCAGAATTGTTGATGGTGCCACTGCCACAAATAGACTTACTAAAAATAGCCAATGCCAAAAATAGTAAGTTAACTTCAAAAACCTTCAAAAAGCCAGCTGAATAGCCACACTGCCCAAAATGTGAACTGCAGATGATTGAACTGCTGCTAGAAAGATATTGCTATAAATAGTGAGTTTGCACAACTTCATCTGAGCAGTAATCATGACTTACTATAAATAGTAAGTGTTTCCAAACACCTTCTAAGTACAATCCGGGAAGCTAATATGACTTACTATAAATAGTAAGTGCTTGGAAAAGTTATCAGATGGAGATGCATGATGCACCATTCTGAAGCTCTCTGAAAACCCAGAAAACTCCACCAGACATGCATCACAACCCCATGCATGCAAGCCCTCAAAACTGCATCTAACACCCCCTAAAAAATAGGAAACCCTATTTTCAGTTCTGCTTAGCCTATGAGTTTCCAGAAATAGGCTAAAACCTCAAGAAGAGCGTAGGGCTAAAATGGGGACATTACACATGACAATATGCAACTAGAGCTATTTCATACAATCTGAAATACAATATATATTTATTATAAACCTTGACCTTGATTTGTGTATGCACAGGAAACACTAAAAAGCTTTAGCTATGGCTCTAGAAACCTAACACAACCCCTTGTATCCAATCACAACTCCCTCTAAAAGTCGTCATGCTGTGTAGAAGTTCCCACAGCTGTAAGGAAGTGTGGCGACAATTATAATATGCAACTAGAGCTATTTCATACAATCTGAAATACAATATATATTTATTATAAACCCTGAAGTAACTTTGCAAATGAAGTAACTTGCTGCCCCAGTGCCTTCTTGAGGCACGATACATGAAAAACATTATGAATCTTGCTATTCTCAGGAAACTCCAACTCATAGGCTACTTCCCCCACTCACTTGGTTATCCTATAAGGACCGTAAAAATGTGGTTTCAATTTCTCCGCACCACTTTTCTTTAGCGAAGACTGCCTATAGGGCTGCATCCTCAAGAAGACCAAGTCTCCCACCTCAAAACTGCGCTCAACCCTATGCCTGTCTGCATAAGACTTTTGTTGATTTTGCACCACCTGCAAATTATCCTTAAGAGCCTTAAGAATATCTTGGCTCTCCTATATCCAGTCCTTGGCTTTGGGAGCCCTGCTATCCCCAAACACCAAATCCAAAAATGAGGGTGCATCATAACCATATAATGCACGAAATGGTGTCATGCCAATGGACATGTAGTAAGTGGTGTTGTAACAGTGCTCTCCTTGATGCAACCACTTTATCCATGCTCTCTACTGTCTCGAGACATATTTAAGTAAGTATCCCTCTACCAATTTATTCACTATCTCTATCTAACCATTTGTTTGGGGGTGGTAAGTTGTACTTGGAGTCAACTAGATGCCAGCAAGTTTGAATAGCTCCTAGTAGAAAGCACTAATAAACTTGTTGTCCTTGTCACTAACAATGTACCTAAGCAACCCGTGGAGTCTAAAAACCTCCCTGAAAAATAACTTTGCCACCTACGATGCCTTGTACTCTAAAGAGATCATGAAGAAGTGAGCGAATTTAGTTCTCTGATCTACCACAACATATATGCAATCTCTACCATGAACCTTAGGTAGACTCATGATGAAGTCCATAGACAGGCTCTCCCACTTCTGCTTAGGAATGGGCAATGGCTGCGGTAACCTTGCTGGATGGGTATGCTCTGACTTGTTTTGCTGACAAGTCACACATTCCCTCACATAACACAACACATCGTCCTTGAGGCCCTTCCATGAGAACCTTTCCCTAATCTGCCAATAGGTTTTGAAATACCCTAGGTGCCTTGCCAATGGTGTATCATGGGTAGCTCTCAAAATCTTCTCCTTGAGATGGGATCCAGGCACCAAGAATATCTTGTCCTTGTCGTAGATTATGTCATCTACCATCCTGTACCGATCTTCCTGAGTTTGACCATCCATCACCTCGTAGGAAAACTTATTCTTGGAGTACTCCACCAAGAGGTGAGATTTCCAATCAAGAAAAATATCTATAAGGGAACATGTTGATGGTTTCCTAGAAAGGGCATTTGCAACTATATTTTTCTTGCCCTTAACATACTCAATATTGAAATCGTAGGCCTGTATTTTGCTGACCCACTTCTGCTGCCTCTCGTTAAGGTCCTATTCTAGGAAATGCCTAAAACTATTGTGGTCATCCTCACCACAAATCTCCCACCTACCAAATACTGCCTGAACTTTTCCAATGCATGCATAATGGCGAGCACCTCCTTATCATAGATGAAATACAACCTCTCAAGCTCCCTCAACTTCCAACTTTCAAATGCTATCAGATGTCTATTTTGCATTAACGTTGCTACTATGCCCTCACCCGAAGAATCACACTCAAGCACAAAAGGCTGAGTAAAATCAGGAAGTGCCAGCACTGGACAATTGCTCATAACATCCTTAAGCCTATCAAATGCCCTCTAAGCCTCCTCTGTCCATCTAAAAGTGCCCTTCTTTGTGAGAGTTGTCAAGGGTGCACCCAACTCTAAAAAGCCCTTAACAAAGCACCTGTAATAACTACACAACCCAAAGAAACCACGCAACTCTGTAAGGGACTTAGGCAATGGCCAATCTAATATTGCCTGAATCTTCTCCTAATGTACCTGCACACACTGTGCACTAATCACATGGCCCAAATATGTAATGTCCCCTTCCTAGACAGTGCAGTTGGTTCAAAGGTTAGCCTATCATTCTGATCCTCGTAGGCTGACAGATGTGTGTAGAGGATCACTTGAGGCAGTTATCCGGTGCTTGGGAACATTACTCCTTCAGTTGATTCAGGTTTGGGCCTTGGCAGACGTTTCCAGAATGTTTTACAAATACCTACTATCTATAGTAAGTCAGGTAGGCAGGAGTTGCTATTTATAGCAGGGCACCTGGTTCAGTTGGTCAGCTCAGTTTCGACCCAGTTTGATAATCTGATGAGCAAACAGTGTTTACTTTGGCATTTAATGTTTATTAAAAGTTTATTAATTTGACTTTATAATATAAAGTCACTTTAATGAAATATTAAAATTATTAAATGGCAAATTATAAAGTATTTAATACTTTATAATAGAGGGGTTAAAATAATAATTAAATGAGCATTTAATTATTAATCAAAAAAGGACGCCATTTATTAAAGATTTGTCCTAAGTCTAAAAAGGGCGAAATTCTTCATTTATTTAAATGATTATTAAAAGATGCCTTGGGTCGAACTTTTGGAAGGAGCTATCTATACTGCCAAGACAAATCGAACTCTTATGTTATGATTATTCAAATTTGTTTTTTTCTCTCTGAGAGCATTGGGGTTTGTGAAACAAGGGTTTCTATAGATCAACGGGTTTTGAAGAACGTTCCCTCTTCAGAATCAGGCATACTGAGACTGTGCAATACCAATTGAAGCTTGTCAACAGAGTGACTTCATTCAGAGGTTGCATTTGTGCTTACTGTGATCGATTCAGAATAAGTTGAGAAGAGTTATTTCATCAGATATCAGAGGTGACTTGACTGGGAACCATTTCCAGTTGGTTTTGGGCTTCATTCTCTTCAGCCGTACCTTCCTCTTAGCTGCTGGCAGACCGTACTTCTTCATAGCAGCAGGGACGTGTTTCTCTTGGGAGTCTAGGCGCCTATATTTCCAGCTTCTAACTTCTTTCCTTGGGGACGGATTAGTCTCTGGAGGTCTTTCCAATCGACATTTCGTGGGAGAAGTCAATCTACAAGCTGGCCGTACTTTTTATTCATACTTCCAGGCGGTTGCAAGCTATAACCAGGTTTTAGAATAAATAATATTGTTTTTACTTTCCATGGTACCCGGATAGCATTGTATTTGTTCAATAATGAGAATAAAATCATCTGCCATTGCTCTGGGAGTTATTTCATGCATTGCTATTTATTTATGAATTTATTTGTATTTATTTCTCAAAATCGCAATTTCACCATTGCTGCAAAAACCACAAAAAAACATCAAAAATTCAAAAAACAAACAAAAACATAGCAGTTTTAGTCAGTGATTGGGTTGAGAGACACCTGGTCTCTTACAAAATACAAGATCTCCTTCATACCAAATTCACACTTAGATGCCTTAGCATATAGAGACTGCTCTCCCATCATGCCCAAAACCTCATCTAACTGCCTCAAGTGCTCATCCCAAGTTTTACTATAGATAAGAAGACCGTCAAAGAACACTAGCAAGAATACACAACTGCTTGTTGAAGATGTGGTTCATACATGACTAGAAAGTGAAGAGTGCTATGAATGTTTACTAGGTTCTTTTCTTTCCTTGCCCCTAATTAGTTCTTTTTTAGTGAAAGAATGAGATCGTAAGTACTCCAATTCCTCTCACAAGATGAAGAATTGGCTACTTGTGAGAGTAATCTTATTGCAATAACTACAATTTAGGTGCTTCACCTCAATGGTTCTACCACCACTCTATTGGGTCTTTCTTTGCAAGCATATCATACAAGGATTCCATAGTAGAGAAATCAACTTACCCAAATGAAAATTGAATCCATCGAGTCCTAATAATCAAAGCATCCTCCACCCCAACTTTAAATTTTTTTACTGTAACACAAAACCCATTAATTAACTCTCTATCCTCATATGAATACTTCCTTTTAGTGATTTATGTATCATAACATTTAGGATTTAGGACACAAGTCACACAATGAAAGTGTAAGTTTGTCCCATCTTCCATGTACTTTTTCATCTATCAAAGGATACAGAGAAGGATTTTTAGCATCTATTATTTTCCTAGTTCTTTCACACATAGAATCAAGTTCTTCATCACTTTCTCCCTAACATGGCTTGCCCAAATTTGCAAATTTGATTACCTCACAAATGGGTTGGGTAAAGTCAACAACAAATTTAACATTGCCAAAAAAAGGTCATTAAGGTTTATCATTCTACCTCAACTACAGTATCTGATGTAGATTGTCTCCATGTTGCCCATGCATCACTAACTATTGTGTAACTCAAAGGGTACTCTCCATGTTGCCCATGCATCACTAACTATTGTGGAACTCAAATCCCTTTGATTGCACAAAGATGGTCAAGAAATATGAAATAAGAATCAAATCTCTATCAATAGGTTTGAGGAGTCCCACATTGGTAAACTTGCAACAAATGGCTTGTATGCGGTGATAATTATGTATGAATGTATTTTCCTATACTTCTCAACAAATTTTGAGAGCCATTGAAACTTGCCATATCTTTGAGTGCATTATTCAACAAATGCACACAAAATGGTTTCCAAAATATATTCTTGTAATTTTTCTATACCAACAAGCCATTGTTTTACAAACAAGGGCAACATCTATAACACTTTGGGCTGCATGTGATGCCCCCACCTCCTCAATGGCGTCACATTCTTCTCTTGCCCTAAATTATCTATTAACTCAAAAAGAAAAGAACCTTTCGTGCAATTTACTATGATATTCCAAGTGGACAATTCTAACATATATCCAACCATCCATCACAATGTTGCATCCCTCTATAGAACACATTATTTTCATTGATGTAGTTTGTTGCTCTAGTCATATTTTTCCTTAATCAATTAGAGTTGTGTGGAGTTTCTCCAACCTAGGTTGTTTATAATTTGCTAGTCCATTGCTAATAACTGTTAAAGATAGATAGCTTCAGTCAGATATAAATGATGATTGCATTTATGCATCATCATCATTTATATCAGATCGCTTCATCCAAGCATAAATTTGAAATATACTTTTTGAGGATATATTCATAAAGCAGATCAAACTTAATCTGATCGCCAATGTTAAGAGATTAATTTCGATTGTTTTAGGGACACTAAACACGTCCCATGAGATACACGTCTCTTGAGAGACGTGTCTTGGTAAAGATGTGTGTCCCTTGAACTTGGGACGTGACCCCTCCTCTCTCTATTTAATAGAGATTCGAATCCTCAAAGCAGATATAGAAATTGAAAAATGTTCTGCAATTGAGCATTCACAGTAAGAGAAGAATTTGAGGACGGAAAATTGACATATAGTTTTTCACATAGACTTACATAGATCATCATCCTGAATCTGACCTGATAGATTTAATTAAACTTAACATGGTATTAGAGGCAAGTTGAGAAAATCCGAATTAAATCTAAGATATCAGATTATTTAGAAAAATTGTATTTTTTAGAAATCAGATTCACATCACATTCTTCATAATGTCACATTCTTCATAATGTCAAGTGTGATCAGATTTGAAGATCGTCTTGAAGGTGCAAACAACTTCACATCATGGAAATTCAGAATCATGATGATTCTAAAAGAAAATAAGTTAGATTCATTTGTGAAAGAAAACAAGAAAGAACCTGAGGATGATCTAGAGAAAACTCAATGGATTGAAAACAATGAGAAAGCTATGAAAATTTTAGTAGATACAATTAGGGACCACAGAGTACCTATTCTGTCAAAACATGAGGCTGCATACTTAATATTTAAATCCCTTGAGAGCACCTTTGAAATAAACAACACCAGTAGGACCTTGCATTAAAAAGGCAACTTAACAATGTTAAAATAAACAAAGGAGAATCTATTAATGCATACTTCTTGAGGATCACTGAACTAAGAGGTCAACTATCAACAATTGGATATCAAATTGATAGCAAGGAGTTAACACTAATAGCTCTAGGAGGCCTACCAAACTCATGGGAGTCATTTGTTCAAGGAATAAGTGCGAGATCTAAACTCCCTAAATTTGATAGGCTAAGAACAGACTGCTTACAAGAAGAAACGAGACTCTTAACAAAAGAAAACAAACAAAAACCCGTAGATAAGGATATTCATGTGCTCAACACAACATCTAGTAAAAAGGGTAAGAAGAATTCCTATGGGAAAGGATCATTCAAGAGAAAGAGAAATTCCTATGGAAAAGGCTCATTCAAGAAGAGGAAAGACATCTCTCAAATACAATGTTTCAGATGTGATCAATATGGACACTATGCAATGAAGTGCCCTGATAGAACAAAACAACAAGCATCTTTTGCTAAAGTGGGAAAAACAAATTCAAACTATGACTCTGAGAAATTTGTCTTCTATTCAGCCTTATCAAGTCAAGTATCTAACAATATCAACAACTGGGTAATTGATAGTGGTTCATCAAGGCATATCACAAGGTTCAGAGAACACCTAGATACTATGAGTGAAGAAACTGATGAAGAAGTAACTATTGGGGATGATTCTGCACATCTCGTAAAAGGGGTTGGAACTTGCACCATCAAATTGAAATCTGGTCTCTCCCTACAACTCACTGGAGTCTTATTTGTACCAGGAATAAAGAGGAATCTAATATCCATCTCTGCTCTTGAAGACAATGGATATAGGGTTACCTTTATGGATGGAATAGTTTTGGCATGGCCAAAAAACTCCACTATAAAGAAAGCACAAACTATAGGTATAAAACAAGGTTATCTTTACAAACTGTGCACTGACATCAAACAAGCCCTTACCCTTGAGACTTCTGATTCAAATGAAATTTGGCATCGAAGATTAGGACACATTCATTTCCGTGCCCTACCCTCTGTAGAAAAACTAGTAATAGGATTGCCTAAATTAAAACAAATCCATGAAGGAGCTTGTAAAGGGTGTGCCCTAGGAAAGAATACAAAGGGATCCTTCCAAAATAGTTTGAGTAAAACCAAAAATGTGTTAGAACTGGTCCACTCTGACTTATATGGACCCATGTCTGTACCCTCCATGGCAGGCTTCCTATATTATGCAATATTTATAGATGACTTCTCTAGGAAGACTTGGATTTATTTTCTTAAATGTAAAGAGTCAATAGAAACCCTTAAAAGGTTTAAGGAGTTCAAAGATCTTACTGAAGAAAATCAAAATTCTAAGGACAGACAATGGGAAAGAATACACCTTTGAAATCTTTAAGGAATTTTGCATGAATGCTGGGATTAAGAGGGAGTTCACAGTAGCCTACAACCCTCAACAAAATGGTGTTGCTGAAAGGAAAAGTAGAACCATTGTAGAAGCTGCTAAAGCAATGTTGTTTGACCAGAACATAGAAACCTCATTCTGGGCAGAAGCCTCTAGAACTGCTGTATACATCCAAAATAGATGTCCACATTCTCATCTAGATAACAAAACTCTTGAAGAAGCTTTTACTGGCATAAAACTTGACATCAGTCACTTAGGATCTTTGGTTGCCCTGTCTACATTCATGTACCTAAAGAAAAGAGATTCAAACTAGAACCTTCTAGAAAGAAAGGTGTATTTTTGTGGGATACAGTGAAACTTCTAAAGCCTACAGAATATTCATTCCCGGGCAGAAACAAATTGAACTAAGTAGAGATGTCATATTTGAGGAAGACATTGCATTCAAAAGGGCAAGGAATTCAAGCGAGATAGAAATTCAAAACTCCCCTAGAGTCTTAGAAGAGTAACCTACTCCTAAGATTCAGAGGGAGTATCCTGAAGAAATCATAAGTGAATTTCAATATGCTTCAGAAGAGAATCCCAATGACAACAGCAAGAAGAGACAACTTTGGGCTAGGAAGATGATTAAAGAAGCTGAGAATCATGCAGCACCAAAGGGAACCTTTAGGGAAAGTAAGAGACCCAAAAGATTCTCAAGCTATGTTGCCTTAATGAATGAAATCATAAATTCAGAACCCACCAGTGTTACAGAAGGTTTCATACATCAAGTATGGAAGGATGCAATGACAGAAGAGTATCAGTCCATTTTGAAAAATGATGTATGGGATATAGTGCCTAGACCAAAAGAGAAATCTGTTGTTTATTCCAAATGGCTCTTCAAAATCAAACATGCTGCTGATGGCAGTATAGAAAAACACAAGGCACGTTTTGTGGCCAGAGGTTTCTCACAAAAGGAAGGCATTGATTATGAAGAGACATTTGAACCTGTTGCTCGATACACATTTGTGAGAGCAGTGATAGCTATTGCAGCAGCTAAAGGCTAGAAGATCCATCAAATGGATGTGAAAACTGCCTTCCTGAATGGGACCATTGAAGAGGAAGTCTATCTAGAGCAGCCTGAAGGTTTTGTGATACATAAACTTGACTCACATGTGTGCAGATTAAAGAAAGCTGTATATGGACTCAAACAGGCTCCCAGGGCCTAGTATGAAAGAATTGACAGCTATCTCTTGGGACTAGGATTTTCCAAGAAAGATGTAGATCCAAATCTTTATTTTAAGGTAGTTAAAGCTAATATGCTGATAATTATTTTATATGTTGATGACCTGCTGATAACAGGAGAAGATCGCCTCATTGCTCAAGGTAAGAAGGATCTAACTTCATAATTTGACATGAAAGACTTGGACATTTTACATTATTTCTGGGCTTAAAAGTCTGGCAGAAATCAGATGGCATCATACTAAATCAAAGAAAGTATACTATTGATATTCTAAAGAGATTTGGGATGTTGGATTGTAGACCCATGTCTACACCTATGGAAACCAACTTACACAAATTAAAAGAAGAAGCAGTAGAATCTAAATTTGCAGATCCCACTCTATATAGACAGATAAATGGATCTTTGATGTACCTGGTTAACACTAGGCCTGATATTTGCTATGGAGTGAATGCTCTAAGCTAGTTCATGTGTGAGCCAAAGGAAATTCACCTTGTTGCTGTGAAGCACATATTGAGACATCTTCAAGGCACTATTGGATATGGTCTTCATTACAGAAATGACCAACTAGATTTGCATGGATACTTTGATTCAGATTGGGTTGGAAGTGTAACCGATCAGAAAAGCACATCAAGATGTTGCTTCAGTTTAGGATCAGCTATGATCTCTTGGATCAGCAAAAAACAGTCTTCAGTGGCACAAAGCTCGACATAAGCTGAATATATTGCAGCCTCTATGGGGGCAAGAGAAGTAGTATGGCTCCGGAAATTGCTAGTGGGACTATTTGGTGAGCCCTTGAATCCTACTATTATCCATTGTGATAATCAGAGTTGCATTAAACTTTCGGTAAATCTAGTTTTCCATGATAGATCTAAACATATTGAGATCCCTTACCATTATGTAAGAGACATGGTAGAGAGGAATGTGATCTAGATGGAGTATATTAGTACAAATGATCAAACAATAGACATTCTCACCAAGCCTCTCTCCAGAGTTAAAGTTGAACACTTCAGGAAGAAACTTGGTATGGTTGAAATGTAATTTGATATTATGATTGAAATTCAAATTGTTTAGTTGTACTAATATATTTAAAAGATGTTTAATGTGTAAACTCTTTTTTCATGTGTGTGACTCCATGACTTTATGGGGCCTCTCTCCCCCTGTGTACATTATTGAAAGGTGACGATCTTTCTAATAATGAACACTTGTATTTGACATTGTACAGTGACGACTCTACAATGATTAGTTGAACTATCATGATAGATATCATGTGACTTGATATCTGTGGACATGTCATGATAGTATCTCGTGGACATTTTGATAGATATCATGAAGACTTGATGTCAGTTGAAGATCATTATGATCCTTATGAGATAATCATGGTGGATATATATATATATCCGTGGATATGCCATGAATTATTATGGTAAACATCATGAGACTTGATGTCAGTGCACATACCACAATGAAGATGTGTTATGAAGAATGTCATGTGACTTGACACTTTAAAAGGCATTTCATATCTTCTGATATCACGTGTAAAGGTGATATCACTATATACTTGGTTGAAGTTATCTTCCCTCGCTAAGAGGGAGTGTTAAAGATAGATAGCTTCGGTTAGATATAAATGATGATTGCATTTATGCATCATCATCATTTATATCAGATCGCTTCATCCAAGCATAAATTCAAAATATACTTTTTGAGGATATATTCATAAAGAAGATCGAACTTAATCTGATCGCTAATGTTAAGAGATTAATTTCGATTGTTTTAGGGACACTAAACCCGTCCCATGAGATACACATCTCTTGAGACGTGTCTCTTATGAGACGCGTCTTCCTTGAGACGTGTCTCTCATGAGACGCGTCTTGGTAAAGACATGTGTCCCTTGAACCTGGGACGTGACCCCTCCTCTCTCTATTTAATAGAGATTTGAATCCTCAAAGCAGATATAGAAATTGAAAAATGTTCTGCAATTGAGCATTCACAGTAAGAGAAGAATTTTAGGACAGAAAATTGACATATAGTTTTTCACATAGACTTACATAGATCATCATCCTGAATCTGATCTGATAGATTTAATTAAACTTAACAATAACTCAAACCATCTCCTCATAATAAGGTGAGTGAGCAATAGTAAATGATTTTTCATTTACATAAAAGAATCCTATGATTGTTGCATCAATTGAATTTAAGCCATGCACATCAAACAACTTTCCAATGGAGTTTGAGTTACCAATGTGTAATCTCTTCTAAGAAGATCTTACATCTTGAAAAAATGGGCCTTCACCTTCATGAAAGTGCTCTTAAATTGCTTCCCACAAAATTTACATATAAAGGTAGTTGTTACACTAGATCCCTTGGCTCCTAAAACATAATCACAATGCTTCCATATTGAGTAAAAACCCTCTTTACCCCCACCTCACATTCTAAACCAAGGAATTAAAATTAAAAACACTAAAGTAATAACTAAAATTTAAAATTTAAATTCAATACATTGAAACTTAATATTTACTATTTTGATTTGATTTTTTATTTAGAATTAAAAAATATTAAAAATATTAATTATAATAATATTAAATTTTAAAATTTGAATTTATTATTTACATAATTAAAAACTAGAAGTAAAGCATTAAAATTAAATAACTATAATTATTAAATTTAAATTTTAAAACTTCAATAATAAATAAAATTTAAAATATTAAATTAAAACTAACTTTTATTTATGGGAGTTATAAATTTTAGAATCAAAAGCCTGAAAATTCATTCAATCATATTCTCTAATAACCCTTGCCCAAGTTTGGAGGTTTTAACGATATAGTCCGATAAGAGTTGACAATGTAAACATGTCGTCAACATTTCACAAAATTGTACTTAGCAATGTTTCTTGTAGAATTACTTTAAACCTTGCATTTATTTATACGTAAAATATCAAAATATGCCAAACAACACGAGTCTTTAAGAGACGATAAAAATGAAAAACACTAATTGCTTATTGGATAGGTATGTATTGATAAGGGAAAATAATAATATGGCAATAAGGATGCTATGTATTTTAATATGAGCCGTGAAATGAATATGAATTAATGAGTAATTCAAGACTGAAAAATAGACAAAGTAATGTATTCATTGTTTCTGATTTTACTCTTCAATTCATGTGATTGTATGTATGATAGATTAATGCCTTGTCGGATCGCTATTTCTGATTTAAAACCTTTTATATGTGTGAAGTGAAGTTGATGATGTCTCAGATTTTTGCTACTAAATTATGTGCCCATTCTTAGCTGTTGCAGGCTCTCTTTAGAGCACTCGGGTCTGATGTCAAGATATATATTTCTGAAAATGTTCCATATATTTCCTGGATGAACTTTGATCCTCTTCTTATAGCATTTGAAAGTTGTGTCATTTCAAGTACTTATGTCCATTTGAATAGACATGTCTCTTTCTTTTATGACTTAATTACTCGTAGCATTAACTAACTTCTTTTAATACACTGAATATTTACTATGTGGTGGACTCCTATTATTAGCGCTGGAGAAATACGGCGATATCAAACCTTGGATAGCTTATGCCAATAATCACCATAATTCAATATGTAGTTCACTATAATTAATTGGTGAAAGAGATAAAAAGTCTTTATGAAACTTTAGTATGGTTTGATATTAATTGTAGTGCCTCCATATATACTCAATCACCTTTGCAAGAGCCGCAATCCTTTAGAAGGTATAATGGTATACAATATATTCCACATAGATGATATAATTTCTCCTACTGGCATGATTTCCATTCATTGGTGTGGCTGAAGAATGATGCTGGTGATTGATACACTAGACTCCAACCCACAATAGTTTCCTAAATATGGCATAGCTACTTCGAATTGCCTAAATAAATATATAATTCCATCGATCATGAATCAAATCGCGCTACACACCCGACCAATTTTTAACTATAATAATTGCCCTTGCCAATATTCTTGCGATGGAGCAAGGATATCGATAGCAATGATGAGCCCAAAAATATTCATGTAAGATGCTCGTGGTGTGCTCGTGTAATGTCCCCATTTTTCGTGATCCGTATCTTTGCAGTGGTTAGCCTATTATGATATTATCTGGTTCTGGTAGGTTAACAAGATGTTTAGGGGGCCCTTTTGAGGGGATTCACGGTCTTCAACAGGCTTGTGTATTCGTCTTTGCATAATCAGCTCGGTGATCCAATTGGTTGGTTGGCCTTATGAGGCAGTTCAAGGCTTTTCATTCGCTACTTGCTATTTATAGCAAGTTGTGCCAGTTCAGTGGTTTTATGGTCTATAGTGGGAAGTTGTGCTAGAGGCACTCTCAGGAGTCTATTGCCTGTTTTGTTACAAGAGTTGGCTTTTAATTAAGTTATTAAAGTCAAAATACTTTAATAATGTTATATTATTAAAGTGACTTTATAATTTAATGTTATAAAGTAATTTTAATAAGTTACTTTATAATATGGCATTATAAGGAGGTGATAAAGTGACTTTAAGTGAAATGATATATTCTTAAGTTACTTTATTAAATACTTTATTGAGATGCACAAATCCCAAAGTGAAAATGATTCAATTAATTAAAGTTCAAAATGTGGCATACCATTTTGAGGAGTTGAGATATTTTAATATTTCAAAAAGCACTTGTGGATTTGGGCGTAGGGTTTTGGAGGAGGTTAAAAGGGAAAAGGAGTTCATTTTCAAGTATCAAAAAGATATTATTTACAAAACAATGGTTGAGCAATAGGTTTGCAAGTTTGAAGCTTCACACTAATCAAAGGATGAAAACCCTCGATTAGGACAGGATCTACAGGCGTGAAAAACCATCCAAGGGTTCTAGATTGAATGGTCTCCATCATAGGTCATTATCAAAGCATCTCACAGATTTACTTAGCAGTTTCTTTCAGCATTTTCAATTTACATCAGCAAGTTTGAATAAGATAGAAGCCATTCTCAGTACTGCAGCAGGCCGTACGTCAAAACATACAACACTTCAGCGTATTTAGGCCACATTCTCGAAATTTCGCCCCGAACAATGCCAAGTCACTTTTGGGAAGAACTGGGCCTCCGTTACCAAGTTGATTTCAGGGTATGACACCACTCCCTTAATTTACCCTTTGATAGGCCTAGAACACACAAATTGCCAAGAACAAGAGGTGAAGAAGAATTATGATAATAATGATAGTAATAATAATACAGGGGGCCAAAACTATTCAAGAGGTAGAAGGAGAGGGTTTGAGTTTGTAATTTAAGTTGGTTCTTCACCAAGACAGGGCATCTAGATTTGCAAAAGGAAACAAGGTTTTCAAACAGCAAAACAACATTTAATTTGGCACATGGGAGCTTAGAAGGTCATACAAGCCAAGCAAAGAAGCAAGTAGGAGATTGGAGGCAAAACGATATCTGTTCGAGGCTGCAAATTCCTTGTCTTGTGGCATCTAGCAACATTTAACCCATCACCATCAAAACATAGATGAAAAATGAGCAAATTGAAGCATGGCGTCCTTGCATCTGATTGTCGTGACTGCCGTGTAAAAACCCAAGTTCCAAACTATTGCTTTTTGGCTTATGGGTATGTTCTAAATATGTTCTTAATACATAAAGATTACTGGGTTTTCAATTATTTATGCAATTTCACTTCCGTTATTTTTTTATGCAATTTCTTGAAATTTCTGGCACTGCCGCCAACACCAAGAAAAACAAAAAAATCAGAATTTAACAGAAAACTCAAAAGTCAGTTTTGAAATTGTTGGCGTTTCAATTTGCACCTCTAGTATGTGAATTAGAAACGGACTGCTATGCATAGATAAACTGCTCTTCGAATTAGGAGGGGAAGTTCCCTCTTTGTTGATGTTGCTTAAGAAAGTAAATTAAACTAATTTGCCTATCTTTTTGTTCAGCTAAGAGCACAAGGTTATAAAACTCAAGCGTCATAGTTGAGGTTTTCTATTTTAAAAGTTCAACTACAACTAAGCCTACACTAATGACGTTTCTAACTACTCAAGTAAATGCAGAGCATGAGAGTTAGAAATGAACAAGGGATGATTCTCTAACAAAATGCTTAAACAAACTTTATCCCAACGCACATCTACTGAAATTTCAATGCAAGCTGAAATAAAGATCATATAAGCGTAACATATAAAACAAAAATCTGAGACATTATATCAGGGCAACAAAGCAAGCACAGGGCTTTATTTTCACAAATCTCAAAGGCAAAAGATTACACTTCTGGGACAAGGATTGTAGCAATATAGCCATACAGTTTTGCGATCAACCAAAATACATTGACACAAGTAACATGAACTGAACAATAACTTGCAACTAGAAGAGACTTGCAAGATTGCTCTAACACTAAGTGAACTTAAACTAAACAACAACTTGCAGGCAAAATAGGCTCAGCAATTTGTTATCACAAGCACTGTTTGAACAATACTGAATAACAACAAGAAGGCACTAGTAGGCTCAACGTTTTGTTATCACAATGACTATTCAAGAAAAATGGGCAAGGCTGCCCTTATTTATAACCAAGCAAAGGACTAGGGAACCCTAAAATCTCCTTGCTTTTACAACTAAGATTTGCCAACATGCAAGCTTTATTTCTAAACCTAAAACAAGATAAGCATCTAACAATCTATGAAAACCTAGAAACAAGGAAAGTGCCAACTATTACAACTTGATATTTGCCCTTTACAGAGAATGGATAATCATTGAGATGAGAATAGAAAGAAAGCTTCTAGAAGATTGTTGTTTTAAATCTCGATCACATCCGCCAAAAAGCAGGAAACTGTATCTCTATCAAGAGCATCAATACTACCAATAGCAAAGTTCCGTTTTTCTAGGATTTCCTTGCCATCTGCAATTGATCTCAAAAAATCTTCAACCCCATTGGTTGCTTTCTCGAACCTCACTGACATCATGTAAATTTGACTTATCCTTCCAGCAATAGGATGACAGCCATCGCTGCCACAAACAACATTCTAGAACTCAGCTTGTATTTCAGCAAGTCCAATGTAGGAACCATCACCATGACAATACCGACAAAAGATCTCTGCAACAAATTCTCTTATGAACTCGAAAACATAAACAACCTTTTGTTTGTATGCAACAAACTCTTCAGATATGCTTTCATAAGTTATCACCTTGAAGAGGTGGTGTTCTTTCCATGCAAGGATTTGTCTCTTGTGTTCTCTTGAAACCATTGAGCCATATGCTGTATCTAAATCTGCAATGATGATCTCGTGCATAGGCTTCACCTCTGCTATCAACTGCTCAAATCCTTAGATCCCTTGGCAAAGATTATGGGCATTATCCCTTAGCTGATATATCTGTGCTAGAATCTCCATGCCTCTGGTGATGAATTCCTCGATCCATTCTCGTGTTTGTTTCCCACATATCACCAACTACCTCAACTGCTGCTGATCAACTAGTGTCTCTAGAATTTGGGGCAGCAACTGAGTTGCTCATGAAGTGTCGTGAACAAGATTTGAAATGTATAACCTGAGTTGCCGGATTTTAGTCTTGAGGGCTGCCTTATCCTCTCCATCTTTAAGCACTCTATCTCGAAGATTCTCTGCTACAACTTCGAACAAACTCACATCTGTATGCCTAGTATTTTTACCAAAATTGGCCTTAACCATTATGAAATCATCCACCTCCACTTCATCAACATTTCTATCTTCTAGAGGCGTAGCAGTCTCCATAATCATCTCACCATTTGGATTCTTTTCAAAATGAACTTGCTTCTTTGCTTTCTTTTTAGGAGTCTCCTGGTAAATGTTGTCGAGTTCATCAAAGTCTAGCTGATATGAAGGCCTCCTTCTCTTCCTTCCTAGGGAGCTCTCAAGCCAAGACGTGGTGTCTCTACTAGCTTCCCTGGGAGGTTCAGCTGCAACTTCTTCTACTTCTTCTTCCTCCAAATCAATATGAATTGGAGAAGCCCTCAGTTGTGGCAGAGAATCAGGAGTCACGAGCACCTCTTCTACTTGTGGCGTTGGCTCTTCTGGAGTGACTTCTGCTACAACTGTTGGCTGCTCATGTATAATTATACGTAAAAAATCCAACCTTCTCTTTACCTTCTTTGTTGTTTTGCTACCTTTTACACTCACTTGAGGATGACTTACAACCTTCATCTTTGGTTGTGCTCTTGAAGAAGAAGGAAGAGATGATTGCATTCTTGGCGGCTCTGCTATTGGAATAACTTTCTTCCTCTTGTGACTTAAGAAAAGCTTGTTGTTCTTCATGACCCGATTTGTCCTTTCTTCAACTGAAATGCACTCTTTGTTGGACCAATTGACCTGTGGAAGAGGTTGCTGCTCAATTTGATTCTGGGTGTATGTTGGGAGAAGTACATCTCCATCATCACCGGATAACCCCTCAATATCTTCTACCAGTCAGTCTTTCATTTGATGAAGTGTAAGCCTATTGTTACCGCGCCTCCTTACCTCATACTCATCTCTACAATTAGCCCAAAAACCTTCAAGTGTGGGCACATGAGCATAGTTCTGACCATGTCTGGATGCATAGACACCATGAGGGTCGTATGATCGTCTCTCGCTAAAAGGCTTGAGACCAAGTTTAGACAACTCATCACCTATCAACTTAGCATCTACTGATGATCTACATCTGTAGATTCCCGACCCAAAAGGAAAATTGAAGGCAGGCTTCTTTTGATTCTGCAAGAAAGTGTGAACTTCATATACTTGCCTTAGGAATTCCATGAAAACCACTTCATTTGAAGGATACCTCGGCAACATGAGTGGAGCACTTGAGAAGCTGTACACTCTGATGTAGGTGAAGGTAGGAAACTGAATGAACCAATCTGCCCACTCCACCATTGCTTCCCTGGCAGTTGATGAAATCTGTACATGCAGCTCATTGTCTAGGTCTCTCACCGTGTACATCAGGAAAGCCTCATTTACCCTTTTGTAATGATGTGTTGACACTGAGAATTCCAACTGAGGGTAATAGTTATAGACATGCTGCACATCCAGAGTTCCCACTGTGTTCAATCCTCTGAATTTGCCTTGAAAGGCTGCTAGATAGACTAGATATGAAACCATGTGGAACTCATGAATTTTGAAGTACTCAGTTATATGGTGATGAAGACTATCAATGTTGGCCAATCATAGAATTATGTCTTCTTCATGATATGGGATATGATATAGAACATCCATGGCTGGAATTTTGTAGCATCCGCTTGACTTGTGATTCAGTTGAGCAAGGTGATCATTATGGCAACCTCATCCTTGAATTCTCCACGTCCAATTTTCTTTGGCAAGGTTTTATGTTTTTCCTTCATCCATTTTTGTGCAACTTTCTTGCTGTATTTCTCCTTGTGCATTTCCCACAGCCTTTGACATTCTTCTATGGAGATGGTTACACTTTCTGACCAAGGTGGTATTGAGAAACATTTTTCAATCATGTCTGGTTTAAATTTGCAAATCACTCTTCCATCTACTGTTTGAATCTCCCGTGTAGCTGGATTGTAATGCTTGATACAAGAAATTACAAATTCTAGACTTTGTACTGAAATGAGAATTGATGCCACTACAAGTAGTCTGGAATGACCAAGGTGCCTGATTGTAACATTGCCTACATCTTCCAAAGCACATAGATTGAACACTGGTTTGATATGATGCAAATCAATCTCAACAGTTTGATGAAATCATGGTATAGCATTGTCCAAAATCAAGAACTAATATGACCCAGATAGCAGAAAATTGAAAACCTTGACCTCCTCTTTATGAAAATTGATGCCCTGGAAGACAAAAGCATAGAAAAAGAAGCTTCTTTGTGTGCTGATCTGAAAATTATGAAGAAATCTGAAAAATCAGCAATCTTTAACCTTCAAATCTCTGAAATAGGAAAATTTTTGGTTTCTCCTGTCTTGCCTTGATCACCTGCAAATAAAATTATGAAGAATGAATGCACAAGGCAGCCTTATAAAGTTTTTAGGTTTGAGAATTGCTTTCATTCCTAAACTTAGAGTTGTAAACCCTAATTTAGGTGCATCGAACTTAGGCACTTTTTGTGTTCTCTTGAAATTTTGAAGTTTTGAAAAATTTGTCTAAGGCATGAGAGTTTGGATGCCACCCTTGAGGGACTTAGCCATTTTTATGAAACTCAAACTTTTCCTTGACTTTTTAACCCCATTTTGATTTCAATTTCCGGATGCTAGGTTGATGTTGCGAACTGCCTGAATGATCTATCACTAAGCCTGAGTGAATCTAACAAAGTTTGTTTGGAGACAACTTTTGGTAAAAACTTCATCTTGGCCTTCAAAATCATGGGTGCCTATCTCTCTCTAGGGCGCCCATCAAAACGAATGTTAGCCATTTTTATGTTCTTCAAGTTTCAACACTATTTCCTCACCTTCAAATGATTCTGCGAATCCGAGAGCTAGACTAACCCGATTGACTGAATTTTAGATTCGCTGGATACCTTGATGAATTCTGAGGAGGGTCTTCCAGAGATGATTTCTTTTGAAAACTTATTTCAGGCCCTCAAAATTTTGGGCGCCCCTGGCTACCTGGGGCAACTATGGCTTCCAAACTTAGTTTTTGTTTGGATTTTTTTAACTTTTACACTTGCTTTCTGATGTTCTAATGGAATCTTGTTTCTAGATGATCGGGAGCTTTGATTGACTGATGGCTAGACTTGCCAGATAGCTTAGAGGATTCTGAAGGGGGTCTTTTGGGAGATGCATCTCCTGGAAGCTGAATCTAGGGGATCAAAAGCTTTGGTGCTCCTGGCTAGTTGGGGCGCCTAGAATTCCAAACTAAACCATTTTTGGCTCTTTTTCAACCTTCATTCTTGAAAACCTCATGTTATGGCCTCTGTTTGATCTGAATTTGCCGTCAACCAACAAATTTGATGATCATGCCAAGATATTCACTACGAAGCTGGCAAGATTCTGAAGAGATTGAGCATATTTGCAAACCTAACTGTTGAATTTGGTGCTTCAAAACCCTAGGTGCCTATCTCCTTCTGGGGCGCCCAAGTTTTCATACTTAGAATATTTTCTGATGATTTCTATGATTTTGCATTTAGCTTCTCGGTTGAGACTCCTCCGTTCAATCTTCAATTCCAGATGACTAGTTAATCAGATGGTTGTGCTAGTCGATTCCCTGCAGAGTTGAGAAGATTTTGAACAACATTGTTTGGGAGCACAAACCCTAATTTCATCATTTGATCTCTTGAAAAGTTGGGTACCTATCTCCTTTTGGGGTGCCCATGGCTGGCTGACTTAAGTTTTTATTTTGCAATTTTCAACTTTCTTCTTTGTTCGACGTGCTAGCCTTTGTTTTGACTGTCGAAGATGAAAATTTTCTAAGGCACAAGACTTTAGGCACCTTTGCTTGGTAGGGGTGCCTGATTTTCCAAACTTAGCCAAAATTTTGTAATTTTCATGATTCACCAACTTTCATTCTTCGTTCCTCGTCCCTTGATCATCAGTAGCAGCTTCTTCTATTCAGTACTTGAAAGTTTGAATCTGACACCTGGTAGTTGAATGTCCTCCATTGATGGCCTTGGAGCTCTTGAAAAAGCTTCTGAAAAAGCAGAATAGTCCCACTAGGGAAAAACTGATCATTTTGTGATTCTGATTGGACCAACCTATTGAGGAAGTATTTTGAGCCAATCAAAATCAGTTTGAGCCCTAGAAGCCAAACTTTCTATTTTTATAAAATTTTGCCAACATCCGTTTCAAAAGAAACCCAAAAAAACCTAGAAAAAATCTATTTTTAGAACTGAAAATTTGAAATAAGGGTTTTGTAGAATTGTTCACTCTGAGCAAACCCAGATTGTTAGATTTTGAAAATTTTGAGTTTTTGACCCTCATGCAAGACATGCAAATCCCCAATTTTGACTTTTATTGTCAATTTTAACAAGACTTTGACTTATTTCTTCAAAATGCCTAAGTGTAGGAAAAAATTTAATTTGGGGTACAACAAAAACCCTGAGGGGGCATCATAGCTCAATAATGAAGTGTGGCAGTGATATGAGGATTTAATGCTTCATAACCAACATCGAATGCCATTAATAAGGAGTACAACTCCTCATTATAATAATATTGTACCTAAGACATTGTGTCGACAACAGATAACCTCGGCCTCCTCAAACAATAGTCAACACTAATTAGCGGCATAGAGTGAATACTTATATCAGTCGTCCATCAATTAATTCCAATTCTCAATGCAATAACCTTCAAGGAAGCATCCAATTATAATATAGTGTTTATCCTCAGCGATTATTTATTACCACGATATTAAAACAGTGATGATATATTTAAATATTCAAACCATAAAATCGGGACATTACATATTCAATGATTATAGACAGTAGAATTCAATTTGCTGTCATGAATAAGTATTGGAAGTATAAAACAAAATGCTCTTAGATGCTTTTCTGATAAACTTGATTTTTATTTGTTGATATATATCTGTTGAAGTCCATGAGAACAACTGTACCTATTGAATATAAAATAAACGCTGGATGATTGATGCATTCTCTTGTATGTAAACATATTTATTAAGATAATGAATATATGAAGGTGATGTGCAATAAACACGTCCCTTCACAAAACATTATTAATTTTTTTGTTCTTTTGTGGTGATTATTTGTAAAGAGATGTTTGATGTACCATGCATGAGTATTATTACCCCCATAAAGTAATAGGTGGTGTATCCAGAAATTTTCTTCACCATATTGAATTAATGATTATTACAAAATTCTATAAAAGAGGTATATAACATCGGCCTTTGAGCCTCCTTTCTAAATCCTTTGTTGTGTGTTCCTATCTCTAATCCTGACAATCTCTTGCATTATTTTTATTGCTATAAACAAATGATAAAATATGTGCACCCCATTCTATCTGTCTCAATGCCAGTCTTATTCAGAAACTTGTGGAAGCCATACAACATTAATATATTACCATATGATATTGAGAGATTAGCTAATTTGTGAAAGTGATATAATTTCTTTTTTCTGGCTCATTTTGAACATGAAAGAAGGAATCATTTAAAGGTGTGTAAAAAATATTCAAACCATGTTCATGCTATAATATTTCTGACTTAGCATTATGAATATATCAAATGTTCCTACCCTTCTGTTTCATAGAAGAAATAGAGGGCCAAACTGAGTATGTGTTTGGTCTCCTCATTTAGGGATAATGGACAAACCTGATGTTGAATGTTAATTGGGCCACCAAACAAAAGAAGTGCATATGGTGAGATTATTGTCGTATCCCGCAAAAATATTTTTGTGGTTTCCACCTATTCACAAACCAAGAATACAAGTACTTTAGAATACTTTATTATTACACTTTACTGCATTTCCTTCATATACAAAGCATCACTTGTGGAAAGAATATCCATAACTCTGAAAATGGTGTAAGAATCTTCTGACATTCATATAAATTGATATGATGGTGCATGATAAACACTTTTTGGCTCTATATTATAAGTGAGAGCTAAAAATATTTACAAGGTCTGACTTTGATGTTGAAACATGGAAATAGTCTCATTCTTCATTTACAAATAGTATGTAAAAGCTAATACAGATATTTAAAAATAGTAACTGGCTTCTAGGGAGATCTGTTCCTAATGTTCACATTCAAAAATGAATAAATTTTTAAAATGATATGGCCAGAAAATAGTTGTAGATAATAACAAAAGAAAAATAAATAATTGTAAAGAATGCACAAATACAGTTCAATTTATAATAAAGATATACTATCTTCTTTTCTCAAAATTGTTGCTGGTGCCAGCTCTTTGAAATTATGTGTATCAGCTTCCTAGCAAGAAAGCCACTCAAAGGCAACAAGATGGAATCCCTCAAAAGTATAACAAAATCTGCAAGTTCCAACATAGAGCTTTACAACATAAATGAGTAGGAAGAGGAAACCTATAGCCGCATTAATTCAAAGATTGTTTCATGGCCCAAGTAATAATTTTTCTTCTTATTTCCAGCATAATTCAGCTACTTTCATTGTCTGTAAAAGTGATGGAGATTATATAAGCCCTACACAAGCTCTCTCTCTCTTCTCGATCTCTTCCAACATTCTATTACAAAAAGTGTAAAATCATGTATTGCATTTCCTGTGGGCCGTCCTTAGGCTATCAATTTCCAAATCAACCAACCTGCAATGTTCTTTCATGGAAGTCCTGCAGTATATGAGAACACAAGATGCCAGGAGTCCAATGATCACCCTCCAACCGTGCCTATTTGTAAATCCTCTTTACAATCCTAACCTTAACTTTCCTGTCAATCCCCATGCCAGTGTTTATTCCAAAGGACAGATGCAGCTTGTCCTTGCCAACACAAATGCTGCCATCTTAAAAGTTGCAAAGAATATCGAGGCCCCAAGAAAAAATAAAGAGATGCATAAAAGCCTCTTGAAACTGTTAGTCAATTGCATTCACTAACAATATGATTGCATTAAAGTCATCTCCATAAAAATAATGAAAATTAGGTTGATTGTATGAAATACTTGAAAACATGACTATAACAAGATAAGAAAAAAAGTGGCAATCAGTTGAAGCAATCCTCACTCTTGAAAGGAAAAAGTGTCAACTCAATGAAGCCATGCAAAAAGCAGCCAAGAAACATGCAACAGCTAGCATTTCTATGAACCAACAAACTCACCAAGGAGAGAATTTCCCTATTTGTTCAGACCCTCTGCCAATTTTGCAAACTTGGTTTGCAGGAACATCCAAAAGGAAGACAAGAACATAAAAAATGGGGGAGTAAAGATTTCTTTAACCTAACCATTCCAATTTCTTAGTGATGACTATCAGTATACAAAACTAGAAAATGATGACTATCACCATCCAAATTTAGATATACTCCTTTCTCTCTGCTGTTGTATGTTTTACTCTATGGTTTTTTTTTTCTAGGCTGAATTTTGTATCAAGGTGCTTGCTAATCCCAGTGTTTTACTGCTGACTTGCCCCCTGTAGTAGTCAAATAGTATTGCTACACTTGCTGTTCTATGTATTTCAGGGGACAATCCCTGTTTTTGTACTTTAAGAATGCCTTCCAGCCCTCTACTCCTTGCTGTAATTGGTTATGGAAAATTGTAAAAAGAAGTCTCTTGTATAATATATTAACATTTTATCCAATAAAAAGTTCTCATCGGCAAGAAAAAAAATGACCTATGGTCTATTACTCACTTCAAAACATTAACTTATTCATTAGATAATTGATCTGAAATAAGCATGGACATTCAGTTACACAAGTCATCAGTATGAATATTACACAAGTTTCTCCATTGCTCACTACTTCTATGCCGTGATTCAGCAACATGGAACTCTTAAAAGAATATAGCATATATCAAGTAAATAAGAACAACCCAAGCAAAATATAACAAAAGAGATTCAAAACCCGATTTGGAGACAAATTCCAGTGAAGATTCTACAATCAAAATCAGCTGTGGAAGCTTGGTCCCTTCATCAGGGACTCTAAGAATACCACTCTAGCATCCTCTCACTTGCACCCTCCAATGGCTACTTACAATCTCAAGAAACATGGCAATGGACTTCTATGCTTGGTCCCTTCATCAGGGACTCTAAGAATACCACTCTAGCATCCTCTCACTTGCACCCTCAAATGGCTACTTACAATCTCAAGAAACATGAAAATGGACTTCTATCTTTAATTGCCAGTAACCCTAAGACTAGTATGAATTGAATGCACATTCCAAGAGAACTCCTTCTCTCCAATCTTTGCCTTTCAGTATACCCTCTATGAAGGAAGAATCCCCACTCTATTCTTCCATAAGGTATTTAAGCAAAAGGATGGGTGCATACATGACTAAAGAGGTAACGGAACATCTGACATGCAAAAAGAGGAAGAAAAACCGGTTCAGCATCTTGGATGAGTATTTAGTTCAAATTTTTTGTCCTATATGGATTGAATTTGACTGCAGTCAAACAATTGGCCACACTTTGACCCCATCATGGTAAATTTGTCCACAGTTGAGACAATTCGCCAATTTTGTAACAGCTGAAAGTGTCATCTGCATTCTTCCATTTCTCATCTTTTCCAATTAGCTCTTCTCAAGAATCCCCTCACACCATGATTGATTTCTCAACTACCTTTCTATGAATGCTTATTCAAACATTTTGAGATCAACAATGATTCCATGCCTGCATGGCATGGATAATGGCTAACATTTCTTGGTCAAACTAGGATATGCTTGCTAAGTCTTAGTCTGTCATGTCCCCTTTCCTGAACTAAGATAAAATAATGTTACTTTAAGTTGGACCCAATAATTTCTAATTAAAAGGAGCAACTTATTAATAATATTATTGTAAAAAGCATTTTTCAACCCTTTAAAAATAAGAAGTGATATTTAGCACTAGCAATAAAAGTACTTTTTAGAAAAAGCACTTTTGTAAATTCTTTGGGCCAAAATTAAAAAAGTAATTTTAAATACTAGGGCCCAACTTTGGAAAAGAGGCAACTATTAAATGAGTGCTTGGCTACTCATTTGATCATCATACAAGTTATCCTTTTTGCATCCAGTTTTCAGATTTAAGCTGTTTGTTCAATCTAGGGCATCCAAGGACGAAAATCTTTGGTTTGTTTGGAGTTTGTAAGAACAAAATCCCTCTTGGAATCCACATTTGGGATCTAAGATGAAAATCCTTGCTTCCCATTTTGGGCCATTCCATCAAGGGATCACAATTGTGCTGATTTATTGAGAACTGGAAGACATTTTCAATTTGCTACAGTGTTTCTATAATGCCACTACAGTGCTGTTGATTTTTGAAGATTCCAACTAAGAATCCAGCGAACAGGCAACTTGTGTTTGCAAGAAAATTTCAGTGTTTTGTTACCATAGCATATTTGAAGATTCCTATATTGATTTTTAGAATTTTGGAGAATCATTGTGCAGTGAAAGGTGTTGGGTTTGAATTATAGAGGTCAGTGTCAATTAACCCTAGGTAAGTGCCATCATTAGGAGAAAATCGGCCACTGGTTTACCTTTTTTCAGTCATCATACATCACCAAACGGTAGCTAGGAGTCATTTCCAAGAGACTACAATCAAATTTAGATATGTTGCATATGTTTCTAATAATATTATTGCAAGACAAGTACTCCTGACCATTGCACCAATTAAAGTAGTGGATTTATTACAAAGTATTCCCAAACTTATAAATGCTAATCTCAAAGGGATGAGATAATGCATGCCACTACCCATTTAGAATTTGGAAATAATATTAGATCCCATAACCAAACCTCTAGTGTGAGAAGACCAAGTGATTGATCCCATGTTATTAACAATTAACATGGCAAAGAAACCAACAGCGGTGCACATGGAGATCCATGAAAGGAATCTCACTAACTCAATTATTTATGGTGGGTTTGGCGTGAATATACATCCAGAAGACGCATGGTGAAGTCATTACAAAAGAAAGTGCACAATGCATTGCTAGGTTGGGATTAGCTAGGCATCCAAAGCCAACCACAACTAGAAAAAGAATACTCTCCATCGAAAATAAGGGTAGAAGGCATATAGTTCATATGAAGAATGAATTAGTAAAAAAGAAAGTAGCTTCCTTGAATTCATTAAAATCATCAAATACTACTATGAAGAAGAGTGGATGAAGAAGCCTAATCAAAGTCCCATGAAGCCAAATGTCAAAGGAACCTTGGAATTGTACTCGTGTTTGGAAGATGAAATAAACTCCTTGCATGGCCTATTCCATTGGCAAATGGAGGACTATGAAGTATTTTGATCAAATTGCAATTCTGTTGAAGCTACAAAGAGCAATAGAAAGAAACAAAGATTTTAAGATGATAAGAAGCAACCTTTTAATCTTAAGAAAACCAAAGTGAATAATTCTGAAAAGTTGAATAGTCCATGTGTGTTGGATAAAGTACATGGTTTTCCAATAACAATTTATTCTTAAAGGCTGAAGCTATAAATATGATTGACTTCCACATTCTAGTAGAGGCACTTGAACCAACTATCACAAAATTAATGAAGGTACAACTCAAAGTAATAATACTGAAAAAAATATTCAATTTAGAGCCTGCAAACACATGCTAACAAATGTTACAAAGGAACCTATTTTGACATCACATAGAAGTTAGAGTAGAGTAGACATCACAATAAAATAACTAAAAAGTGAAAAATATTGTATAGTGGGTCAAAAAGCTGTGTCACAAAGTCAAAGAGGAAAAATAATAGATGGGCCCCACATTGGAAAAATGGAAAAAATAACAAGGGGAAAATAAAAACATTGCAATGGGTGGAAAAGGAAAAATAAAATAAAAAGTCCCTAATTTTTATACAATCATATCGCCACCCATGCAAGGGGAATTAGAAAATTAAAGTTCCTCCCTTTACAACCTTATAGTAGTCTGACAATGACCTCACCATATGACATTCAAGGGAGAATCAAATTGAAGTTTAAAATAAAATCATTTCCTCCTTAGCTATATGACCTCTCTCTTCCACTGTAAACTCAACATAGTTTTGTACGACACATCCAACAAATTTTATCCATTATACAATCTCTTCAAAACCTTCTCTATCATACACCCTCCCATGTTTCGTCATATGATCATTATCTCTTGTCTATTTTATATGGCCTATAATCTTTAACCCTTCTCTCTACCATACATTCTTTTCCTTTTTATCAAGCTTGCTATCATATTCTATTCTACATGCCTCATCATACTTATCTTCTACCATATAGAATACCTAGGATTTAGTTCTACAATCTAATCAAGTTGTAGTTATATGCCTTTGTCTATGTATCTTGTTGAAGCAATTGGTGCATATTTTGTTGTATCCTTACAACCTTCTACAATTGGCTCTTCCTCAAACTATGGTTCTGATAAAACTAGAGTTATTTCTAAAGTTTGATCAGTTGGGAGAAGGTAGAACACTTGCCTTTTAAGAGAATTGAACAAGATTTTGGGAATTATTCTAAAGTTCTTGAAGTACCGTCTAGGTACAATTATCAGTTTGTGAAGCATTTTCAAAGTCAAGCACCTTCAAACCTTGTTCCTTATTTGTAAGATCGTTTTCTTAAGTTAATTAAATAATATGGCCATTGGCAACTACATTCTCTATACAATGAGTTGCATTCAGGATATGCTTGCTATACTGATGATTACAAAATAATTTATAAGTTTTCCTTCTTCCAACTAAAGACACCACTGCCAATTTTCAGTTAGTTATGCAAAAGGCTCACCATTTCTAGGACCTTCATCCATATTTCGTTATGGAATGTCCATTCATTGTGCAATGTTCAGCTTATGATTAAGTTTTTTTGACTACACAAGGAAATCATCAGCTTGGATGTTCTTCCTCTACAATGCTATCACTAGTTTGCAATGTTTTACCAACTAGCTTATATATCTTTAAATAATCTTATATAAATAACACCGAAATATATCTTTTTATAAATATTAATTTATATTAATCATTAAATAATATTAACCTAATAATACATTATTATATATTATATTATTAATATATTTATATAATACATAACATTTTGAATTATCTACCCATTTTTTTCCTCCACTTTTCTTCACATGTCATTCTCTTTCTTATGATATGCTTTAATTTGGTGATTCTGTTACTTGCCTAAATAAACAAACAGTAGAAGAAGCATTACGGTTAATGTTTCTGTGATACAGTTGACATTAGTCACTAGTGTCTATGTTAGCGTACAAGAATTTTTCCCTGAGTCATTCACCACCTTGATCTATGATCTCATGTTATTATCATTTTACTCTCTTCTCCCTATATGCACCGCTCTCCAACCACAACAAGCATTGCCTGGACAACATTGTTTATTACCGGAGGTCAATTGACGAACTTTCGGTGCTTCTTCAGATATATCTGCAATTACACTCAATCGAACAAATACAAGGACCATTAATTACTCATTCTCAGGGATATTAATCAGTACCCGATAAACTTTGTACAAAGCCTAATCTTTTGTCCATGGATGGTTTGGGAATAATGATGAATGCCTTGAAATAGTTACCTTTGATATTGTCTGTATGAGCTTCAACTTCAGCAGTTGAAAGCAAGAAGAAAAGCAGCATGCACACAAACAGAGCTCGAGTCCTCATTCCTACAGAAAAGTGGAGCACAATTTTCCTAAATTGTGGAGAGAGGTGAATGTTTAAAAGAAGATGTGGGTATAAATAAAAATCCATACCAGCGTTGTTTCATCTTTTTCCTTTTATCATCCCTAAACAACATGCAGTCAAATTATATTATTCAAACTTTAGATTGTCCCAACTCCCAATCAATCGGAATAGTATTTTTGTTTTGTCCAGTCAATCAAAATCATCCAGAGCCTAAAACTACTTCACAGTTAACATACATACAATGTGCTCAAACTTAACGGGACTCGAAACATGACATACCTCTTCACTGAGCTGCGAGATACCTTTTGTTAACTTACTCCCCTTTGGCTATCACTACATTGCACCACTGTTTATATTTCCCATAATGCTTTAAAATATTTTTTTCTTTATGTTTTCCTACACAGTGCTGCTCTACGCTCGCTTAACTGGGTCATCCATGTCCAGGTCTTCTAAATAGACAAAGGTAGAAGATTTCACCATTTTTTCTATGCCATTTCCATTAAACAGGTTGTAGGCTTAATGACTTAAAAAACTGCTCTGCTCAAAACCAAAATGCTCCTGTGATATTAAAAAACGTTTCGTATAAATCTGCATGTTTACACCATTATTGAAACAATTATGCACGTTTTGAATGTGACATGCACACTCCACGAAACATCCTACTACTTTCCTGTTGATAAGTAATTGTGTCAAAATGAAACTCCTATTTTCCCATTGCAACACCCTATTGAGGGTTCAATAGTCCCGATTTGTTTTTCAACCAAGATTTAATGTCCTGTTTTTGTGTATACGGAAATGCCAATCCAGCCTGCTGCGACTGTAGGAACCACCTTTCAGTGTAAATATTACTTGATTTATTGTTTTCTACTTGTCAACTAGGAATCCAACCTTTTTTTTTTGAGGGCAATCATGTAGTTAGCATAAAATAACTTTGATATGTTTTGTTAATTTGGTTGTATCCGACTATGTATTATTTACTTGTTAGATTGTGAGTAGTCACTAGGAGTCAATTTTTAGTAGTCCTTGATGGTTGTGTTATTTATATAAGTTTCTCGTAATCAAGGAAAGTATTATGACCCTTGGCTGATCATCCCTCATCTACTTTTGTGCAAGGACTTCAAATGAATAAATATATACTTTGTTATTCTATTTGGTATTTTATCATTATTTATAATCTTTTATGTAAGTAATAGTCTTATTGGATAAAGGAGTAAATAGGGAGCAATCATTGGCGCCATCACTGATCATCATGAAAGGACTGATACATGATCTAGTAATGCTCATCAAGGAGTCAAATTTGAGTATGTGAACTATGCCTATCACTATAGCCCAAGGGTAGTTGAGAAGGACTAGGTTCATGATTTCAAGAAGGAACAAAACCACACTGTCAAGGAGGACGTAGTCTATCACTAGACATGTTAATAGATAGGAGCATACTAGTCATAGAATACCAACAATGTTGGCATCTAGTGGGGGTCCAAAAATACAGTCCTCTTTGAAGAACAAAGAGCCAAGTACAAATACCTCTCAAGACTTGAAGCAGAGCCAAGTACAAATACCTCTCAAGACTTGAAGCAGAACCTCCCACAAATCTAAGTCTATGGATGTAGAAAGTAAGGTTGAAGATACTCTGAAGGCATAGCAGTTGGGTGGCAATCTCAACTTGGATGATACATTGACGAACAATCCGTTCACAACAAATCATGTGCTACAACATTAGAATCTTGATCCTCAAAATATAAACCGGTCAATAGAACCCAAACTAAGGCTCTACACCTCAAATGCATATAAAACTGTAGTTTTAATGACTGTATAAAAAAACATATATTTGAAGGGATATCTTGGAACTGGATCTAGAAACACTAACACTCCAAGACAAAAAGAGAGACATATCCCTTGCAAAGGTGTGATTGAGAGGAAGGCATCATGCTAAAGGATGAACCAAAAGTATAACCTCCAAAGTATGTAGATGTTGATTTGATTTCCAGAAGTTTCTTCTTTATAAAAGAATTGGAATTTGGAAAGAAAGCATTTGGATTTGTTGAAAATCATGACCTTAGTTTTACTAAGGTTGACCATAAGTTGGCAAAGCTCATAGAAATTAGCAAGATCATCAAGTTATTGTTGTAGGCCCTCAACAAGTGAGAGAGTACCCCATGTAAAAGACAACCATCATCAATGTTCGTGTAATGTCCCCTTCCCAGCTGCGACCGTTTCAGTTGATCATTGGCCTATTCCGGAGACCCGTAGGCTATGCGGATGGTGAAATTAGGGTTTCCTAGTTTTGAGGAGGTTGTTGCTTGAGGTTCGGGATTCTGTTTGCGGATTCTTTCTGGGTTTTCAGAGAGCTTCGCAGTGATGTGTTCAGTTTGGCATTCCGGGCAACTTCGCGAATTTACTATTTTTAGTAAATTCTATTTTTGGCAGTGGACAGTTTGGGTTCAGTTCAGTTGGTCCTCTTCTTCAGTTGGTTCAGCTGGCACTTCAATTCTTGGCCTTGGGCGCATATTTCTTGGAGAGATAAGTATTTTCATTATAACATTATATTTTAATATTATACCCCTTGCCTAGCAGTACAACTTTAAGTTGTTTTAAAAGGGGAACCTTGAGGGTCTAGGCGTCATGGAGAGATAAGTTATATCTTTAAATGTCAAATATTGAGATGAAGAAAGGGACGCCTATTGAGAGAATTGATTTTATTTTAAAAAGAAAAATACAAAGTGAAATATTTCATGGGTGAAAAAGGACGCCATTCTTTGGAGGGAAAAGGTGAATTTGAAATTAGGGTTTGGGCGCCTTCTGGAAGCTTCTAGATGTTTCTCTCTTGTCTATTTAATCAGGCCTCAACTCTTCATTTGGCATCTTTTGTCTACTACACCGTTATGCTGCTGAATTGTCTTCAGGCACTCGCTTCGAGGAAAGCATCCCTCCTAGCATGGGCTCATCTTCTTGCTTGAAAGATAGCAACTAGTTGAGAAGTTAGCTTGTAATAGGTTTGAATTGCATTTCCAATTGAGTCATTGCATTTTGGGAGTTCTAGTTTACATTTTCTGTCATATTTTGATGTTGCTGAATGTCATTGAGGAATGTAAGATTTGCTCACAGCTCATGAAATAAAAATGCTATCATTCTGGGTATTGAATCTATCAATCTGTTTATGTGGGGCGACCATTCTTGCCAATTTCCAGATTTTATTTGGGTCTTTTTGATTTTATAGAGGAAATTCGCCCTTGCAGCTGGGCCGTACCATCTTGAAGTGCATCGAAGTTTGTGCAAAATAAATAAGGCTTGTTTTGGGTGGTTTAGGAATTGCATCTTGGGCGCCTATATCAGTATAGTAATCTGCATTTGATTTCTCGTCAATAGGATGTGTTTAGAGTGAGTTATGTGCAATTTCGTGAGTTATTATGTTGCTGTTCTACATTAAATCTGTCAAATCAGTCATACCAGATTTAAGGAAGTTCATTAGTTGTGCAAGGGGTTGATATTCAAAGAGTTTGTGATTGTAGAAGAGGGATCTTATCTTGTTATAGCTTTGGAAGTTCTTACTCTTATGATATTTGGCAAGCTCTCTAATTTGCTGTAAGCTGAACAGTAGTACTGTCAGCAACTCATTCCCTTCATTTTGAATTTACATGTAATCCCCACTGAATAAGTGGAAGAGGCTAGTTTACCGCCTATTTGCTTTCAGTTGAGTAGTTTAGGGACCCTCTGACCATATGCTCGCCATCCATCGGCGCCATTCTTGGTCAGGGTTACATTTTGTCATCATGCATTGATCCTCTGACCATATGCTCGCCATCACTCGGCGCCATTCTTGGTTAGAGTTCCTTCAGTTTGCATTGCATTGATCCTCTGACCATATGCTCGCCATCACTCGGCTCCATTCTTGGTTAGAGTTCCTTCAGTTTGCTTTTCATAGATCCTCTGACCAATGCTCACACCTTGCCCACATCGGGATCCTGGTGTACATTCTGGTTAGAGTTACTTTCCGCAACGTTTTGGTTTGTGCTAACCTTAACGGGTGCATGTTGCATTGTAATCAATTGTGAAAAATAAAAAAAAACTCCTCAAACTCATCAATGTAAATGCTAAAGAGGGTTGCTAAGATAGGGCATCCCTATTTGACCCCATTGGTATTCTTTACAAAGTCAAAAAGATCATAAGAACTATGGAACTGCCCAATAATTGTCTCAGAAAGCCTCCAAGTTGTGGTGTCGAGTGAATTGGCAATGCCAACATTTTGTAGTCTATAATATTCTCCCTTAATTTTTCCGCTTTTAATTAGCACAATATCAGTACAAGACAATTGATTAGCGTTAGCTTCAAAGATAATTAGTTTGGAAACTAACCCTTCACCAAGATCCCAATGTGGGCGACGTGATAGCATATGGTGTTGGGGATTGTTAACAACTGGAAAGAAAGTTCCAAAGCTACTGTAGGTAGCTGGTCGACCATGAATAAAGTAAATACAAAGTAGGCGAATAACCGACCACGAATTCCGCTCTACCACTTATTCAATGGGGGGAAATTATTCTACTCTACCACTTATTCAATGGGGGGAAATAAATAAGTGCTGAACTAAATTATTTAACTCAACCACTTCTCATTGGGAGTAATTACAAACATATAAAATACAGCAATAAATTAATGAATGTTAGTACTACTAACCAGCCTTACAATGATATAGTTTTCAGCTGCAAATAAAAAGAAATATGCTTCCAAATCCACAATGAGTTAGAGTAATAAACCTCTAACAATTACAATACAAGAATGATATAGAATTTGAGCTCAAACCAGCAATACATCAAAATTAGACAAGTCTGATTAGAAACAGCAAGTACAAAAAATCAGACCAACAAGTAAGAAATTCACCAATATGGACGTAGCTTCCTCAATTCGGCTCCGATTGACTCCAAACAGTAGGCAAATGAAGCCAATAGCCAAGGTGTCCAATCTCCAACCAGCAAACTGTGCCAAAACAACAGTAGAGACTTGGCACGAATCCCAACGCAAATCACAATGAATGGTACAGCCTCCCAAAGAAGTTGACCTCACTTATAAAATCAAATACTCAATATAAAAATTTGATTCCTTGCACAAATGGGTGCCCTCCACAGAGAAACAGCTTGGGCTAATACCTAAAATGAAATAAAATTCAAAGGCGAAACTGCAAACAAAAATACGCTGCAGTCGTTGACATCAGCAGTACAAACAGATTATAAACCAACAACCTTCCTGTAATTGAAATCAGAATTTGAGCTCTATCCACACTCCTGAATGAAGCACGGTCTTTAGTCACCTCCTAGGAAGCCATAGTTTCAAGCTTGAAGAAAGGTAGTAAAAAGCTAGAAGGCACGCAAACCCCGTAGCAATGTTTGAACTCAGTTCCGCAGCATAACATTATCAAATTTCCAAAAGATCCTCAACTCATAGCAAAGCATCAATATATAAGCACAAAATGGGTGATTGAAGAAACCTATAACTCCAACTAAGAAACTTTCCAACTTCTCCAAGGGACATCCACTTCAAAAGCATTTTAAAATAGTTAAAACTCTTAATGTTCTTTTCCAAGTCGTCCCGCCTTGAGGAATTATTAAAACTTAAATAAAACATTAAAGAGCATTAATGAGGTGTCCACTTCATGGCCCCATCTTTAAAACAACTTGAAGTCGTTCCGTAGGCATGGGGTACAAACTCCAAACTTAAAATTGACTAAGTGTTGAAACTCAGTCCAAAGAAGCAACCAAAACCAATGCCCAGAACTAATTCTGCCAGACTGCCAAAAATAGCATGATGACTTGAGCTGAGCTGATGATGATGCCATTGCCAAAAATAGACTTACTAAAAATAGCCAGTGTCAAAAATAGTAAGTTCAATTCAAACTCAATAGAAAGCCAAACTAAGAAGAAAACATGACGTACTATAAATAGTAAGTCTCCAGGAAGGCTACAAGGATGACACTACCATAAATAGAACTTACAAAAAATAACAAACTGCTATAAATAGTAAGTGTTCTCAAACGCCTTTTGAGCACAAACCGAGCAGCTGTCATGACTTACTAAAAATAGTAAGTGCCTGGAAAGGTTGTCAGATGAAGATGCATGTTACACCATTTTGAAGCTCTCTGAAAACCCAAAAAAAACCCAAAAAACTTTCTTGCATGCAAGGTACCAGAGAGAAATGTATGTCATCTTCTCAACATGCATGTTACCTTACTTTGAAGCTCTCCAAAAACCCAAAAAGCTCCACCACACATGCATCAAAAAATCTTGCATGCAAGCCTTCAAAACCTCCTATAAAAGTGAAAACCCTAATTTCCATTTTTGCTTAGCCTACAAGTTTCCGGAAATAGGCTAAATCCAATTAAAGAGTGTACGGCGAAATTGGGGACATTACAGTCCACCCTTCCCAAAATTGTTTGTCCTCAAGCAATGCCACCACACTCCAAGAAAACAGGTTGATCCTTACTATGCCAAGTAGGATCCCAGGGTCCCAAGTCCATCTCTAAAAAAACCCACCATAATGATGCTACACCACACTGATCACACAATCATAACCATCATACCAAAACTACACTTTCCTTCTTTGTAACCCCGAAAGACGTAATCTCCCCTTCTCGACAATGATCCGACAGTTGGCCGTTAGTCTATCCTGGTGACCCGTAGACTACTCGGAAGCAGAATTAGGGTTCCCTATCTTCTAGGAGGATGATTCAGCATTTGTTGGAGTGTGCTTCTGGAATCTTGGTGTTTGGTTGGCAGCTCTTTTTTGGGTTTTCAGAGAGCTTCGCGATGGTATATCTAGCATGATGATCCGAGTTACTTCCAGGATTTACTATTTTTAGTAAATTCTATTTTTGGCAGTGGTCCTGTTGGCTTCAGTGCTTTTGGCTTACTTCATCAGTTGGTTCGGTTGGTAGTATCAGACTTAGCGCCTGGATGTAGTTTCTGGAGAGATAAGTTGTTTTAATTAAAATAATGTTTTATTTTAATTATAACCCCCTTGGTCTAGCTTCACAACTTAAGTCAATTTTAAAAAGGGGACTTTTATGGGTAGGCGCCTCATCAAAAAGATTAAGTGAAATTGTATCTTTGTTTATTAGTGTTAACTTGAGGAAAAGGTACGCCAACATGAGGAAGAATGTAATAAGTTAAAAAGGCGTGGGAATTACCTTGGGAAAAGGGACGCCATCTTGAGAGTCAAAAGGTCAACAAAGAATTAGGGCAACCCTTGAGTGGAGCGCACCTTCTGGAAGGTTCTAGAGGTGCTTGGCAAAATTATAAGAAGGAGGTTTTGGGTCTTCATTCAACATCTAGAGTTTATTGCAAAGTTATGCTGCCAGAATGGTATTAGACTTGCTTCGAGGGATGCATACCTCCTAGCTGGTTTAGCTTCTTGCTTGAAATATACCAACTAGTTAAGAGTACGTTTCTATTGAGTTGTTTTGCATTTTGAGATAGAGTCTTTGTATTTTCAGTCCATTTCACAGTTGTTGTATTGGCTGTGGTTGAACTGGTTTTTCAATCATAAGTCTTGGAGTGATTTTTATTTGCTTATGGGTAGTTGAGATTTGTGCTTGGTTGGCTGAGGCGACCCCTTCCACCAAATTGCAGATTTTATTGTTGAGAACTCATTTTATTATAGCAAAATCGCCCCTTCTTGAGGGTTGTACCATTTGGGAGTGCATTGGAATGCGTGCAAAATGAATGTGTTGTGTTTTGGTTGGTTTCTTGGTTCCTTCTTGGGCGCCTTTAGCATTAATAATGTTTGCACTTGGTTTCATGAGATTTGGGTGAAAATTGAGTGAGTTATCATTAAATGAATGATTTTCTGTATTGCTGATTCTGCAATTTCAGTGCAAGTCTGTCATGATCAGATTATTAGAAATGGGGTTTGTGAGTTGGGTTTGAGCTTGTGAGGTCAAGATAGGGGTAGGGGAGTCTCCTATTTTTATTGCAGCATTCTATACTTGTTTGAATGACATGAAGTTCTATCAAATTGTAAGCTGAGCAGTAGTACTACTAGCATTCTCAGTTACAAGTTATTTCCCACAACTGTGGAAGAGACTGGTACTCTTTCAGTCTATAGTTTAAGATTAATCACTGCATTCCCACTAAACAAGTGGAAGAGGTCGGCCTGCCACCTATTTACTTTGATTGTAATGCATTCACATCATCTGCTGATCGGCTAAGCTGTCAAAATGCTCCCGCTGAATAAGTGGTCGAGTTGCACTTTAATTTCAGTACTGTACTTTCATTTCAGTCCTCCCGCTGAACAAGTGGTTGAGTGATTGCTCTTCTTTCAGTTACTTTCAGCAAGCTTCTGTTTTGCTAACGATCCCTTTCGTGTATGCTCTCAACCTTGCCCGCATTGGGATCTGGGTTGATCAGAGGAGAGGGTTACATTCAGTTGGTTTATGCTTGCACTAATGCTAATGGGTGAATTTAGCTGTGTAACAAAATGAAAAAATTGGCCAGCATACTTCAGTGGTATCAGAGCTATGATTCTACCAACCTGTGGTCTAGTGAGTTCAGTTTGCGATGAGTGACAGAGCCCACCAATACTACACCAAAAGTCAGGCGGGAAATCTGCCATATCAGTTTTCGTGTACACCAGAGGCAGACACTTTTTCTGAGGCACTCAGAGAAATAGGGCAAACAGTTGATATAGGTAAAGCAATTACAGAGATGGTAGATAGTAACTAACAGCCCACAGATGATAGAGATGGCAGAATGGAGAAGAAGTTCGACGGTACTCGAAACAACTCCAACGGTGAAAATAGTCGAGTTAATGGAAACAACGGCAGTGGGAGAGACAGAACCACTGGTCAGCATGAAGCTACGTCTAGAGGATCAGCCTCTAGGCCTCTTTTCCCCACATTTACTCAGAGAGAAGAAACCCAAGTTGAAGCTGCAACAAACTTTGCAAATGACGCCAGACGGGCCTACTTGGAGTATGCCTCTTTCCCTCCTGATCTTAGGGAGCAGTGGTCGTTTGACCAGTTCATGAATCAAAGGAACCGAAGGAATGGTGGAAGAAATGAATACAGAGCTCCTATGGGTCCTAGAACGGATTACCAACAAGCTCTTGGAAAGGTGTCCTTGGCTCATTTCGATGGAAGTGACGCATGCACAGCTAGAGCATAGGTGCAGAAACTGGATAATTACTTATCCTTGAGACCTATGGTGGAAGAGGATGTAATCAAATTTGCCACCCTAGACTTAGAAGGTGCTGCCCATGAGTGGTGGTATCATGGTTTGGTCACCCTTGGCCACAACCTAATCAGAACTTATGAGGAATTCACCAACAAGTTGATTGAAAGGTTCGACATAAAGGATCCTGAGGTGAAATTCAGGGAGCTTGCTCAATTGAAACAACATGGTTCCTTGGAATCATACATCAGAGACTTCCAGAGACTTTCCGTGATGGTGCCCAACATCACTGAAAGAAGATTAGTGGTGCTATTTTCCGAAGGATTGATGGGGCCGTTGAAGGGTTGGGTAAAAGCTTTTGACCCACCAAGCCTTGAAGAGTCCATCAAGAAGGCTAGAAACATGGAGCTGTCCGCACCAAGGCCCAAGTTTCCGTCCAAGCCTTTCCCTCATAGGCAAGACAAAAAGCACTCCTCAAATCAGCACAAGAAGTTTCCTCCAAGGCTGGATGACGAAGCCCGAGACAAGCTCAGAAAAGTAGGGAAGTGTTACACATGTAAGGAGCCTTGGTCCAAAGGGCACAAATGCTACGGAAGAGGCCGTTCAAACCATATGGAGGCCTATTCTAATTATGGATCAGAATCAGATCACTTAGAGCAGCAGTCGGAAATTGCTGAAAGTGATGAGGAACGAGAGTTAGAAGAGGTGGAAGAAGAACAGGGAGGAGAGGGCACCTTTGCCCAACTCTCAAGCTTCCAAAAGAACGAGTCCTTCAAGATTCGTGGCTCGATTGGGAAGCATCGAGTGATTGCCTTAATTGATACTGGAGCACACACAACTTCATTGATGAAGGATTGGTTGCAAAGAAGAACCTCAAGACAGAAGAATTTGAAGGTTTCAAAGTGATGGTTGTTGATGGGTTCCACATCGCTTGCACTCATAAGGTTACTAACATGTCCTTACAATTAGGTGACCATGAAGTCAAAGACGACTTCTATGTTGTTAACATTGGAGATACTGTTGTCGTTCTTGGTATTCAATGGCTGCGATCTCTTGGAGAGATCTCCCTGAACCTGCAAACCATGGAGCTTAAGTTTCAATCTGATGGGAAGAAAGTAGTGCTAAGAGGAATGTCAAATGGAGGTCCCCGGATTCTCTCTTTCAAAAGGATGGAAAGGTTGATCTGACATGATGCAGTTGAGTGGGCTGCAGAGTGCATAGTCCTTCCAGCTAGTCCGGTTGAAACAAAGAGGGAATATCCGTCGGATATTCAATCTGTACTTACAAAAACAAGTAAAGTGTTTGTTGATTTACCCCCAAGGCCACCTCCAGATAGAGGGTTTGAGCATGTCATTGAGCAGAAGGAAGGGACCAAACCAGTAATCACAACACCATACAGATATCCTAAGAAACAAAAGGATGAAATTGAGAAAAACATAAAGGAGCTTTTGGAGATGGGTTTCATTCGCCCAAGTAAAAGTCCTTTCGCTTCAGCAGTTGTACTTGTGAAGAAGAAAGATGGCACCATCCGCATGTGTGTGGATTATCGTGCCTTGAACCAAAGCACCATCAAGAATCGGTACCCCATTCCCACAATCGATGAGCTCATTGACGAGCTGCATGGTGCTAAGTTTTTCTCAAAGATTGACTTAAGGTCAGGATACTATCAGATTCGGATGAGGGGGTCGGATGTGGAGAAGACGGCATTCCGATGCCACTATGGTCACTATGAGTTCTTAGTCATGCCATTTGGGCTGACTAATGCTCCGACCACTTTCCAATCTTGCATGAACAGAATTTTCCAGAGGCAGTTGAGGAAGTTCGTGTTAATATTTTTTGATGACATCCTCATTTACAGCAAGACTTGGGAGGAAAACCTCCAACATTTGGAGGAAGTGCTTAGCATTCTTGAGACAGAAAGTTTCTTTGCAAAAGAATCAAAGTGTGAATTTGGTATGGGAGAGTTACTCTACCTTGGCCACATCATCAGTGCAGAGGGAGTCAGAGTTGATCTAGAAAAGATCAGGGCTATCGTGGATTGGCCAACCCCGGAAACTCTAACCCATTTGAGAGGGTTCTTGGGTCTATGTGGTTTTTACAGAAGGTTTGTGAAGGGCTATTCGCAAAGTGCTGCTCCTCTTACCGATCTAACCAAAAAGGGGGCATTTTTGTGGTCAGAAAAGGCACAAGTTGTCTTTGATAAATTCAAGAGGATCATGAGTTCTTGTCCGGTCTTGGCCATACCGGATTTTTCTAAACCCTTCGAGCTGCAATGCGATTCTTCGAGAGAAGGAGTAGGTGTTGTTTTGATGCAAGAAAAACACCCCATTGTGTTCGAAAGCAGAAAGTTGAGAGGCATCGAAAGGACATACTCGATCTATGACAAAGGAATGCTTGCAATCATGCATGCATTAGCCAAGTTCAGACAATACTTGGTGGGGAGTAAGTTTGTTGTCAAGACTGATCATAACAGTCTCAAACACTTCATGCATCAGAAGGACTTGAACGAAAGACAGCAAAAGTGGGTGAGTAAGCTACAGGCTTATGATTTCGACATTGAGTATGTCAAGGGGAAGAATAATGTGGTGGCAGATGCCTTGTCTCGAAGGCCCCATTTGAGCTCATTATGCGAGCTTACAGCTGATTGGAGAGAGTTGTTGCTTGCTGATTATGCCAAAAATCAGTTTGCAACCAGCATTATTGAAGGTACTTGTCAAGATGAAAAGTACAAAGTGGTTGATGGGCTGATACATTACAAGGATAGGATTTTTTGGTGTCCGATTCTAAGTTCAAAAAGAAGGTTTTGCAAACTTTCCATGACATCCCACTTGCTGGTCACCAAGGTTACTTTAAGACTTACCGGCAGATCCATGAAAGATTCACATGGAAGGGGTTGAAGAATGAGGTGTTGAGTTACATCAAGGAATGCCACACTTGCCAGATGAACAAAAATGAGCACACATACCCCGCTGGACTGTTGCAGCCTCTACCCATTCCCAATCAAAAATGGGAAAGCATCTCTATGGACTTCATCACGAGGTTGCCTAAGACACAAGGGAAGGACTGCATCTTTGTGGTAGTAGACAGACTAACGAAGTTTGCTCATTTATTTGCCATCACCAGTTCATTTACAGCAGCTCAGGTAGCCGAGTTGTTCTTTCATGAGGTGTTTCGGTTGCATGGCTTACCCAAAAACATTGTGAGTGACAGGAATAGCAAGTTCCTAAGCACCTTTTGGCAGGAAATTTTCCAGATGAGTGGTACAGTACTTACTCCGAGCACCAGTTATCACCCCCAAACCGACGGTCAAACTGAAATTGTGAACAAATGGTTAGAGGGTTATCTCCGGAATTATGTGTCAGAACAGTAGAAGGCTTGGGTCAGATGGCTTCATTTGGGGGAATACTGCTATAATTCATCTTATCACATGTCCATCAGGATGTCTCCATTCAAAGCCCTCTATGGTTATGAGGCTACCAGCTTTGTTGACTTGGTGTTTGGGGATAGTAAGGCACCTCAAGCCAAAGATATGCTATAGCAAAGTCAGGATATTTTGAAATCCTTGAAGAATAACATTCAGATGGCACAGAATCAGCAGAAGTTGTACGCTGATCAGCGGGGAATTGAGTGCTCCTTCGAAGTGGGGGACATGGTTTACCTTCGTCTTCAGCCTTACAAACAGTCTACTCTCAAGAAGAGTGGAGCTGAGAAGCTAAAACCCTATTTCTATGGGCCTTTCAGAGTGGTCAGAAGGGTGGGCGCAATGGCTTATGAGCTGGAGTTACCGCCTAGCAGTAAAGTACACAATGTTTTCCATGTGTCTCGCCTCAAAAAGGCGTTAGGGCATAACATTGTTGTTTCATCTGATCTTCCTCCATTGGATGAGGAAGGATTGTTGGTGCTGGTTCTCGAAAGAATCATCGATTCCAGGGAACGTTCTTTGAGGAGAAGGACAATCAAAGAATATTTGGTGAAATGGAAGAATTTGCCGTTAGAGGATGCCACTTGGGAGAATGAGGAGATCTTGCAGCATCCTAGTTTACAGTTGCTTCAAAAGATTACAAAACATATGGCTTGCATTGAAAGACCAAGAGGAACTGAATTCAAAACATTGCAGCATCTCACACCCCAAAATCTTTGAGGAGTTAATATCATCAATGCCAATGATATTCATCATTCTGGACACAAAGGAAAATTCAAAAATAATTTCATCAACAAAACTCCTCAAAGCATCAAATAGAGTCACAACAATAGAAATGACTCCTTCATAGCTATTTGCAAAGAAGGAAGCAACTCTTTGAAAAAACTCATCAGCCTCATCCTTAAAACTCTTCAAGGATGCACAATGTCTTCTTTGGATAATTCTAATATATCCAAGAAGAATTCTGAAAATTTTCACCAATCTCTCTCCAAAAATCTCAAAATGACGAACCAAATCAGCCCAAGGTTCGCTTCCCCGAACATAAGTACTAGAGAAAGTGCACAGATAACCACTAGGAAGAGCTTGAACTCTAACCAAAAACTGATTCTGATCTGTCCAAACCACCATTTCTCTCGTTTGAGGCCATAAATCATTGCTAACAAGAGACTAGAAAGTCTGAAAATGAATGCACCAGCTGCTGAACAAGACTGAAATGGTCAACTTGAGATCTGATTTAAGGAAAATTGGCATCCAAGGAGATAAACAACTGCTGCGAAACTGAAAATCAGCATCCAAAATATCACATCTGCTTATATCCACAGCTAAAAACAACCTCTCTAAAGATTTCATCACAGCAAAGAACCATTATTTGCTCAAATTTTCTCTCCAAGATAAACAAATGGAACCACCAAGTGGCTGGTAAGTAAGGGAACAAAACCATTAGTTCTAAAATTTTGATCATTATCCCTCCAAAGACCTTCCTACCATACCCCAAAAGATTTTTCATTCCACATTGAGGATGCCAAACTAGGATACTTGACCAAGAATGATCCACCACACCCCTCAAGAAATTCACAACACATTCTCGAGTGCCAATCAACTCCAAGTGCACACTTAAGAAATTATTGACTTCTTTGGTGGACCACTAATCCATGAATTTTTTAAAAACAAAGGGGCCTGAAAGAAACACTGTCTTCAAATCCATCTCCCAAAATAGGTTAGTGTGAGCATTTCTCAACCCAAAGGATAAACTGTCAGGCATGCAAACAACATGTTTTGGTTCTTCTTTCTCCCAAACTTCATAAGTAACAAGTCTGAAAACTTCACTCCTTGCTGCTGTAAATAAACCTTCAGCAGCTACCAAAACATGTTTTGACAATACCTTGGTGTCAAAGATGGGGAAGTCATCATGAATCAACACTTCCCATATGGAGACTGATTCCTCTAAACTTCTTATGCATTCACTTACAGGAATGCTTGGAGGATTATCAATCACAGAGTGTAACTTGTCCTCACACTTTCTCAGATGTTTGAAATTAGCTAGCTGGTCTCCTACCTGCATTACACCCAAGTGAGCATTCTCTAACATGCACTTTGTTGATTAAACCTCAGAAGTAAGATTATCAACCTTTCTCTCACTTCCTTGGAATACACCAATTGTCTTCTTTGCAAACTCGTAGGCATATGCTCGATCTTTAATCCAACACAAATACTCTGATTTCACAATCTCCAAGGAGTCTTTGATGAATTGCAGATTAAAAAGAGTGACTTCATCCCAAATTCCTTCCTGTCTCTCTTCAATCAAACTATGTGAGCGGTCAAATCTGAATAGGACATGCACCTCATCCTCAATGGATATTATGAATTGACCATCCCACTCATAAATATGCAAGGATGGTGAGCTGCTGATCAGCTGCATATCAAAATCAGAACTTGGTTTCTTGTCTTTGCTGCCCTCATAACTGCTCCAAGTCTCGTCTTTCACCATCCGCAAACTGAAAATGCTCAAGGTCATGAAGAGAATCAAATTCTACCAATTCTTCAGGCCTTTGTTTACAATCAGCTTCATGAAGAGATAAATCTTATTTGAATTTGAGAACCTCTTTAAGCTTTTCATCATCAAGAACCCTGTGGTCTTTTGACTCAATTTCCCCCTCACTGTCTCCTTGATTATATGGTAAAGTAGCCCCCAATTTGATCAATGAATCATTATTGATTGCAGTCCTGAAAATTTTAGCAGCAACAAACTCTTCCTTAGTGGCTGCAACCATCTTAAGGGGTTCATTATGGGGCTTTTCCATGCAAGCTTCTTCGTCAAAGACATCTTCTCCTTCAATGGCCATCTCAAAGCTTGCAGTGAAATCTGAATTTTGTTCTTTATTGGGATCAAAGGGAAATTTATTCCAAACAAAATCCTTAACAACATTAGGTGCCTTCACACCCGAATCCCAAATGCTGAAGGGCTGATTATTTTGATCAAAAGGAGAATACCCTTTGTACTCCTCTTCGAGTGGTGACTCTTTGAATGAGACAACTCCCATCTCACCAAAACTAATATTTTCATAAGTATTTTTCTCCAAGAGCTTAGTTTGATGATCAAACAGTTGAAATCCATGACATTCGATGTCAACTTCACTGAAATGAAGCAAAGGATCATCATTGCTAGTTGTTTTGAAGACTCTATCCTTCTTGTCTTCAATAAGCCCTTCATGTGTAGGTATATTACTGATCTCTTCATTAGTAGTCACAAGCATACCAAGGAGGTCTTCTTGAGAAACCGCCATAGAATCATTGAGAAACAACATTTTATTTCCGTCTTCTGCATTAATAACCACCTCATTTATCTGCTCTGTCTTCTTCAAGTGTGGCTTTAATTTTCCCTCCACTGATTGAACAAATCTTTGATCAACATACCAACAGTAGAAGAATTATTTCCTTCTTGTTCATGAATGCTTAGTAGGAAAGATAGGACGGATTTTGGAATGTCATCCATCTCATTGATAATTTAAACTAAAATGTTTCTCATTGCTGCAACTACACCCTCCTCTTGCTCACTCCAAGTTGAAATGAAAAGGTAATGGATCAAATAATATATTCGATCTTGCATACCCAAATCTACCAGCAACATACTTGTTTTGAGTTCTAAAAAGATCTTCAGTATAGCAACTCTTCTGGAGTACTGATTGCTGTCAGTTTCATCAAGATCTTGAAAGCTTTCCACGATCATATGAAGAACTCTCTTCATAATTTTATCATCATAGGGCACTAGGGGTGCCAGGATTCTCATCACTTCACTAAGGCATGAAGTAACTAGCATAATGATTTCTTCGTCTGGATGCCTCAACCAATAAGGATGTTTCAGAGAGGTCACTGCAGGCGTTAATGTTGTTTTAATTAACACTGAAGGTGGCTGCTTCACCTAACTCAAACAATGTTCAAACATAAGAAGTATTCTCACTTCTTCCCTTGTCTGACATTCATTAATGATCCTTGTTCCTGCGGTGCAAAATGACCTTGCAAAACTCTTTTCTTCTTCAGACGCCATGATTAAATCAGATAGCTCGCGGCTTCTAAACTTCAAAATAGGTATCATCTTCAGGAACTACTGAAAACTGAAATTGAGATTTGTTTAAACCTCTGATGTGGTATCAGTTTTCCCTGTCACACAACTGACAATGAAGCATGGAACTCACAGAATGGCGGAAAAACAAGCTCACATACCACTGTAATATTCCACCTTAATTTTTTTGCTTTTAATCAGCACAAGACCATTGATTAGCGTTAGCTTCAAAGATAATTAGTTTGGAAACTAACCCTTCACAAAGAATGTTCACCAAGATCCCAATGTGGGCGAGGTGATAGCATATGGTGTCGAGGATCGTTAGCAACTGGAAATAAAGTTACCAAGTTGTTGTAGGTGGCTGGCCAACCATGAAAAAAGTAAATACAAAGTAGGCAGATAACCGACCATGAATTCTGCTCTACCACTTATTTAGTGGGGGAAAATTATTCTGCTTTGCCACTTATTCAGTGGGGGGAAATAAACAACTATTGAAAGTAAATTATTTAACTCAACCACTTCTCAGTGGGAGTAATTACAAACATATAAAATGCAGCAATAAATTAATGACTGTTAGTACTACTGTAAGATCCCTCCCATTCTCCAAGTACTAAATGCTATGCAATTGATGTATTTTTATTTGGTTTCATTTGATTTACAAAATGCTAGGGTTTTGATGCTCAAGTGATATCTTGCGAGGAACTTAGTAAATGCAAATACATACATAAATTTTCAAAATGGAAGTAAAGATAACGATTGCCTTTAAAAACTACTGCTGAAGCAAACTATTATTTCATTTATTTCAAATCAGATTTTTTACAGAGACTTGCAAATACAATATAATCATACCTAGAATGTAGATACATTTCATGCAAGTCTGAAACTCATAACTGCAACTTCTGGAAATGCAATAGGGAAACCCTTATATTGAACGCTTGGCACAAAATGTTGACTTCTCCACCATTAAATTGAAGCAAACTAATATCATGAACCTAGACACCCTCAATGGTGATGAAAGTAGCACAAATCTCAAGGCATTTCCTCCAAGAACTCACACGCCACCTTCAAGAAATGGTATGTACTGGTTGGTATTATCTTGTACAGCCTGGCTGTAGCAAATGGTACGACCCAGAATAATGATGACAGCCATTAAAACTACCAGCAATGGTTTACTTCTGATTTTCTGATGCAAACTCTTCAAACTCTTTAGTAATCTTCACTATTAAGCACAAATATGACTGCTGATTACAGCCAACTCAAAGAGCAACCTTCAGAAGATATCTCACCACCTCAGGAAGCTGTCACAATCAAGATACTTCATTCTCCAAAGCCACATATTTTGAAACCCTACGTTTCTTCTTCTCCAAGAGAAGAGCTCTCCAAAACATTCAACTCCAATTTGTAAATGATCAAATGATGCTTCATTTACTTTTCAATGGCCTATATATACTTCTTCAAATAGGTCGATCCCCTCTAGAAGTCTCTTTTAAATCATTTAAAATGATATTTAATATTTGTTTTTCACTTTAATAAATGCTCTCTCTGAGTTTGGCAGTCTCTCCTCGAGAGGATAACATTGATCATTTGTGTTCGCTCGAGACGACTTTGGGAAGGAGGAGGTGTCATGTCCCCAAATTGAACAAAATGAAATTCAAACAAATGAATAAAATAACGAAATATATACTAACAATTTTATAATTATAATTATCAAGATAATATTATAATTATAAATAGTGAAAATACAAAATAAGTATTTACAATTTAAATACCATTATAATACATAAATTCTAATTTAAAAAAAAACAATAATAAGAACCATTAATATTATTGTAAGTATCATAATAATAAAAATAATACTTACAAATTAAAATAACATAATAGTAAAAATATCTTACAAAAATAATAATAATAAATATATTTTTAATGTAATATAAATATGATAATTAATATAATACATGCTAGGCCTAGGCAGCATCAAACCAGAGGCAGCGCTCAAGTCTAAAAACAACGATCAATTTTAAGGAAAACCAAAACTTAATATCAGTTAAAGGCAACACCTACAAGGTAAAACGATGCAATAAAGAAATAGACATTCGTTTAATAATACAGTGACTAAATACCAATTCCTAAACAAGCAGCAATTAGATTTTAAAGGCACAATTTATCCAAAGAAAAGGTGGCGATTAAGATTAAGGACAGGTGAATAGTTTCGTGAATAAAAGACATGTCATTTCATAAAGATATCACATTTTGAAGAGGCATGTCTTCTTATGAAGATATAAATAATGATCACATTTTGGAACAAGAAAGGGGAATTAGTGAACGAATAAAGGAACCCCCGCAGATCGTATATGTTAGAGAGGCAGCAGCAATACAGTAAGTTAAATATAATAATATAAAGACATAATATATATATATATATATATATATATATATACCCATAAATTATTGTAAATTGGAATCAGTTGGAAATAATAATATATATATATAAATTTATATAGAATCATAAAATCATATATATATATATATGGGTAAGTAGATAGGTAAATCACTTGTGAATATGTAATAATGATACTTGCAGCAATTATTAAACTTTATAAGTAATGATGACTCTTAATATAAACATAAGTAGATTATGAATTGTCATCATCCTATGATCAATCCAATATAAGGTTGAAGGAGGCGAGTAAGGAATCAGAAAACGTGGAGAGATACAACAACTCAGGTGATGTATTCACTTAGCAATAATATTTAACATATTTTGAATATAAGAAACCGATATTGCTAATTTGATTATTGATATAATGCTTTCTTTAATCTTATCATAATGAGAATTATTCTAGGAGATGATGAACTTAAAGAACCATTGATAAATGGAAATATATTTGATTATAGGCATGAAATAAATCTTGGATGAATGCAAATATAGCTGATTGTGTAAAGATTACCTTCTTTGTGCTTGTAACCCTATCAGGAAGGGCGAATCATGGTTTAAGTAGATTGTCTAAAAACCCCACTTTCAGCCCCATAGGCCCTAGGAAAGGGATTGGGCCATATAAGGTTGGGGGTCCCACCTGGGTACCTACCCCATAGGACCAGTCAAGGGATTGGGCAATAGGAGGCGGTAGACCTTAGGCTACTTAAGGATTCCAAGATTCCTCTTCCCTGATAGGATGAGTGTCTTCTGAGGTACTGGCATGTGGGGAGAATGCAGGTACTAAGCCGCTAAGAAAGGAGGATTGTGATGGGCAACCTCCCGTGCTTGGCATGAAGGCTTCAGGGCGGATCCACCTATGGCACTCCTCTTACGTCTTCATGATTGCTTTTATGATTATGTTTATATTTTGGATATCTAGATATTATTGCTAATAGTTATATATGTTATTAAATTGGTGAATGCAGATTTCAATCCAGGATTATTTCATTAGAGAAATACCTTCCTTTTGGAAAGAAGAACCCTAAACCTAATCAACAAGAGAAATCTAGGGAAAACTGGGTAAGGGACATTACTGTGGTATCAGAGCATCTTTCCTGCCGTCCTGTGCATGCTTGAGCTACCTGCTTGTCTCCTTAAGTTGGTTGCCTACTTGTTTGAGCTACTTGCTTTCCTACTTGAGCTAGTTGCCTACTTGCTTGAGCTGGTTGCTTGCATGCTTAAGCTACTTGCTTTCCTACTTGAGCTAGTTGCCTACTTGCTTGAGCTGGTTGCTTGCATGCTTAAGCTACTTGCTTTCCTACTTGAGCTAGTTGCCTATGTGCTTGAGCTACTTGCTTGCCTACTTGAGCTAGTTGCCTACTTGAGCTAGTTGCCTACTTGCTTGAGTTGGTTGCTTGCGTGCTTGAGCTACTTGCTTGCCTACTTGAGCTAGTTGCCTACTTGCTTGAGCTGGTTACTTGTGTGTTTGAGCTGGTTGCCTACTTGCTTGAACTAGTTGCTTGCTTGCTTGAGCTACTTGTTTGCCTACTTGAGCTACTTGCATGTGTGCTTGAGCTAGTTGCTTGCTTGCTTGAGCTACTTGTTTTTTTACTTGAGCTACTTGCTTGTGTGTTGGAGCTAGTTGCTTGCTTGCATGAGCTACTTGCCTACTTGGTTGAGCTACCTACTTGTCTGCTTTAATTTCTGATTCAATGTAGGCCATACTGATTCACAAACTCCAATACGTGGGTTTTGAGAGTTATGGGGAAATAGTAGTGCTAGAAAATATTAGTCAATACATTGTCATTCTAACTAGAATAACCACCACTGCGAAAAAATGCCGTAAATTATGATTGCTTGAGGGCAAGCATCTTGGGCGGGGAGAAATGTCATGTCCCCAAATTGAACAAAATGAAATTCAAACAAATGTATAAAATAACGAAATATATACTAACAATTTTATAATTATAATTATTAGGATAATATTATAACTATAAATAGTGAAAATACAAAATAAGTATTTACAATTTAAATACCATTATAATACATAAATTCTAATTTTAAAAAAATAATAATAAGACCCATTAATATTATTGTAAGTATCATAATAATAAAAATAATACTTACAAATTAAAATAACATAATAGTAAAAATATCTTACAAAAATAATAATAATAAATGTAAAAATATCTTACAAAAATAATAATAATAAATATATTTTTAATGTAATATAAATATGATAATTAATATAATACAAGCCAGGCCTAGGCAACATCAGACCAAAGACAGCGCTAAAGTCTAAAAACAATGATCAGTTTAAAGGAAAACCAAAGCTTAATATCAATTAAAGGCAACACCTACAAGGTACAGCGATGCAATAAAGAAATAGACATTCAATTAATAATACAGTGACTAAATACCAATCCCTAAACAAGCAGCGATTAGGTTTTAAAGGCAGAATTTATGCAAAGAAAAGGTGGCGATTAGGATTAAGGACAGTGAACAGTTTCGTAAATAAAGGACATGTCAATTCATAAAGATATCACATTTTGAAGAGGCATGTCTTCTTATGAAGATATAAATAATGATCACATTTTGGAACAAGAGAGGGGAATTAGTGAATAAATAAAGGAACCCCTGCAGATCGTATATGTTAGAGAGGCAGCAGCAATACAGTAAGTTAAATATAATAATATAACGACATAATTTTATATATATATAGAAATATGTATTCATACCCAAATAATATAGTAAATTGAAATCAGTTGGAAATAATAATATATATATATATAAATTTATATAGAATATATAAATATACTATTCATAAAATCATATATATATATATATATGTGTATGGGTGAGTAGATAGGTGAATCAATTGTGAATACATAATAATGATACTTGCAGCAATTATTAAACTTTATGAGTAATGATGACTCTTGAAACATCCCCTATGGATTTTTGCCCTAATTTTTTCCCAAATCTTCTGCAGAAAATGTAACAAACAATTTGCATGAAAACTGATTTCTATTTATCCATCAGATTATACTGAAAATCATCTAACATTCAAACTAAAATAAAGATCTGAAATTAAATATGAATATTTCCTTAAAATCTTCAGTGGAAAATACAACAGCATATGAATTTGAAGCAAAAAGTGAGACACCTGAATAATATCTCCAACAGACAATGGGTTTTCGTCCACTGCCTCCAAGCTCGAGGGTTTCCGTCCTCAAACTTGCTAAAAGCCAAAGCTTCCCAGAATTCTCCAAGAGAATATAATAATCAAGCATAAACCAAGCATGCTGAAAATGAGCCCTTGCAACACTTTTTATAAGCTTCTCATAAGAGCTCATTCACACTTTTGACCAATGTGGGATAAAACATAAACTTCCTTTTTGCCTTTTTGATGTCTCATGTATTTTAAAATAAGGGCCCCTTTTACTATTCATTTTCCCACTTAACTTTAGGCTCACAATAATAAAGTTAAATAATTGGATTTAACTTTATAACTTAAACTTTATTATTGCAGAGACGAATCAAACCAATGGAACTGAAATCATCTGACGATAATAACCAATCTTCCATTGAAAAGGCACTATCACTGGAGATCACCACCCACCTTGATGAATTACTATTAATAGCATTAATTACTTACTTAAAATAGTAAGTATATCAAAACTGTCTCCAGATAACCCAGATTGACCTGCAACGAAAATTGCCTAGGCCAAAATCCTCAAGATTCCTTAAAAGCCCTGGTTAGCCTACGGAGCCAAGGAGAAATAGGCTAACGACAACATCATACCATGCGAGCTAGAAAAGGGGACATTACAGTCCTCCCTTCCCGAGATTGCTTGCCCTCAAGCAAACATCAACCAACCCACTGCTCCACCCTGATAAAAACACCATAACCCACAAACTGTGAAGCAATATCATGCACATGCAGCAATACTCCCCAATGAACTCAGACCGAAACCCTGATGCACACAAAGGATCCCTCAACATACTCGAGACTGTCCAGCATAAAATACCTAGATCCCAAATCCATAATAGAAGTCTACTATAAAAAACACCCTCATACCTCCACTGCTCAAATCTGATCTCCACTTCATGTTGCAGATGGTGAAGCAACCCAATGGGACCCGTCCAATATACAGTGCCAAACCTGTTGCCACTTGGATCCCAAAAATACCGAACCTCACATCCATTTGTCATGCGAAGATAAGAACATTTGAAAGTGTGTAACACAACATCTCTCTACAACTCCTGCTAAACTCCCATGGGTGTGATAACTAACCAAGCCATCATGCCCACTGCCACTAAAACCTCCTGGAATCCCTGTCTCCCATTGAAACCCAGAAGTGGCAAACTTTGTCAGGTACTCACCAACATGATGGTAGTTCTTCCTCTGATCCTGCAAGTAATCCCTTGCAAAAAACTGAATCGAATACTTGCAACCTCTAGTCTCATCTTCTGAAGATGGTAACTTTGAGCACAAAAATGGTTGGTTTCCCTCGATCACACAATCAAAATCATCATGCGTACAAGAATTTTTCATCGAATATAAATCATGTACAGGTGGATCAAAGGCAAAACTGTACGTATTCCTCACCGTGTACACACTGTAAAACTCCTTTGTGAGCCCTGTTTGGAATCCCGCTGTACTGGAACGATCCCAAACACTACGATTATCGCTCAACCCTGAACTAGTATCAGGAGTGTGATCGGCTTCCAACTCGAAGAGTAGATTATCATAGATCAATCCACCATCAAACTCAAATAATGGATTATTCAAAAATTGCACAATCACTCCATGTGGATCTGAATCACCCACCTCTAAATCCGTGGAACAATAAATCGAATTGTACTCCTGAATTGGCTCAACAAATTGCCGATCATAATCAACTGCACGGGATGAAATGACTAATTTGCTTCCAGGGGAGGGAAACAAATCAACATAAGAATCAATCTCCCAACTAGATGATACTCTGCATACCTCCTGTGAAGAGGATGGAGTAGAGTCATGAATTGTCACACAACTCTCTGGTGAATCAGCTATGATGTCACAAGAGCTGTCAATAATCTGCCCTACATCACCTATCATGGGATTAATCTTAACCAATGCACTCATCCCATCTGTATCGATTGCACCTGTAACCGTGATGGATGTAACCACATCCTCAATCTGCTCACAACCAAAATCTGTGAATACATGCTCCTCACCAACTGCTGCCATGGGAACCTGAACTATATCTGAAGATGGTGAAGGCTGTGCCAAACTCAACTCCACGGTAAGCTCCTGTATCCGAGATTGTGACTCCTGAAGGGCCAATTGAGTGCTCTTCAAAGAATCCATAGTCACCTCAAGCTCATGAGTGAGCTCATCAACCTCCTCTTCCTTTCCCTTTAATGCCTTATGATAGATGCAATCCCACTCGAGAAGATAATCTCTATCTGCAAGTAGTTGTAGGTAATTTTGCTTCATTATTCCAATTGCTTCTCGAAGTGCATAAAATTCTGCAATGGAAAGACCACTCTCTCCGTGCTCATCTGTCACAGGAGTACTACAACCATGAAGAGCCAACATCTCATGAGCAACATCAAAATGCTCTATGGCTGTGGCAATCATACTGTCGTTCGCCTTTAGTTGCCCTACCAAATGATGAAGACCTTGGAACTTAACACCCCCATACAAGTTTTCTGATTTAGAGTCTGCACTATGATATGAGGTTGAATCATCATTGCTCACTATCCGATAAGCAGCATCATGAGTGCTATCAGCTTCACTCCCAATATCATCAATGTTACTGCTGCTATGTACCTCAAATGATGGCTCAACTGGCAGGGTAGACGTTGTTGTTTTGATCATATCTTCACACACTTTCGCTACCAAAGCAACTGCATGTCCATCCAAATCACGACCCTAGGATTCATTGCCATTAAATAAGTTTGCTGATTGGTTTGCTATGGTCTGATTTGAAAAATCAGACTCGTGGTGGCATAAATCTTTCTCACACAATGCATCATTAATACTCAAACCTTGAGTATCTGCCTTATGATCACCCAAAGAATCCACACCATTGCTATCCAAATCACTAATACGATCTATGCTAGCCTCTTGAGAAACCTCTTGCAAGGATGATGTAGACAAATCATTTCCCAAGGCTGTCCTAATGTCTCTTTGAGTCAAATCAGCATGTCTGTCAAATTCATCATATAATTTTTTGCATACCTCATCTGAACTTGAAGACACCAAATTATTCTCATGAAGAGTTGTATCAACCATATGTGAAGATACTCTATCCATTCCATGAACGAACAATTCATGAGCTATAGTGTGATATTCCTTCCTTGCATGCTCAGTCTTGTGGCAGAGTTTCGGGTGTATGTCCATGTAGTCCTTGAAAGGAAGATTCTTCTTAACATATTGAGGAAGAATGCTATACTCCTCAAACATACTAATCACCTCCGCCTTTTTGTCTTGTGGTGTTGGACCTTTGCTAGAAGAACGTGAAGATGATCCTTTGGAAAGTCCAAACTTTGAAAGTGAATCATCTAAATGCTGCAATTTACGTATGACCTTGTATTGTGTTTGTTCAATTTCTTTCCTTGCTTGTTTATTGCTAAACAATTTTGTCATGATGACCTTTTTCGCTATATTTATTTCAGCCTGTAGTATCCCCTGCTAAAACTGATTTTCTGTTTGCTGCTTGAGAAATTTGTCAAACAGTTGTCAAGCGTCCTCCATTCAGCTGGAACTGATTGCTCTTTGGTCTATGAAGTTATGAATTGGTTTCAAATGCATCAATGCTTATATTTAATAGCTGAATTGAACTTGAAAGACAAAGCAAGCATTATTTGGACTTCCCAATGCAAAATGCTGATTACAACTTCATGCAGATATGTCACTAAAATATACTGACATTTCTACAAACACTTAGTAGGCAAACTCAAACTCCTCTTTATAATGCAACTCATGACTGATTACAATGCAACTTTACTCAACAATATATGCAATTACAAAGGCAGGAATTGAGTGTTACCAATGCACTAGAATGAAATGCCAATGAAGTCCAAAAGGCTGTATTGACAGCAACTTCACTACAGTCCAGCATTCTATTTTAAGGAGATGCAGTAACAATATCAGAGATGACAACTTAAATATGAATCTGGATCGATGGCTCTGTAGAAGTTTATCCAGCCAAGGTGCCACTCAACCATTCCTTCAGGCTGAACATAATGCAATTCAAAGCTGTGCCAATATGTAGAGTGACCTCCCAGCAATAGCCAATGAATTTCCAGATCCAAATAGACTGATTGTAATGATGGATGATTTCCAGCAGTGTCTTATCGATGTGCCCAGAAATATCAAAGCTCGCCTCCAGAATATATTGTGCCCCGTTTTCTCCTGGGAATGACAATAATGCCAGCATACAAATGTTAATAATGGCTGCGCCCAAAAAACCTCAAAAGGTTGAATATCAATTGGACGTCTATTTCAGTGATTCCAAATGCCACGATTTCCTTCTCAAACGTCACAATCAGCAAAAAATCGTCTCCACTTGAGTCAATGACAGCTATTACCAAGTTTACTATTTGCCACGATTTCTGAAAGAGACGGCACCCCTGAGGAAATTCGCTAGTTGACACTTGGTATTTGTCTTTTATCGGGCTCTATAATAACTATCACCTTGTCATATATTCTGCTTCTTTTATGAATCGCTTTTACTAATTTGTCTTTAGCAGCAGCTTGACTTACGCGCCACATCAGCTCTTGGACACTCTGTTTGTCTTTTACACATCTCCAAATATGGGTCGATCATTTAAGCAAGCGACTAAGCAGGACTCGATAGAATGATATCGAATTACCTTCTTTTTTTTGTTTGTATCTGACTGCTCACAATCGCATCCCCCAGCAATGACGATTTCTTCTTTAATAATTTTGATGCCAATATATAAGGAACGATTTTGTCTTTATCAGCTCCTGATGACTTTTTCCTCCAGAATGCAGTAGGACCTCCTCAAACATTTTGCCTTGTTCTCAGATCTGGATTTGTCGCTTCTCAACTTGTACGGTCTCCCCTTGGCTATGTTTGTATTTTCCCCAATGAACATATGTGATTTAGAATAATTTATTTACTCCCAATATCAATATTCCTTCAGGAAGTGATTCAGCCACATATAATGTGATTAAACTATGAAATTGAATTCTTTGGAATTCTTTTTGTCCTTTTCTACATATATTTCTATCAAAGCTCGATTTTCCCTTAGTCTGACTTCATCTTTTCTGATATTTGTCTATAACTGACAATAATATTATTTGTCTCTTGTGACAGCGTCGGAATTCTTGGCTCAAGGAAATAGCGGCTGACTTGCTAAGTCAATTTGTCTTTTCCTCTTATATTGTCCTGTCTAAAGCAGGTCCCGACTGGTCACAGAGAGAAGCGATTCTTTACAGACTGGATGGAAATTGTCTTATTTGCCAGATTTGTCTGTTCTGACTGAGAATAATATTATTCAGAGATTAAATCGAACTCCTTCAGATATTGCTTTTGACTTCGAGCTATGCAAAACTGAAGCAATGCACCAATGAGTCGAACCCTAGATGACTGAATATGGGTCTTTCAAAATCAAGCAAACAAGCTGCACTTCAACCTCACAGGCTGACAAGATTTTTGTGCTCTGATACCACTGAAACATCCCCTATGGATTTTTGCCCTAATTTTTTCCCAAATCTTCCACAGAAAATGTAACAAACAATTTGCATGCAAACTAATTTCTATTTATCCATCAGATTATACTGAAAATCATCTAACATTCAAACTGAAATAAAGATCTGAAATTAAATATGAATATTTCCTTAAAATCTTCAGTGGAAAATACAATAGCATATGAATTTGAAGCACAAAGTGAGACACCTGAATAATATCTCCAACAGACAATGGGTTTTCGTCCACTGCCTCCAAGCTGGAGGGTTTCCGTCCTCAAACTTGCTGAAAGCCAAAGCTTCCCAGAATTCTCCAAGAGAATATAATAATCAAGCATAAACCAAGCATGCTGAAAATGAGCCCTTGCAACACTTTTTATAAGCTTCTCATAAGAGCTCATTCACACTTTTGACCAATGTGGGATAAAACATAAACTTCCTTTTTGCCTTTTTGATGTCTCATGTATTTTAAAATAAGGGTCCCTTTTACTATTCATTTTCCCACTTAACTTTAGGCTCACAATAATAAAGTTAAATAATTGGATTTAACTTTATAACTTAAACTTTATTATTGCAGAGATGAATTAAACCAATGGAGCTGAAATCATCTGACGATAATAACCAATCTTCCATTGAAAAGGCACTATCATTGGAGATCACGACCCACCTAATGAATTACTATTAATAGCATTAATTACTTACTTAAAATAGTAAGTATACCAAAATTGCCTCCAGACGCCCCGGATTGACCAACAACGAAAATTGCCTAGGCCAAAATCCTCAAGATTCCTTAAAAGCCCTGGTTAGCCTACGGAGCCAAGGAGAAATAGGCTGACGACAACATCATACCATGTGAGCTAGAAAAGGGGACATTACAACTCGTTAATATAAACATAAGTAGATTATGAATTGTCCTCATCCTATGATCAATCCAGTATAAGGTTGAAGGAGGTGAGTAAGGAATCAGAAAACATGGAGAGATACAACTACTCAGGTGATGTATGCACTTAGCAATAATATTTAGCATATTTTGAATATAAGAAACCAATATTGCTAATCTGATTATTGATATAATGCTTTCTTTAATCTTATCATAATGAGAATTATTCTAGGAAATGATGAACTTAAAGAACCATTGATAAATGAAAATATATTTGATTATAGGCATGAAATAAATCTTGGATGAATGCAAATATAGCTGATTGTGTAAAGATTGTCTTCTTTGTGCTTGTAACCCTGTCAGCAAGGGTGAATCATGGTTTAAGTAGAGTGTCTAAAAACCCCACTTTCAGCCCCATAGGCCCCAAGCAAGGGATTGGGCCATAGAAGGTTGGGGGTCCAACCTAGGTATCTGTCCCATAGGCCCAGTCAAGGGATTGGGAAATAGGAGGTGGTAGACTTTAGGCTACTTAAGGATTCCAAGATTCCTCTTCCCTGATAGGACGAGTGTCTTTCGAGGTACTACCATTTGGGGAGAATGCAGGTACTAAGCCGCTAAGAAAGGAGGATTGTGATGGGCAACCTCCCATGCTTGGTAGGAAGGCTTCAGGGCGGATCCACCTATGGCACTCCTCTTATGTCTTCATGATTGTTTTTATGATTATGTTTATATTTTGGATATCTAGATATTATTGCTAATAGTTATATATGTTATTAAATTGGTGAATGCAGATTTCAATCCAGGATTATTTCATTAGAGAAACACCTTCCTTTTGAAAAGAAGAATCCTAAACCTAATCAAAAAGTGAAATCTAGGGAAAACTGGGTAAGGGACATTACAGGAGGCGAAAGCCTTCATATAAGCTTGATCTCTCTAAGTTTCGCAATCTTTATGAGGATAAGTCGAACAAGAAGGTCAAGAAGCAAGTGCATATTGAGAAGACTTTTAAAGCAAAGATCGTCGTTGAAGTTGCTACACCACCAGAAGGCAAGGGTTTGGATGAAGATGAAGTTGGTGATTTCACCTTCGTCAAAGCAAATCTTGGCAGGAGCATCCGACATCTATACGTGAGCCTTTTCAAGGTTGTTGTAAGTAATCTTGAAGAGTGTATCATGAAGGACGAAGAAGATAAGGCAACCCTCAAGGCCGAGGTCAAGCAGCTCCAACAATACATCTTAGATCTTCTTCATGGAACCGCAAGCCAAGCACCTATGCTCCCACAACTTCAAGAAACACCTGCAGATCAACAAAGACTTGATCAGTCAGTCAATCATGGAAAGCTCTTGGAGAACTGGATTGAAGATTTTATTGTTGCAGGCAGATACCTTCTCACAAAGTTATATCACTTGAGGTATGATGTGCATGATCTTCGTCAAAGAATTCAGTGGCTTGAGTTGATTATGGCAGAGGGCAAACCGAAGGATTTGATTGTCATCTCTCAGTTGGCAGTTCATAGGACGCCGTTGTAGCAGAGGAAGATACAAGAAAGGTTTTCGCTTGGAGAGAACAACACTTCTTCAAAGCGGAAACATATGAGAGAATCTCTACAAAGTTGGTCATGATCAAAGAAGAGGTTGTTGCTGCCATCCAACTTGTGAGCGGATTTGTCACTCAAATCCCGTGTTGTTATCTTCATGAGGATGGCACTTATGTTGAGCTCGAGGCTATGCGAACTAAGTTCCAAAATCTGGTTCGTGATGGTCTAGATGGTGATCCAATGGCGACCAAGTTGAATCACTTCTCAGTGATGTCAACGACATTCAACAAGTTAGCTGAAGAGACCAAGGGGCGTCAGAAGGTGATCAAGGATGCAGAGAAGGAGTTCAGCAGACAGGTCATCATCGTGGATAGCGTGAAAGTGCCAGAAGATGAAACTGTTAGTGAATTCATGGAGGAGATGATAGCCCATGATGGCTTAGAGTAGACTGGCAGTTGGGTCTTACAATGTTGAAGATAGACATTAGACACAACAGTTAACTTGATGCCTCTTTCCAAGTTAACTTGCTATCCTACATATCATTGTATGTGTATCTTAAGGATATCTTTTGCGGAGGTTGGACTTTCAGTTAGGTTCTAGTTAACTGATGTTAGTTATCAATTGACTTTCATTTCAATAAGGACTTGCACGTCTTTATTTTGTATAGTTCAGTTAATTGATGTTGTTTTTCCAGTTAATTGCTAGGTTGCATACAGTTAGACTTAGAGACTAGACTATTGCATGCTTGCAAGACTAATTGTAAACTCAAGGAGATTTTAGAGTTCCCTACTCCTTGAAGTTCTATAAAAAAGAGCACCCTTGCTCATTTGTAATTAACTTTTGCACTTGATAGCATACATGCTAAGCCCAATTTGCTTGTAGTAATTCTATTCAATATCTATTCAAGAACTTTTATTGTGATAATAAATTGTTGAGCCGCCTTGCCGTGCAATGTTATTATGTACTTGTTCACTTTTGTTAATATAATACTGGTTGATCGTTTATTTGTGTGATAGGTCCTTCATACAGTTTGTTGTCTTGGGTTATATTTGTTTCTAATAAGCTTGTTTCATATCTACACCTCCGATAGGAGTCCCTCCTCGGGAATTTAGAAATAAAGTTTATTGTGTGATGTTGTTATTAATAATCTTTGTTTCATATCTACACCTCGGATAGGAGTCCCTCCTCGGGAATTTAGAGATAGAGATTGTCGTTTGTTGTCGTTTTCAATAACCTTTATTTCAGCCTACGCCTTGGATAGGTGTCCCACCTCCTTGGAAATCCTAACTTAAAGTTTATCGTCTAAAACATTCCTTGCTCCTAAGTTCTCATGCTCTGTTTCTCTTGCGAAAATAGGATAGAGTAAAGCATTAAGTTAGTTGTAGTTAAGATCTGCAAAACCAAAAAAAAAACCTTAGCTGCAATGTATTGATTTTCTTAACCTTGTGCCTCTTCCAGCTGAGTCAAAAAGATAGGATTTAGATCATTTACTTTTTCATGCATATCAACAAAAGACGGAGCTTCCCCTCCTAATTTGAAGAGAAATCATTACGCACTGTGCATAGCTGTCTGTTGCCAATATGTACTCCAGAGGTGCGAATTGTAATGCCAACAACTTACTAAAAATAGTAACTGCCCGAAAAGGTTGTCAGATGAAGATGCATGTTACACCATTCTGAAACTCTTTGAAAACCCAGAAAAACCCAAAAACCTTTCTTTTATGCTAGGTACCAAAGAGAAATGCATGTCATCTTCTCAACATGCATGTTACCTTACCCTGAAGCTCTTCAAAAACCCAAAAAACTCCACTAGACATGCACCAAAAACTCTCACATGCAAGCCATCAAAACCTCCTATAAAAGTGGAAACCCTAATTTCCATTTCTTCTTAGCCTACAAGTTTTCGGAAATAGGCTAAATCCAATTGAAGAGCGTAGGGCTAAATTGGGGACATTACATAGTCTCTTGAAAAGTAGGTGTCTCAAGAGTCAAAACCAAATCAAAGGCCTACTTGAGGTCTACAAAACAGAAAAAGGCTTGAGCACATTTCAATCATTTAACAAAATTGCTTCAATTGCTAGAACACTACCATCAATGTACGAAGTTTGGAGAAGTCAAGAACACTAAATCTGTGTTGGCGTTTCAATTAGCACCTCTAGAGTGCTTATTGGAAAACGACAACTATTGCAAGTGTGTAGTCATTGCTCTTCGAATTATAGAGAGGAAGATCTCTCTTTGCTGATGTTTGCATAAAAAGAAAAAGTAAACTACTGTTCCTATCTTTTCACTCAGCGGCAAGACCAAAGGGTGCATAAACACAATGCGTCATAGCTAAGGTTTTCTTTGGTTTCTACAGATCTTAACTACGACTAAACTAGCTTCTAAACTATCCTATCTCCTCAAGAAAAATAGAGCATGAGGGCACAGGAGCTGAAATGGATGGTTCGATCACTCGAACAAATACTTCTCCTAGGATGCATCTGAAGGTTCTGAACTCCCAGACTAATACTGAAATAGAATCCATACAAACAATCTTCGTATGGTAGATCAGATCTCAGGATTCCCAAGGAGATACCAAGACCTTTCTGAGGTGTAGGCTGAAAGATAATCTACTAGAAACAACAAAGATACGATAATCTAGTTCACTAAATTCCCAAGGACGTACCAAGGCCTTTCTGAAGTGTAGATTGAAAGACAGATTATTATAACAACACTCAATGACAAATCTTGAGACTTTTGGATCAAAGGCAAGGTAGCTCTCCTAATTTATTATCTCAATCTTCTTCAAAGATTACACTTTGGGACAGCAACGTATATCAAAGAGACATTCACACATGATGCGATCAAACCAAGAGTACATTAACAATATTGGATACACCTATCTGAATAAGAAGAATGCAAGTTTGTGCTTAGCATTTCCCTATCACAAATACAATCCAAGAACATATACTAGGCTAACGATATGAAGGCTTTTTAGCTCAACATTTCGCTGGTATGAAGTAAAGTTGCAAAATAATGAGCCCAAGGCTCTTATTTATAGAACTCAAAGGAGTAGGCAACCCTAAAATCTCCTTGAGTTAACATTTAGTTCTTGCTAATCAGCAAAATTTATTCATGTCTAAAAGTAGGCGAGCAAGCATTAACTGGAAAACTACTTCAATTAACTAAAACTAAACAAAAGTCAAACTAGAAGTCTACCTCAGTTGATTGGAACCTAACTAAAAGTGAACTTAAATTACAAATGTGCCTGCAAAATAGAGATCCACAATTAGTGGAGATCTAGAAATAGACATCAATAATTGGTGGGATCTGACATGCAAGATCAGTGGGACATGGAGTTAACTTGGAATGAGGCATCAAGTTAACTCATGTCACCATTAATGCTACTTTGGAGGGTAGGACGTCCTTCTTGGGAGCCTTTACACCTCATCACCACTGGTCAACAGTACCTCTATCCAGTCATTGACCTCTTCAACCTCTGGGCAATTAATGCTCCGCAAGATGACGGCGTGATGTCTTAGCATTTCCTCACTTGTCACAAGCTGCTACTGATAGTCTATGCACTTGGCAGCTGCATCATCCAACTTGGTAGACATGACTGCAGCTTTGGCCTACTTGCAACCATCGGGATCATCAAGGAATGTGCTATGGATGACATCTCAGAATTGATTTTGCACTGTTCCTAGCTCAATGTACTCTCCTCCCTCGTGCTGATATTCTATGTGAGGGAAGGATATTACCAACATTCTAGTGAAGTTGATAATACCTGCGACAATATGTCTGTAGTCAATCAGCTCCACATAATTGGGATCATAGGCTTTCACCTTGTATGCCAACTGTTCTTTCCAAGCAAAGAGATGTTGCTTGTTCTCTGTGGTGGTGAAGTAGGCGTCACTGTCCATTGAGCTCTATCTCTCAATTGGTATGTTTCCGCCAGTACACATTGTCCTCTGACAACAAACTCTTCCACTTGATTTCTCAAGTGTTTGCCATATGTAATCAGCTGGCGATGGTTTTGCTCTACGGGGAGATCTAGCAACTCTCGTGGCAAAGCAGAGAAGTTGGGAGTGTCGTGCATCAAGCTTGAAATGTACATCCTTAATTGTCGGTCTTCAGCCTTTAAGGCTGCATTGTCTTGGCCATCCTTAGCCATTCTCTCTTGGGCACTCACTGAGGCAATTCCGAGAAGGTCTACCTCCACCTAACAAGTGGTCTTTCTGAGGTTGATCTTCGACAATGTGAAGTCTTCAACCTCTACCTCATGTATACTTTTGTCCTCAGGTGGGGCAGCAGTCTCTATGATGAACTCATTATCCAAATTCCTTCCTACATGTACTTGCTTCTTCAATTTCTTCGTTGGCATGTCTGCAATGACATGATCGAACTCGGTGAAGTCAAGTTGGTAGGATGGCCTATCCCTCTTCCTTCCTACGAGACCCTCAAGCCAGATGGAATTCCGACTAGCCTCACTGGAAGGAGGAATGTTGGGCCCTTGAATGCCCAATGAATGAGACTGTGCTGTAGTGATGTCTCGCGGCGGAGAGTCCAAGTCGATGGGGACTTGTGATTGTTCTGATTGTGGTGAAGTAGGCGTCTCTGTCTCAAACATTGGCCTTGTATCTACTGCAACTGCTTCTAGTATGGGCTCTATTTTGGCCGTGATTGCCTCAATCACTGGCTCTGGCTCGGCTGCAGCAGTTTACTATCTCAAGTAAGTTGGTGGTTGTCTCCACCTGTACTTCTTGCTGATTTACATCAACAATCTGTGTTCTTCCCCATGTAAGCCCTGACATCCTCATCCCTTTGGGAGGATTGCTCCACTGCTTTCGTCTGGGCTTCTTCTTGGACGTGGAAGGTAGTGTAGATTGAACCAGTGATGACTCTATTTGGGGAAGTACTACCTTGTCCTCTTGCTGTCTAGGTAGAGTTGACTGTTTCTGACAACTCTACTCGTTCTCTCCTCTATAGATGTATTTTCTTTTGCATACCAATCCACTCTTCCGAGTGGCTGTGAGTCCACTTGATCTATGAAGAACGAGGGGAGAATGACTTCCCCTTCATCATCAGATAAGCCCTCAATGTCTTCTGACATAAAATCAGCAATTTGTGAGAGTTTAAGCCGGCTATAGTTCCTTCCTCGTACCTCAAACTCATCGTCACAATTGAACCAGTAATCTTCCATAGAAGATTCATGTGATGAGTGTTGCTCAAGATACGCTGCATAAAGGCCCCTTGGATCATATGACTTTCTCTCAATGAGGTACTTGAGATTCAGTCTCACCATTTCTTAGCTCATCAATTTGGCATCAGCCGCTATTTTACATCTATAGATTCTCATCTGAATGGGAAAGTTCGCAACTAACTTCTTCTTCAAGTGTAGGTGAGAGTGAACTTCGGCCAACTAGCTTAGGAATTCCATGAACACTACCTTATCTGAAGGGTAGCGTGGCATCATGGCAGGGTGACCATTGTAACCATACACGCGTATGTAGGTAAAGGTGGGGAATTGGATAAACTAATCAGCCCAATCCACCATTGCCTCCTTGGCTGCTGGTGATATATGCACGTGCATCTCATGGTCGAGATCTCGTACGGTGTGCATGATGAAGAGGTCATTCATCCGTTTGAAGTGTCGTTCTGCCAAAGTAAACTCAAGACACAGAAAGTATTCATGGACCTTTTGCACACCTAAGGTCCCCATAGTGCTTAGTGTCCTAAATTCGCCTTGGAAGGCAATCGGGTATACCAAGTAGGAACACATGTGGAACCTATGAGCCTCTAGAAACCCGGTAATTTGTTGGAGTGTGTCACTGATGAGGGTGGCCCAGTCGTAATGTTCTCTTTTGCTGATAAACTTGGCAATGATGTAGTACATCCACGACTGAAACTGACTACCCTCTTCCTATCCAGTGATCCTGTTGAGTAGAGTGATCAACACTGCATACTCATCTCTAAATTCTCCTCATCCAACTAATTTGGGCAAGCTGGCCTTCTTCACCTTTAACCATTGTTCTTCCATTTTCAGCGAACACCTGTCCTTCGAAGCTTCAAATGCCTTTTCACATTCCTTCACAGATATGACCTTGTTGGTTGAGCATGGTGGAATAGCAAAACATTTTTCAATGTCTTTTGGTTTCAAGCTGCAAATCACTCTCCCATCCATTGATCGGATTTCTCTTGTGGTAGGATTGTAATGCTTAATGCAAGCAATTACAAGCTCCACACTCTGTAATGTGATAGGGATTGACGCAGCTTGAAGCAATCCGGATTCTTCTATGTTTTGCAGTGTGATTTGATTCATGCCCTCCAAATCCTCTGAATTGACCTCTGGGTTCTTCTGATGTAGGTCTGTGTCAGTCGTTTTCAGGAATCATGGTACAAGGCCGTCTTGGTCTTGATTGTACCTGAGAGACTGCATCCTGAAAAAATTAATGATCAACTGTGTACACAACCTTGTTCTAACAATTTCCGAAAAAACCCTTAAAAATAGTGCTTGCCGAGAAGTATTTTTATGAGAAAAATTTGGCACATGGGTTTTGTTTGTGCTTCAATGCTAAACAAACCCAATTCCTTAGATTTTTTATTCTGAGACTTTTACGGAAAAATCCCTAAAAATAGGGGCAACAAGTTTGTTGTTTTGGGAAAATTCTAAAGCGATGAGTTTTATTGGAAAATTATGCTGATCATACCCAGTTGGCCAGATTTGTGATAGCCTATTGTTTTTTGTGACGTGCAAGAATTTTAAGACAGAAGAGAGGAAGTAGACAAGAGGTGGATTGGAAGTTATTAACTACCTCTTTGTAAAAATCTGCCTCTGAATTCAACCTCTAAGAAGAAATCTCTTTATGCCATTGATCTTCAAAAAATATTGAAGAACAGTCCAAAACCCTTGCCAGATCTTGAAAAGACGACCTCAAGAGAAAATTGTTGTTTTGATCTTCAACCTGCAAAAGAAATAATCAAAAAGAGATGCCTAGCTTGATTATATAATGATTCAAGTTGAAATGCATCAAGTGTGGGCGCCAACTCATGATTTAGGCCTGATTTTAGCCTGATTTGGAGTTCAAAAAGCTGATTTCCACTGATTGTGGGATGTTGGGCTCCTTTTGCCTCCAAATTCTCTTAACTCAAGTCAACAAATCACTTTTGACGTTTTAGGCGTCCTTGAGTTTTGATCACCTTTTTTATCATTTTCCAGGTTGAAGTGCCTCTGTTTGATCCTTGCTCACGGTCGTTCAGTTGATCTTTAGCAGCTGCTGACGGATCTGTTGTTGAGATTGAACCATCCCAAAGAGGTATGCCTGGGTTTCATCAAGCCTAAAACCTAAGTTTGAGGCTCCACATTCAAGGGCGCCTTTCTCCAATAGGGGACAGCAATTTTTCATGACTGTTCTTCGTTTCCACCATTTAGACCCTCTATGCTTTGATCTGATGATGTCGTTGACTAATGAGTCAGATGGCTTTGCTTGACTGTGCATTGGGTAACCAGCTCAATCCCGGAAAGGATGACTGGTTTCTCAACTCTTTAAGGTTTGTTTAGGTCCTTCAGATCTAAGGGCGCCCCTGGCCAGCAGGGGTGCCTTTGACTTGTTGACTGATAATACTCATGCTATAAATTGCCTTAGTTTGATCTCCATCAGCAGGTGATTGAGTTGTCTGATGTCTTCGCTGATGGTTTCATTGATGAGATCGATCAAAGTGGAGAAGATCATCCTAGAGGTCACCGAGCAAATAGACTACATCTAACTGCTCAAAAAGATGGGCGCCTTTCTTTAGCAAGGGCTCTTTTGACCAACATTTAACCAATTTCTTGGCATGCTCTTTCAATCTTCACCTTTGGTGTTTTTTGTTTGATCTTAGCATCTAACTATTTGACATGTCCTGTGAACGTGCTGTCAGATTGATCACGAAGCTGGGAGAGAGCTGGACAAATGCCTTGTATAAACCAATGGTTGATAACTTCATCAGGTGCCTTGAAATGAAGGGCGCCCCTGGCTAGCAGGGGCGCTTTTGCTGTGAAGTTCATTGATTTTACCTTATGTTCTTGCTTGCAGCATCTCCATACTGGCCAATCTGCTATGGCTTCTTCGTTGAATCTTTTGAAGCTTAGCTCTCAGCACCTGGTACTGGCCAATCTGCCATTAATGGCTACAAAGCTCCTAACTTTGTTCTTGAAAAATAAGAATAGACCCACCCAAGTAAAACATGTTTTTTGATGATTTTGACTTGACCAATGTGATCGTGAAGTCAATTAATCCTATCAAAATCATTTTCAATCATTTCTGGGAAGGTCCTATTTTCAGGGGTTTCCCTAAAAATAGGTGCACGAAACCCTAATTTTAATTTTTTTAAAATTTTACCCATATGTTCCTTGACAGAAACCCACAAAAGCCTTATGTTTGGTTTGACCTAAAACAAACTTTTGACGACATTTATACATGATTTAGCTCAATTTAAGCAGAATCCCAAAAAATTATTTTGGGTACAACAATCTTGATGCATAAGTTAACTTCTTATAAATTTGGATAAAATTATCATGTTCTAGGTAAGTTCCAATACTTGTATCTTGCTTTTGTTCTTGAATTGTTAGTTATTTCCTTCATTGCTCCTGCTAATCACCTTAACTTTCTTGTTCTTTGTTTTGCATCTTTTCCAAATAATTTATCCCCGCAGATAATAGGCCGCAAAGATAGCTAATGAAAAATTATACGATAGGTAAGGTTTCTTTTCACAGTACAATTTAGTTTTCCACTTCCAAGTGTGGTGGCAATATCAAAAGTATATCAGCTAATAAAATACATTGAAATGTTTGAAACAATGAATCAAACTTTACCTCGATGTTTGCTAGTTCTAATAGTCATTTGATCAGCTCAAGTGCCCACATAGAATCAAGTTCCTTAGCATTATTATCTCTACTTGTCATAAAACATCTTAATCATTCTTCATTTCTATAAGCAAAGAATAGCATCTATGTGTTGGATAAAAAAATAACTTTATGTACTTGTTTCATTCCTAGGTTAGCATCATGTCTTCCACACCATGCTATAATAAAATGATGATTATAAATATACACTCACATCAAGCATAGCTATACCAATATTTTGTTCAACTTAATTTCTAATTCAATTTCATATGCACAATATTTGCACTAGAAACTTGCCTTTCTCTGCACATTTTTTGAGGACTATGGGTGTAATAAAGATCTACCAAAGTATGTACTTGTCCTCAATGATTTTCCTTTGAAAAGTACAATGAGCTTAGTTTCAACTTTATATTACAAATTTACAACCTTATAACATATGCACACTCACAAACACATGAACAAACATACTCATAAAAGTTAGCTTATATTATAATCTATTACTAGTATAAATATCTTAAATACATCTATCCAAAAAATGCTAAGAGATATCGATTTGGAGCTATTTTATTTACTTCAAATATATTTTTATTTTACTTTGAAACTATTTTATTTACTACATACATGTAAACAAAAAATTTGTGTGCTGCATATTTGGAAATATTATGTTATTATTAAATATTAATATTTTGATGTGTAAATTCTAGTCAAATTTAAGGTAATACATGAGCTTAGTTTCAACTTTATATTACAAATTTACAACCTTATAACATATGCACACTCACACACACATGAACAAACATACTCATAAAAGTTAGCTTATATTATAATCTATTACTAGTATAAATATCTTAAATACATCTATCCAAAAAATGCTAAGAGATATCGATTTGGAGCTATTTTATTTACTTCAAATATATTTTTATTTTACTTTGAAACTATTTTATTTACTACATACATGTAAACAAAAAATTTGTGTGCTGCATATTTGGAAATATTATGTTATTATTAAATATTAATATTTTGATGTGTAAATTCTAGTCAAATTTAAGGTAAAAGGTAAGAGTTTTTGTCAACGCACTCATGCCATTGCACTCTACCCCTTGCTGCCTTTCTAGAATGACTCTCGGCATTAGTAAGGTTATATACTAAGTTGCCCATTTGGGTACGTCGAAACAACAAAAAATTCCCCTAGGTACAGATATTTTACACTAATTATATTAATATCTATACTAAATATATAATAATATATTATATATATATCAAATTAATAATACATAATTATATATTTGATTATATATTATTTTTTATATATAATAATATATATTAATAAGGATAGGAAATTTTTTGTAATGTCTTCTACTCTTCACACCTTTATTGAATGCAATGCTTTGAACCCTAAACCCTTTCCTTAGAAGGACCACAATTAAATTTCCATGGAATTCATTGGAGGTAATTGTTCAAAATCACCCACCGCATGCAATTACAAGGCATTTGGTATCAACAAGGCATCTAGAATAGTTTCAACAAAAAGGGAGAGCTTGCACAACACTTTTGAGAACAGTAAGGCTCACAGCATCAAGGAGTCACAGCCTATGAATGATTCTTACAAGCTGCCTAAAACGCCCAAGGCTGGGAGCGTCTGGGCATGTCTTGAGATGGCCAAGGCACACCTATGCAGCATAGAGTACTCATGGTTGCAGGGGTGTGCCTTGGTCATCCCATGTGTGCTCCACATTACATCCAAGTCACACACCAATTATGCAAATTTCAAAAAACATAGGTCATATATTAAAAGGTAGATTGGATGAGTCACTTCTCTTTGGATTATACAATATACTACAAATATAGCAATGTTTCTTTGAATTTCTAGGATAGTCAGTTGCAGATATAAGAAAACATTTCTTGGATTTTGGGGACAAGTATTTAAATAATATTTAAAATGATATTTAAAATTTGAAATTAGAAATAGCTTAAAGTAAGTGAAAAGAATCCAAAATTTAAAAAAAATTATACGATGTGCACAAGTAAGGATTTTGCATTTGAAATAATGTTATTGTGTTTGTGTGGGATTTAAGACATATATAGACAATTTGATCCTCAAGTTAAACAATGAATTTTTAAGCTTGACTTATATAATTTATTCCTGACTTTATTAGTGCTTTAAAAGAACTAATATCGTGTTAAATTTATACAAAAGGTGGAAGGATCTTCTAAGGAAACTTAACTTTAATATAATTTTCCTAGCCTTAGTATCACAGTTATCATTTAATCAAAGTGATTACGGTATTCTTATCCAACAAGGCCCTAAATTCAATTTTGAATGGTGAGCAATTCAACATTAACATGCTTACTCAGGCTAATATAAATACTTCCAAGTGAATTTGGTGGACTTCAGATATGGCCGTACTCTAGAGTCTATATATTATACAAGTTAAAAGACAATTATAAATGTGTTTTATGATATATATCACCACATAAATATTGATAAAATACTTCATTTTATCATGATTTTATTGCAATGAAAAATTAAAAATAAGTGCATTTTATAGTTCTCAACAAAAATCTAACACCAAATGAGACTTCAGAAAACATTTTAATATGCTGAGTCCACAAAAAATAGCTAATATATGTGTTTCCTTCTGTGAGGGAAGGGGGAATCTAATCCACAATTTGTAAACTCCTTTATTTTAGGTTTTGTATTAGACCTGTTTTTTCGGATCCTTGACTGTTTTATGATGGCTGGGGAATGGCCTGATGTCCCTGGGGCATAAGAGGGATTTTGGGGAGGCAGGCCATCAACAAACTACTATTTGAGAAGGGGGACATCCAGGGAAAATCCTCAAATTTTTTTAAAAAAAGCCAAGGGATTGGGAGGGGACATTGTACCTGTCCCAGTGTTCCCAAGACATCCCCTAATGGTGGGACGTATTCATAGCCCTGTGGAAAACATCCACAAGGTACACAGAAATATAGTCTTATTAATTTATTGATAACTAATGGATTTAAATAAATATTTCATTCGTTCAATGCATAGAATTTTGCAATGCATCTATAGAAGTTCTCTACTATTACTAGCATTTATTTTGTATTCTAGTAAGACATTACTCCATGACCATTAAAATAATATTATAATGCCTATGATCGCTAAAATAACATTCCTACAATGCAAGATTTTTGTAAAGTTGAACATTATCTCTTATCCTGTCCTATAGTTAGTTTTTCAAATTATCTTATCAAAAACATTTATGTACAGAAAGACTTACCTATAAATCTACTTGTCAGTAATTTAAACGACAGTATTACTTTATACATTTCTGCAATCTGATTAGTAAAGGTTCCAAATATTGACCAGCCTATATTGTGAACTGTAAAAAACAATATTGACCAGCCTATAGTATAAGAAATAATCTAGATCCTTTGGGATACTATTCAGATGACGAGATTTGGAAGGTGGGCTGGTTTTTAAATTTTGTTCATACTTGGCTAAAAGATTTTCAGTGCTCAAACCTATAAAAGTGTGGGTTTTGATTGTGTTCTATTTTCCTATGTTTGAGACTGCAAATCCTCTTCTTTTGTGGAAAGATGTTCCTTCCCTGCTTGGTTTATGAACTGAATATTTCTTTCTTAATCAGGAAATATTGCTGAATATGACTCTCCGACCAAACTCTTGGAGAACAAATCTTCATCATTTGCAAAACTTGTTTCAGAGTACACTATGAGAGGAACTAATGTAGATGGATGCCTGTCCTATAGTTAGTTTTTCAAATTATCTTATCAAAAACACTTATGTACAGAAAGACTTACCTATAACTCTACTTGTCACTAATTTAAACGACAGTATTACTTTATACATTTCTGCAATCTGATTAGTAAAGGTTCCAAATATTGACTAGCCTATATTGTGAACTGTAAAAAAACAATATTGTTTAATTTCAAATATGACAGTTACAGTTTTGAATCCATTATCTTATTCCAGCGCATATTTTTTTCAAGTTGCTTGCATATGATGTCAAAGAACTGAACTTCAAGAAAGGATTGCACCTTTTCAAGGTAGACCATGAATGGATAACGGAACTCAGATTCCATGTGGTTTGTAGAAGTAGGGTGCACAAAAACTTCATGTCGTCCATCAAACCAACGAGGTCGTTTGCTTGGAGCCAAAATTGAAGATCGACTATTACCACTAGTGTAACCTATTTTTATGCTACCTTCTTCCATTGCAACGACATTGGGATATAATCCTGCACACAATGTTGACTGCAAACAACAATAATAACCACAATGTTAGAAAGAAACAAAGAAAGAAAGTATATCAATGTTAACAAGTGAGCAAATTAAGTCAATGTGAATCAAAATTGCATCCAGATATAACAGACAAGAACTAGAGTAGAAAAAAGCCCTAGTAGCTCAAAAATGACTCAGCCTAAAAATATGAAAATCAAAATATTAAAAATCAAAACAAGAGTGGGTAAATCTATGGAGGTAAATCTTAGCTATTAAATGCTGAACCAATATATATGATCAAAAGGGAAACAAGGAAAGAAGAAACCCCTGAAAGCCATAGATGAAGATCAAGGCAAGAAACTGGTGCAATCACAATTTAATGCCAATGCAAAATTAAAAAGAAGATTTGGAAAGTTGAAATTTACCTTCCCATTTTGACTGCAGTATAAGGGTATTTCTATCTTTGATTTGTTTGTTACACAATAAACCACCCTTTACCATAAATTTTTCATTTTAATTATTGTTGGTACCCCTACCAAACTCCATTTCTAGGTCATTTTTTGTAAGATGATTGTCAGGTAATCCTTGATGTTAGATTAGGTATAAGTCAGTTTTGTTCATCTAGTCAAATTTGTCAATGAGATCTTGTCACTAGTCTTTCCAATATAATAATTTTGTTGAACAAGGCTCAAAAATATGAAAATAATGGACAAGACAAAGGTGGATGCTGAGATCCTTTCATAATTCCTTCAGCTATGCCCAAGGAGAAATGATTAAAGAAGTTTCAGCTAATTGTGAATTCATTCAAAGGAACTTGAGATTTGACAAATCAAGACAAGGCAAGAGGAAGAAGTAAAACAAATTTTGCAGTAGGTGCACAATTTCAATGGCAAGCCATAGAGAAAGCATGTAAAAGTAGTGGCAAATTGGCAAAGATGACACAAAATTCCTCCAACAACATATTAGGTGCACTTTTAGGGTGGTCAAGTCCTATGAAAACCATGCCTAAGTGAGAACAAATTGGCATGAGCAAGAAAAAACTCCTTTTACCATGTAACAAAACATTGACACACTTTTAGATGGGCTGAACCATTGGAAATCCATGCCAAAAGATGGCTAACGAACACAAAATCCAAGCCATTTCGCTTAAGTCAAATTTGCCACATGCTGGACACACATTTGTCTTGGCCCAACCAATGTGAAACTCTACCAAAAGGATGGCTAGGTGGACATAAAACTATGCCTCAAGCATTTGAGTCAAATTGCCACATGTTAAGCAAACTTTTTGGGTGGTTGAGCCAACATAAATCTCCACCACAAATGTGGCTAATTAGCAACAAAAGTGTTCCAAGTTATACAAGTGGCCAATAGACACATACAACACACCAAGGTGAAGTCTTAACAATTTTTAAGTGTTATGTGCACTTTTGCCTTGGTTTAATCCATGAAAATCTTGGCCAAATGATAGCTTATCTAGCATAAAGCACACCCAAGGAGAAAACTTAAATTGGCAAGTGTTGAGAACACAATTGAGACGGTTTAGCCATGGAAAAAGTACACCAAAATGTGGTGAACGTTAAACAGAGTTCTAGCTAAGAGTAAAATTGGCTAACTTAAGGATTGGCTGCTCAAATAAGATGGATTTATCAAGGAGATGCCTAAATAACAGTCCAAACTCCAAAGCATGCCAAGGTAGCCATGGGTCAGGGTTTTCAAGGCTCTATCGTTCACAAGCGAAGAAAAATCTCTTCTCCTTGGTCAAAGAAGAAAAGAAATCAAGGATTTCAATCAAAATATAGAAGCTATAGTTTCAATATAGGTTTACAAGTTGAATCATTGTAAATGAGGGTTTACTATAACAAACAAAGCAATAGATCTGGTACCCCCAATCATGTTACTGAAATTGCAACAGAAAAGAATGTCAAAAAAAGCAAAGAGTGTTTGTCAAGTAAAACATGGAGTGTTTAGTAGGTTTTATAGACAAGAAAAAGTTTCCCAAGTTTGAAGGATTTAGCTGAATTTGCAAGTCAAAGATATTTCAGATTTTTGAAAATGTAAGCTTAAATGATAAAAATTGCTATTTTTGAAAGAGATGGATGTGAACTTATTTTTAGGATATAATTTATTTAGTTGTTTTATACTCTCTTAGAATTAGTTTTCTTTTATCTCCTTATTTTAGAGGATAGTGATAGGGTTGCTTTAAAGAAAACCTTGAAAAGAGATTATTTCATTATTATTTGTACTTTAAAGCTACCTCTCAAGAGCTTATTAATAAGTGCCTTGAGCACATAATTTGTAATGATAACTAGATGCTGAGCCTATGCTGCAAAAAATTCCATTCAATCTTTGCAGTCAAGAGTATTGTCTTTTCATTAATGAATATTGGCAGAAGACCGCTTATGTTGTGGAAGCTATTGCTCAAGTTCAAGTCATTGTCATTGTATGTTTGTAATTTCATGAATTAAATTGATAAAATATTGTATTTCATTGAGCTTAGTATTGGAAAAATCAATATTTCTACACTATTAGCTTTATATGCAAGTTGGCTAGTTATTTCATAAAATCATGTGGTGTTCACTCACTTAATTCTTTGTTGTTGACGTAGTTCTGTTTGTCTCTGTTTTAGTTAGTAATCCACATCTACTAGTGTTTTTCCTTCAAACCTTTGTTCACAGCCAAATATTAATCTCTACTTTAACTAGTCGGAAATCGTATCCATTTGTGCTTAAATTGGTTTACATTCTTTAAACCTGAAAATCTCACTGTAAGTTTTAACTGTTGATAGTGTGGTGCTTAGATCCGAGGTAAAAAAAGTCATATTACCAATATACATTTGATACAAAACCACCTTCTAAATATGGTACAATGTGCATACTTGTAAGTTCTACTTATAGTTGTATGTTTTAGCTTTAGTTAGTGTACGCGAGCTTCCCGTTATATTTTGAAGAATGGTTTTATTGTATCTATTGTTATGTTTTGTGTTGTCTAGCAACAAACAAATCAAAATGCCAAAAATTATGAAAACAACAGAAACTATATTAATGTCCTTGGGTGAAGAAAGAAGGCCAACATGACTCAAGTATTGTCATCTATGATAAAAAGAGCACTTTGAAAATAAGTGCACAATACAACAAACTTTCCATCAATATGAATCATATAAATGTATGTCTTTGGTCTTGTGCTATGTATGCTAAACAACCATTGCAGCAAGCAATGTATCTATGAACCATAAAAGATGAATCATTAAATCCATGTTACAATGTCAAATTGCTTTGTTGTTTGTCTTATATACATGTTATTTCCCATCAACAATTTTAAAATACCCTGCTTTATCCCATACTAACTAAAATCACATTTAAAACATATGCTTAGCTTAGGTATACTTATAATGATGACCAATCAACAACAAGAAAAGAAAGCACAAGCTTGTGAATAGTTGTACAGAAAAAGTTGAGGGTAATATGGCACTTAACAACCAAAAAAAGAAAATAACTCTTTCCTCTAATCCAAATTCAATCTCAATCCTTTATTAGACTTATGCATAGGAACTTCGCTGGTAGATGTTGATACTTTTCTTCATGGTGGTCATGAAAGATCATAGTTGGATGAAGAATAGTTTCTTCTATTTGAGGACCATTCAGCTCTAGAATCCCACTTTGGATTAGAAATGGATAATTCTATGTTTGACCTAGGTATTTTCTTGCAACAACTTGAGATTGGGTCTTCAATGGAGGACACCAGGAATTTTCTTTTAAAGTTTGAATCACCTTTATCTTTGTCATCAATAACTCCCTTGTACATCAATGAAGAATCAAGTGTTGAACATTCAAGAATTGCCAATGAGCGTATAAGAAAACTGGATATCATAGAAGAAGAACAAATGCCATAAGAACATGTGTTTCCATTCAAGCCTTTGTGACAAAACACAATATCCATAATGAGGCTAAAGAAATCCAATTTACTTAAGGCTTGCAGTCCTCTTCTGAGAAGGATTTGTAGAGGTTGTTGTTGGAGATTGACATTTTTCATCAATCTGTTTGTTTTGATGCACATCTAGTTCTTCAAGAGGATACAAATGTTGATAGTTTGTTACATCACAATTCAATAAGAGAATATGATGAAACTGAAGAAGTGATGCATGAACAAGATTCATAGACAGCATCTACTATAGACTTGGAGAGTCAAGAATAGGTGATGGAGATCTTTCTTAAGCAATTCTATCCTCTTCTAGAGAATAATGTTTGATTTGAGTTCATGATTTGGCATGCCGAAGTGACATGTGAGAGGATCAGATAAAATAGAAAGTGGTCACTATTCCTAAAGATGTACTACAACCACAAATCTTTGCAAGATATCTTCAAAAAGAAGCAGATTATCTCCAACAAATGGAGATAAATTCAACAATGAGGAAAGATATCCTATGTTATATTACATTGATGAGTTCAAGCTTGAGTTTTCCCTACAAGATTGTTCTTATCATCTTGAGCCATGAATTTTAACAAATGTTCCATGGAGTTTACGGGATGAGGACAAGGTTCAAGAGGACATGTTTCCAAGATGCTTGAGATGGGAGGCCATTTCTTACGGAGACAAGAAGGGTGGCAATTAAAAAATGACAATTTAAAAAATTTAAATAATTGCGATTATTCATATACAAGGCATTCATCATGTACATTATAGAACCATATTACATAACATTGGAGCTAAATTGGGAATTCGCATGAAAGTCAACACACATATTGACAAAATCTCATTGCTTTCATTGTTAATGTGAATATATATTATAATATTATATAAAAAATTTAACAAAATGCCCAAAGGCTACGAGTTACAACTACAAAATGCTGAAGACAAGTTATATAGAAAAGTATGAGATTGAATAAGTGACACTTGCATCAGTAATATAAAATTCTTATATTTGAGGACAACATAACTGTTCTTTCGATCAAAATGGTTTACTCCCTCTAATTATATAGATTTTAGAGTCATTCGTTTTGTACCTTGAATAAAATATAACAATGTTACCTAACACTTTCTATCCCATAACTTTCACATTGCCTTACATTTAAAGAAAAATAGCTTATAATCTCATCAAAACAAAGCTGAATCAGCAAGGGTAAGAGTGATGTGTAGTTTCATCATCTTCTTGCTGCATTCATTTGGGCTTCATTACCAAAATATTATATCCAAAATTTAGTTCATATTCTCGATTGAAATTCCTTTAAAATGCAAGGGGCAAAAACTCAGACCATCATCAGTCAAACAAAAGGCAATGAATAATAGCACATGTAATGCAACTGCTGATATTTATATGGATCAGTTTGGATCTAGGAATCATACAAAAGTTACATCGTAAGGTTTCTCAATAAAGTCTAAATTACACAATTGTTATACCCCCTCTTTCATTCTGATTTTTGTGGTTTTTTTTTCTCTTTTTTATTAATTGCACTTTTTTGCCATAGAAGCAATAATCTGCGAAAAAATCCCAATTTTTTAAAAATCTGCAGGCTGGATGAATTTTTCCCTGATTTTTTGAAAAAATCGTTCAGCTTTTGGTCAACGATTTTTTCCCATTTCAAACTGCAAAATTGTCAAAAAAAAATGTGTTTAAAACCTGCAAAAAAATGTGAATAAAATCACAACAATTTTCGTGCGAAAAAAACCATGAGACCATAGCTTGTTGCTTACTATTATACTTTGAGAGATTTTTTCCAGGCATCCATAGCTTGTTTGAAAGCACTTGTTTTAGACTTTTAGCCATAGCAACAAGGCAGTGAACTGTTTGATAAAATGCTTTGGTAGACATGTATGAAAAATGTGGTAGCATAGACAAGGCAGTAAACTGTTTCAAGAAATGCCTCAAAGAAATGTGGTCTCATGGTGATGGAATGCCATGGCAAGCAAATTGTGATGAACCTAGCTGGTTCCAACTCTGCCCAACTGCTCAACTGTGAAGTTTATTGTGCTTTTTCTTGTTTTTCGTGAATTTTAGGCAAAAATTAAGAAGTTCGCCAGGCAAGAAATGGTGCTAAAACTGAAATTAAAGCAATAATAGAGCAACTACAATTATATTAAGTATCTAGCAATTGCTACAAATAGATTGCAAACAATAAACGTACCCGGAGGTCCTTAAATTATTTAAATAAGAAATATCTGGCACATGCCAGGCAAGAACATTGAAAACTGATGGAATCCAATGCCCACTTCCTAATAATGATTTGTCCCTAACAGAAACTAGATCAAATGGTCTGGTGATGCAAGGCGACCAAGATGGAGCTGTTAGATGGCAAGAAAGGGAGGCATTTCTCTCTGTAGTTCCGACGCCTTAGCCAGAAGCAACACTCCTTCCAAGGATGGAGTATGGCCAGCAAAGAAGATTGTACAGCCAGCTTAATGAATGCTCAGAAACTCTAAATGAAGGCGCCACAAGCTAGTTTGACCCTTCCTTATTGAAAACTGCAAAGAAACTGAATAGTAAATCTCTAATGAAGTACATCTGGACTGTCACAGCATTCGGCGCATTTGAAGGTTAAAATTCGAAATTCGGCGAATTTGATAAAATCCCATGAAATTCGTTCAAATTCGTGCAAAATACGTACAGAATAAAAGGTGCCTTTAGTTCTGTTATTAATAACACAAATTTTTAGGGTTTTTTCGATGGGTTTTCGTTATAAACAACACAACAACCTATTGAAAGCTATATTCTCAATTGAAGGCGAATTTCTGGTGTCTGTGACTGAAGGCGGAAGAGTTTTATTTGCGTCTACCTCCATTGCTTGTGTCTTGAAATCATTTGCGACTAGGGAGTTTGTTATCGGCGAACCGCAACTGAAGGCGAGAGTTTATTAATTATTATCACTATTAGCGACATAAGCCTTGCACGAAATTCGTCGCTACTCCTTCGAATCTGCAAGTCTGCATATAGATAGTGGTGATGCCCTTCAGCGGGCTGACTACAGCATCACCACTTCAACTCCTCATTGAGGGATGGTATACCAATCACTTGTTCGCTTGGGTCGCAAGGAGGGAGCAGCGCCGTTTAGACCGTTGGAAGTTTGCCCACGACCATGAATACAATCAGAAGCAAGGCGCTCACGGGGTTGCGACTAATTGTATTTAGTAATTTACTATTATTTTAATTTAATGTTTCCGTTTCCTTATGCTTTATTTAGATTTAAGATTTTATTATTTTATATATATTATGTTTATATTAAAAATTAATATTTAATATATTTATAGTTTACTATTATTTTAATTAATTTATTAATTATATGATTTTAAATAGAATAAAGTTATAAACTTCATATAGCTATATTCTGTCTTTTAAAATTAAAATTAAAATTTAATATAGTGTAATTTAATATAATTTAAATGTTATTTTATAATTAAAAAATTAAAAATCATATAATTTTTTACATAAGGCGAATTTAATCCGAATTTTTTAGTTTTTGAATTTTTCTCTTGCCGAATTTCATCCAAATTTCAATGTTGCCGAACTCGAATTCGAATTCGAACCTTGTGACTTAGCCTATATGAAGCCCTCTCAGAAGCAACAATTCAGCTGGTATTCCACAACCTCACAATCGCAAAATATTGAAGATTTCTCATTCTCCAATGGTGAAAATCCTCTGAAAACCTTGTCTCAAGCACAAATATCAAGAAGCCAAAAGCAATGTCAAATGATCAAAAGGTAATGAGGTCGACTTGTTTTTGCTTCTTATAACCCCAAAAGGCACGATTCCCAAAAAGCCACGACTTTGTCATTTAAATACATTTAAATGTATTCAATTCACTTTAATAATCTTTTAATATGCCTTTATCAACTTGGGCATACCTTTTATGACTTAAGTGATTTAATTATCACTTTATAATATTTAAGTGGCTTTAATTTATTATAAATTCAAATTACAACTTTATAATATCCCCATAAGTTAATTACATAACTTAACCACTAAAATATTAATATCTCCCTCAATTCTCAGTGTTTTGACGTGCCATCAGAAGCTAGCAAACACTGAACTACAAAGGCCTGCACTAAGCCCAATATTGAACTGAAGGGGTGGAAATGACAATATCCACCATTATCTGCCACTGAGACCCTCTATCCAAACATATTAGCCGACGAGAGTCCAAGTAATATGCTAACCATCATAAAACAAGATCACACTAAAAAGGGGACATTACACAAATTGCTATTGATTGTCATGGCATTCCATCACCATGAGACCACATTTCTTTGAGGCAATTTTTCAACCAACTCACTGCCTTGTCTATGCTATTGCTTACTATTATGCTTTGATAGATTTTTCCCAAGCATCCATAGCTTGTTCAAAATCACCTATTTTAGGCTTTTAGCCATAGCAGCAAGGCAGTGAACTGTTTGATAAAATGCTTTGGTGGACATGTATGAAAGATGTGGTAGCATAGACAAGGCAGTGAACTAGTTGAAAAAATGCCTCAAAGAAATGTAGTCTCATGGTGATGGAATGCCATGACAATCTATAGCATTTGCTTGTCATGGCATTCCATCACCATGAGATTTGCTTGTCCTGTTATTCCATCACCATGAGACCACATTTCTTTGAGGCATTCTTTCAAACAGTTCACTTCCTTGTCTATGTTATTGCTTACTATTACGCTTTTATGGATTTTTTCCAAGCATCCATAGCTTGTTCGAAAGCACCTGTTTTAGGCTTTTAGCCATAGCAGCAAGGCAGCAAACTGTTTGATAAAATGCTTTGGTAGACATGCATGAAAAATGCGGTAGCATAGACAAGGCAGTGAATTGTTTAAAAAAATGCCTCAAAGAAATGTGATCTCATGGTGATGGAATGCCATGACAAGCACATTGAGACCACATTTCTTTGAGGCATTTTTTTGAACAGTTCATTGCCTTGTCTATGCTATTGCTTACTCTTATGCTTTGATAGAGTTTTTCCAAGCATCCATAGCTTGTTAGAAAGCACCTGTTTTAGGCTTTTAGCCATAGCAGCAAGGCAGTGAACTGTTTGATAAAATGCTTTGGTAGACATATACGAAAAATGTGGTAGCATAGACAATGCAGTGAACTGTTTGAAAAAATGCCTCAAAGAAATGTTGTCTCATGGTGATGGAATGCCATGAGACAACATTTCTTTGAGGCATTTTTTCAAACAGTTCACTGCATTGTCTATGGTGATGGAATGCCATGACAATCCATATGCTATGGATTGTCATGGCATTCCATCACCATGAGACCACATTTCTTTGAGGTATTTTTTCAAACAGTTCACTGCCTTGTCTATGCTATCACCATGAGACCACATTTATTTGAGCCATTTCTTTGAGTTTGTGAACTATGCTTCCAAATTTGCCTACAGGCCTTTGTCTACAATATTGTCATTAGATTGTACAATATTTCATAATGTTACTTGATGCTTAGTTTTTTTCCTTCTTGTGTAGAACACAACTTTTTATTTTGGGGGGGATGAGTGAGTTAGTGTACAACACCTTTTATTATGTTTTGATAATGTGGTTTATTTGACTATGTATTTTCTACTGCTAGTGCTAGTGCCAGTGCCAGGCACTGTTTGTGGTTCTTTTAATTTACGAGTACCTATGGAATCTAATATGGATGGTGATGATGATATTTTTGAAGACCCATCTGATGATGCTTGATCAGTGATGGTTGCTTGTTGACACTTGACATTATTATTTTTCAATTTTAATAAATAATATATCATGACATTCAAGTTTGACTAATTGACATTGTAATATTTTTTTTTATGATAGTTTTGTTTATTATACAATATATGATGTTGTGTGGTATTTTGAACTTAAATACTGCTGCAAAGATACATCTACTTCTGATTTTTACATGTATGGACGAACCCAAAATGAACCCAACCCCAAAATTATTTATGACCGAACCCCCAAACCCAAACCCGAACCAGTACCAAGACTGATAACTTAAGAAATTAAAAATTGTAGCAGACATTGTATTGCAACTTTCATAACATGTGTGTTATAGCTTTGTATGCAGTTTCCATTTATTCAATTTATTGGGTCCTATTTATTGTTTTCAATCCAATTCAATTCTTGTGTTGTACTCATTCGTTTGGTCTCAACTTTTAGCCAAATAGATTGGGCATGTGTTAGTTGTCATAAATTAGGTCATTGGCAAAAAACTATATATATAAGCCTCTTGTCCATGTGTGTAGCTGATGATTAGCCATGTGAAGATAGGTAATTCTTAAGTTTGTTTGCAATACGTGCTCAAACTCCAGAGATTTAACTTGTACATATTGTAGAAAGCTAGTGGTCATTTCCTTAAATTTATGGTTTAGTTTTAGTTTTTAGATAAAGGGAACTTTCCTTTCTAATTTGAAGAAAGTTTTATCTTTACATGCTGTTTCATTTTCTATTGTCCTAAAAAAGACAAATTAAAATGCTACCACATTCCGGAAAGAATAACTTGTGACTACTGTCACAAATCAAGAACAACCACTTCCATGTAATATCTGGATCAGCAACAAGCGTTGGCTACAACATGAACCATGACCAATTGATTCTGCTTATAAGAGATATCAAACTTTATCAGATATTTGTTAGATAAATATGTTATCTTCAAAAATTATTCAAAACCAATGATTAGTAAGTAACTCCTTGTATTGTGTAGCACTGGTAGCAATCTTTGCTAAAGATTCTTGGGATATGGATTTTGACAACCATGAATTTGGTGAAGGAAGGTTTAGTAACATTGACTAAACAACAGTCTCTAGCTTCCATCAAAAAGGTACCTGAAAGTTAGAGGAAAAATAGTATTTGACACTGAAGAATGTAAGTGGACAAATTTATGGTAAGAACTAGAAGCATACAGATATAAGAATATGTATATATGCTAATGATTACAAAATCCAAAAGAAACAATTTATAACATATGAAGGGAACTTTTTATCCAGTTCAAGAGTATATACACTTCATATCTGATCTGATACTCTAGTGATCACAATATTTGAAATTCCCCTCACTATATTTGAGATAACTTATAATACTTATCTAAAACATGTTATTGTTCTTTCAATAATACATGGTAACACATATAAAGAGGAAATGTTTTTAATCCATATTAACAATTTCTACCTTTACTATTGCAGAATGTTGAGCATAAATGTTGAAAGGTTGTGATAAATCATCGAGTAATTGGTAAATCTCGTCATTCTTTTTGCAATTCACCTGTTCCCAAAATGTAAAGTTGATTAGATGTCTTTATATGAGAACATGTCATCATAGAACAACAATGTACATAAATAGAAACACATCCTTTGGATTTCTAAGTCAGTTGGCTGCAATAAAGCTTTAGAATATTAATAAATGTTTCCTTGTCCCAATCCTGAAGTCCTATTATCTTTACTACTTTGCATATTTATTCTAGTCTTACGGTTTTAAGAATAAACATTAAATAAATACAATGCCAATAAACAGTGTACTCCCATTATCATTTTAGGAACTAATATTTTTGAATAAAAGAGAAAAGTTTCACAGCTTGAATCATATCCTAGGGACAATTATGTTACAAAAAAGTAACGGGCATGTTCAAGTATCTAATACCAGTAGATGGAATAAGTGTCTGCATGCCAGGGATGACAGTAGCCAAAAAACTTTTAAGGATACTCGACCAATATAAAATTTGGTTAACAAAATTTATTACTTCATAAAAAAACAACTTTGATGAAACACATTTCTTCTTTTCTGTATTAGGAACCATAGAAACAAAAGAGCAAAACAATGTTGATATCCATAAATGAGTGGATGTCTTCAGCCCAGCCTAGACACTCAAATACCACAGGAACATCAAAACTGTTTCAAAACACTACACATAAATAGAGTATAGCTGTGTAATCCTTAAACAATTCAGCTTTGATACCAGAGCATGGATGAAAAATGATTTTTCATAACAAACACTATTAAACATTATAAAACTCAATGCACAGGCACATAAAGAGGTAGAAAAAATTTGTAAGATAGTAGATATATATTGTCACTTCAATTTGCGCCTAATAAAAGCAAGTAAACTAACCTTTGGAAGCTTAATAAAACCAATATCTGCCAGCAGGCTTCCAAATTGAAGTCGCATATCTCTGTCAAATTATTTCCATTATGAGTTCAAAATTCTCCGGAAGAAAACGATAGTTGACAAGTAGTTAAGGTGTCATAATAACATTCAATTAATTTATCAAAATCAAAAGTGCAACATCTCCAAACATCCTTAAGTGTTTCCTCTCAATTGTATGGGAAGATGATAGGCATTAAACAGTATCTTGTGACAGATAAAATTTGACAAGAGAGTACAAATACAGAAACAAACATTCAGTGAATCAATTATGTAACAGCCTGACCATGACATAACCAACACGATATCATCAAAAGACATAATATCAAAAGAGAGAAATTGGCATGTGCACAGATATCTCATACACAGATCCATGCTTGGAAATGAGTGATGTCTGTTTAATACAATATAAATAAAAACTTTAACACATTCAAGTACAAGTTCAGGAAACAAAGGGTGATACTGCCAGGATCTTAAAATAAATATTCCAAATCACAGGTAGGACCTATTAAAATATGGCATCTAATTTATAAAGGATGGACGAAACATCAGCTAGTAAGCAAGCAGATTCTATTCAGATGGACCAAATATTACTTGAGGATGCTTCGGCTTAGAGACATATAATGAGCCATAAGATTGAGTAATTAACTATGATATAGTGCATGGTATGTCTTGATATATTCGAATGAGTAAGTCCCTGCGAAGGTTAGGAGTTACACAAGCATAGTATGACAACATATTAAACACTACTGGCACCTGTACAGTTTGAAATGTTTAACTTCATTTCTATTTAGACAAAAACAATAAATGGCTACAGGTTGTAATCCATGCAAAAGAAAATATTCAGTATTTGAGTTAGTGGGAATGATGTGTAATGTATCTACCTAGGCAGATAATAAAATGATTTAAATTTATGGAGCAACCAATTTGTGGAAACAACTCATGTTTAATGAGCATGTATTCATGGGTAAGTTTTGTAAAGGATCAAATTGGCAATCTGAAATAAGTTATGTTTGATTATTCATTTGCCTATAGGTAATACATATCAAGCAGGTTTAGATTTTATCTTAACCCAATGATTAACAGACAATGGCTATAAATAGAGCCGTGTACCATTGTAAAGAATCATAAAAATGATATTGTATTATATATGGGATTTAATAGCACGGATATTTGGAGGGATCCCTTCCATAAAATTTATTATTTGGTAATACCACCTAAACTGTATTCTTGTATATTCAGATACATTCAATATTTCGCAACATGGGTACCTACCGCATCTTGTGATAGTAAACTATTATATTTGCTTACATTTGTATGTACTTCTTTGATCATATGGTTAGATCCCATCATTATTCATTTTACCTAGGCACATGATATTTTGATGTAAATGAATTATTATGTGGCTGACTTGTAGCAGACATGGTTCATGTTTAAAGACAATTGGGTCAATGGTTAGCTTTTGTGATGGATCAAATGGGTAATGTGTGAAATGAGTTATATTTGGTTACGAATTCACCTAAAGCATATCAGGTGGATAAGGGTTTAGCCTAAGGCTACTATTAATGTAGACTACAAATAAAGGCATCAATCATTGTAAAGAATCATAAAAAGGTTTTGGGTTATTTGAGATCTTATAGCAGAGAAATTTGGCAATTCCTTTCATAAGGATTATTATTCATTGTTTCACTACCTTAATGGTATTCTTCTATGTTAGAATTAAATGAAAATTAAGGTACACTGGTACCCATAATATCTCAAGTTGTGTGATATATATATTTGGTAACATTTCTGCATATTTTCTATTATCATATGTTGGAATTCAAATCCCATCAATATAGAATATACTGATAAATATGATATTATTATATAAATAGGTTATGGAGAAGCTGATTTTTGATGGCATGTGCCTTATGAAGAATTTTTGTAATGGATCAAACGCATACCTTGCAAAATTAATTATATTTGGTACTCCTCAGCCAAACCAGTCTTAGGGATGCTAAGATTTTATCCAAACTCTAGGACTCTAAGAGGATAAACTATAAAAGAAGAATCTATCACTGTAAAGAAGCATAGAAAGATAACAAATCATATTTGATCTCTAATTAGTAAAGATTTTTGAAGCATTCCTTCCATAAGGAGTAAAGTTTGTTTTGGCCATACACCAAGGGTGTTCTTCCTTCAATAAGGGGTACTGTTTGTCATGGCCATACCTCACAATTATTCTTCTTTGCTGAAACATACTAAATATGAGGGTCTATCAATACCCAACATATCTCGTGCTATATTATCTTATTCCATTAGGATAAATTTTCTACTATCATAGGGAATCTTAGCTTTTGTATCAAAGTGATTATTTGGACAATGTGGCAAAGATTTGTAGATCTAGGGTTATTTTGAGGAAATTTTCAGAAAATTCATTCTCTTAGCACATTTCTCAGTCATGTGATCAAAAAGTGCACTTTGAGAACTTTCCCACAAGTAATTGCAATAAAAAATTTGATTCATATTAAGGGAGTAGTGCCTAAACAAAGCTGGCTGAAGCTAAAGTGCTTCTTTTGGCAATGGTTATGCCAAGAATCCACTCAACTTATAATTCTTGCTCCTCCCAAGGAACTACCCTTATAATAGTGGGGGCAACTATAATCCAAAACCCAACCCAGGAATTATAGTTCCGAGGGTCATATGACTGTCAAAGTGACCAATATTCTAAAATAGTAAAATTGGAACACATTAATAACTTGTGATCTGAATACTTAATCATAAAAAGAAAGTTACCGGTTGTGATCTGACCACTACTCTAAGTTACCGGTTCAAGCTCAGATTTAGGTACAAGGGATTGGATAGACTAGTATGGCAATAAAAAAAATTCAAGGTTGGCTATGTTTTGGATATGTCCATACAAAAAACATATAAAAATCATAAAAAATGTACATATTTTAGCCACATACAAAGCTTTAATGTCTATGGATTGTATATATATTAGCTAAATATCATAAAGAGAAAATACAAAGTAAATTTGCAGCATGCTAGGTGATAGTGTAAAATCCCCTTCCAGAATGTATGTATTTTTACGATTATTTTCAGTTTGACAGATGTTCCATTTTGTCAAACACAACTCATTACATTGCATATATTATGATAGTATTCAAAATGAAATGCATATACAAATCTGATAACCAAACTCTACACTTCATTTCCTTCACATTTGACTAATATACTCTGTTACCGGGTTCTCCATTTTAGGCCCCTATACCCGCCAAAATACGTATGGGTTCGGGTTCGGGTTCGGTTCTCCTCTGGGTTCGGCCAGGGTTCGGTATTTAGAACCTAGGTTCTCCGTGGGTTCTTCACAGAAGAACCCACGGAGAACCCAGGTTTTAAACGCCGAACCCATGAAGAACCCAGGAGGACCTGGGCGAACCTACGACTTCCAGCCCAAAAAAGAGAAAAAGTCAACTTAAAAACATAAAATGAAACCCTAAAAAGTGCCCAGATTGCCTTATATTGACTTGGCCGACCAAATGAGGCCCATTTTGCAAACTCAAAAAAGCAAAAAACACCATTGTTTTGCCTCCAAGCTAAAATAGTTGATTTTTGCAGGTTTTCTCTTTTTTTCCGAAGGTGAGATCGTGAGAGCTATGAAGGAGTTCAATTGATAAAAACAAGAGAGGAATAGGTGCACTAAGAAGATCCAGCAATCAAAGGTGAGTGAATCTATCCTCTTTTTTTTTAGTTTTCAATAATTTTTTTGAAGATTTTTCAAGTTTTTTTTTTGTTTTTCTAGTAAGGTTTGAATTTTTTTTAAAACATTTTATGCAAAATAAGGGGTTATAATGCCTATTTTTTCTAAAAAAAATTACTTGTTTTTCTTTATTATAGGTTCATAACTTCATAGAGAATGGCCAATAGTTCTACTTCAATTGGCATGGGTACAGAGAGTCAATTTAAATATGATCCAGGCTCACCTCTTTGGCGACATATGACAATGATTCAACAACTTCCCGGTGGTGGGGGTTATATTTGGCGTTGCAACCAATGTGAATCTACATATAGGAGCTTGTACTTTTGAGTGAAAGCCCATCTTTGTGCTATTGCTAATCAAGGAATAAAAGTTTGCATTGGGCCAAATAAAAAAGAGTTGCCAAAGAATCAAATAATGGGTTATATTAAAGAACAAGAGGACGTTGACAAGGCATTCAAAACACCAAAGGCTATGGACCATCCTCTTATGAAGAAAGGTAAAAATAAAAGTAAAAGCTCGCAAAGACTTAGTGGCTTATCAAAACCAGCTGGCCCACATCCTTTCATGGAAATGACAATCTTCTGAAGGAGAAAATGTTTCGGTGACACGAAAAAGAGGCCCATTGGATAGAGCCTTCAAAAATGAAGCAAGGGAGTTGGCAGATGAGAGCATTGCACGTTGCATTTATGGCAATGGGCTTCCTTTCAACCTTGTTAGATCACCTTATTGGCGGGAAATGGTGAGAGCCATTTCTAACACAACTCATGATTATGTTAGTCCTGGGTATGAAAAGGTGCGAACCACCTTATTGGCAAAGGAGAGAGCTTCAGTAGAGGTAGCATTGAGAGTAATCAAGGATACATGGGTCGAAACAGGTGTGTCCATCATTTTTGATGGATGGAAGGATTGCAAAAATAGACCATTGATCAATGTTATAGCAGTGTCCCCTAAAGGGGCGATGTTTTTGAAGGCAATTGATTGTGAAGGGCAAATAAAAGATGCAAGTTTTATTGCCAATATCCTCATAGAATCCATTGAAATGGTGGGGCCTGACAATGTTGTCCAAGTCATAACGGATAATGCTAAAAATTGTAGGGCAGTTGGGGCTATAGTGGAGGCTAGATATGGTCACATTTTTTGGACACCATGTGCAGTCCACTCACTCAATTTGATAATGCAAAAGATTGGTACACAAATTGAGTGGGTCAAGCAAATCTACGCGGAGGGCGAGGAGATCCAAATGTTTGTGACTAATCATCATATGTCACAAGCCATCTTTAGGACTTTCTCCAAGTTGGAGTTGTTGAAGGTAATTTAAATTTGATTTTTTAATATAATTTTTATTTTTTTATTTTAATTTTTCATTGCTGATTTGTGACATGCATTTTCTTATTATGTTAGGTTGCCGAAACTCGATTTGCATCTCACACAATCGTCTTAAGACGACTTCAGAAGGTGCGAGAGGCCTTGAGTTCTATGGTCATCAACAGCTTGTGGAGCGTATGGAAGCAATCAAGCACAAAAAGAGCCCAAAAAGTGAAAGCAATGATCTTAGATGATGAGTGGTGGGCTCGTGTAGAATATGTTATAAATTTCACCGAGCCTATTATGAGCATGATTAGGTATGCTGATACTGATCGCCCATGTTTGGGTGAAATTTATGATGGCATGGATTCCATGGTGGAGAATAAGAGTAATAATAGATGCCAAGGAACATGATCCAACGGAAACATTTTTCAAAACTGTGCAAACTATTATTGTTGACCGTTGGAACAAGATGACCACCCCTTTACATCTCTTAGCATTTGCTTTGTCACCAAAGTATTATAGCAAAGAGATACTTTCATTGCCAAGGAGGATGGCACCATATAGGGATGCAGAGGTTGCTGCTGGCTATAAAATTGCATTTAGAAATATATTTGCAGATGAAGAAATCCAAAGCATTGTCATGAGTGAGTTTGGCCAATTCATAGCTGCAAAAAATCAAGATGTTTCTGCTCATCTAGACAGATATAGGAAAAATGCTGATGATTGGTGGTATCTACATGGTCAAGGCTCCATTTACTTGCAGCCTCTTGCATTAAAAATACTCTCCCAAGTATGTATCTTTTTATTTATTTAGTTTTTCGTTTTTCATTCAATGCTATTATGCTATATATTATGATTATTATTGGCAAGTAAAATTAAATACTAATTACTAAATGTTGTATGCATAATCAACAAGTTGCAAGTTCCTCTTCAGCTGAGCGGAATTGGAGTACATACTCCTTCATCCACTCGGTCAAGCGCAATCGTTTGGGTGCCAAAAAAGCAGAGGATTTGGTCTATGTACACTCCAACCTTCGTCTCTTATCACATAAGAAACCTGAATACAATGAGGGTGTGACAAAGAATTGGGATCTCATCCCTGAGTGTTCTGATTTAGATGCTACAGTTGCACAACTTTCCTTGGCTTCTATAGATGACAATGAGGCAACTAATGCACCTAGTGGGAGTGGCAATCCAATTGACAGTGTTTCAAATGAAATTGAACCAATTGAGGACCACGACCTTGATGATTTTGATGAAGACGAATTTGAAGAATCTTAGAATACTGATTTAAATATTGTTTTGATTGTAATTTGAATTTTCAATGTGTAATGACATTTTAAGACTTGAGTATTTACTATCTAGTAATTTACTGTTTACTTTTTTACAAACTATGAATATGATTATATGAGGTATTACCGTATGGCGTATTTCAATGTTTCAATATTCTATGGCATTATGGCATTATGATTATTCATTATATCAATATGATTATAATTTAATAATATATATATATATATATATACACTCCCGTACCCGTACCCGTACCCTAGGAAGAAAAAAAAATCGCCGAACCGGCGTACCCGAACCCGAACCCGCATCTGAACCCATACCCGAACCGGCAACTTAGCTAATATATGATGAGATATATGCAAAAATAAGCTACAGACCTATACACTCTCATACAGAGCAATGACCAAGGGCAGATTACATAGTTTATGCGCTCAAAACTGAGCTACAGAAATACATTCTTTACACTTTTAATAACAGTCCAGATTGTAGCCATAAGAGCCAATGATTTTCAACTTAATATCAAACTAACTGTGCAGCAATAATATATAATGCAGATACAAATGATACTCAGCTGGAAAGCTGCACGCCAAGGTAAGAAACTGTGAATGTTGCCAATAGACACGCCCAACAGAGGCTCTACTACTCAGAAATATCATTTTAAGCAGCCTGAGCAGGCTGAAACCACTTCATATGGCCACGACTTACAGAGGAACCTTGCTGCAGGTATATCAGGCAGAGATACACGCCCAGATATACTGAAAAACTCTTGACAAACTCAGAAATCAGACCCAGAACTCCATGCAACCCTCACTAACACTGGTTATTTCCCACGCAAGTCTGAATACTTGCTAGGTGATGCATAAATAACCACTTTCAGTCTGTGTTAATTGCCCAATTCTAATGCACAAGCATATCTCTTCCTTAGCCCCACACATTAGTCACTAAAAGAATATCATTTGCAGCAACTGTTGAATATTACCTCGGAGTTTTACCACACCTGGAACCTGTGAAGACTCCAACATGGTTGACCAGCAATAAGCATACACTCAATGACCTCCAAGTAACACGCAGAAATATGCAAGAATAAGATTCACGTCCAGGCCTGTAATGGCTTCACTATGGCACTGGAATGCTGAATGATAAACCTTTCAACTGTCTCCAACCCTCAATAATCAAAATATTGAAATATATTTCGTTTGCCTCAATTTTTTCTCCACAAGAGACTCACAAAATTGCAATAATGCTCAATTGGAAAACCTATGTGATTTCCCCTTCGAACCAGCTAGGGTGGAATCGTTTCACCACCGAAACCGATCTTCAAGAGGGTTTCCATCCTCCCAAAGGCTGAGATAAACAAGGTTCAATCTCTCGACCCACAAGGGTTTCGATAAGAGAAATAAAATAAACTCGACATCTCCAAATGAGCTCACATAACCCCTTCTTAAACTTTTTCCACCAATCACTACAGAAACTTCTATTTAAAATTCACTTTTTAATTAAAACTCCCCTTTAACTCCGAAAAAGACCTTTTTTAAAAAAATAATGATAATTTGAAACACAAGGTCCCCGTTTAATATATTCATGATTTAAAACATTTCATCCCGCTTCCGACGAGCTATAACACTAAGGTTCTCTTTGAATATTTTAATTAATATTTAGCCACCTTAGTAAATTAATTAAAATATAGCCATTGATATACTCATTTAGCAGAAATTGGCAGAATGCATCAGAATCAAAAACTAACTACATAGGAATGATTCTGATGAAGAATAATGATAAACGTAGCCGACTGAGTGACTTACTATAAATAGAAACTCCCTCCAAGAATCTTAGAGCCCAAAACGGAGGCAGGAAATAGCATCCAAAAGCATCAAATAACTCCTCTAAACAATCAGAGCTCACTGGTAACATCAGATTACCCTTCCGAACAAGCAAACACAAACCCAAAAAACCATCTCCAACTGCAAAGCAAGAGAACCCTAAAATGGGGACTTTATAGATAGAAATGTAGGCACAAAAAGTCGAAATAAATGGTAGAATAATATGCCTTAGAATTATCTCCACCTACCACCTGAAAGAATGGATGATTTTAAAACCAACAACAATATGCAAAATGAAAGACAATTTTTTGAGTATGGCATGCACCCTCTACAACCGATGAGCAATAAGACACTATGAATTGTTGTACACAGCCTTGACAAAGTAAACACTATCTAGGAATATGCAGAAAATGTTGTAGGCAATAACAATACCACCAAGACACCACCATGTTTTGGCCATTGTTGGACAAAGAAGTAACAGTGTCATTAATAGAGAACTATCGTTTCTACTATATTCTTCTTGACTTCCTAACTATGATGGAAATGTTTCTAGTCCTTCATTGTAAATAGAAACATGAAGTTTGTAGCAGCCAAGTGCAAGGATCTTGTACTAATTATTTCCATGAAATGTGTGACCATCTCAAGTTTCCTATACAGCTAATTTGGACAAATTAAAATTTATTTTGCAAGCCACTAGCTAGAGACAAAAGGACCTAGACTAAGTACATACTACACCTAGATCCAAGATACATGGAAACTAAGTCGATTACATAGAGAAATATAAAATCTACTAATCCAAACAAGTTGATTACATTGATTTTAAAGAGAAGAGGAGGTGAATTAAATGGGATGTTTTCTTAAAACCCTAGCTTTTATTTGAAATGTGATCAATGGCTCCAACATCTAATTAGAAGTTTGATAGAGATATCACATACATTTTTGGAGAGAGATGAAAGCCCTCGTCAAATAAAGTCATATTATTTTGGAGAAATACAAGTATTTTGATTACTTGAAAATACATTTCTAGACCTTTTCCTTGAAGAGGAGACAAGGGTTTGCCTAATAGTCTTGGGAGAGCAGGATAGTACACTTCAGATGAAATTGAACAAGCATTCTTAGCTAAAGGGAAGAAGAAACCAAGATTATAAGAATTAAAAGAAGAACAAATGAAAAAGAAGAGGAAACTATCTACTCAAATCAAGGAGAAAGAAGATAGAAAATAAATTATAGTAATGTCCACAATTAACCAAGAATAGGTCAAAGGAACTAAAGTACAAGAGTTACAATAGTAAAGAACTAGAGCAAAATAAGGGATCTATGCTTGAAGAAAATACAATAAAGCAAGAAAAGAGCGAGAAACAAAGAAATGGACAAATGGGGGTTAACCTAAAAGTTAATCCCTTGTAGTGTTCCAACACTCTGCTGATCTGTTTTTCACTAAGTTTATAGGTCTGATTTTGTTTCAGTTTAATCTCTCTTTTTGTGCTTCTGAGTTTGTTTGCTAAATATGCTAATAAGGTACCAACACGCATATACATACTATGGAAACTTCAAATAAACCAACTACTGAAACAACTTTGAATACATTGCTCAATTTAGTGGCCAAATATGTTTTCTTCATCACATAATAAGATGCATTCAACATATAACTTACATCAGATTTCAAGCTAACAATATCTTATGCTGCATTTTAACTTGCAGCCATACAGCACTGTGAATAGTGACTTGCTACAGTACCCGCCCCTAAAGAAATGCACACAACTCGTGAGATCCGAACTTCTCCCACCCAAATCCGGATTGGGAGGCTTCATCTACCTAGGGCACCCCTTTTGGGTGTGATTGCAGCCACATAAGAGAGGCGTCTCTTTTCCTTTTGGCTGATTGAAACCCTCATAAAAAGCAGCTGGCTGTAGCTCTTCAGAAACAGCCCCAAAACTCCACAAAAAGTAAGCAGCTCCAATGCTAACGCGATTGAAGACTATGGCAGTCAAAACCACTCAAAAACAAGCTCGAAATAACCTGCAAACAGCAACACAAGTCTCCAACTAAAGCATCAATAACTAATCAGCAACCTTAAGGTGGTGTTTAACACCCTCAAGCAGCTCCAAACGAAGAACCAAGCCCCACCAGGCTCACCCACTACAAGAAATCAGGAAACCCTAGCCTCCTTCCTCCAAAGCAACACTTCCAAGTTTTCAACAAGCAAAATCATCTATGCATGAGAAGGGTCGAACTTTCTCTCTTGATATTTATAATTTAACATTGAAATCACTATTCATTAAAGTGAGCACTATTCACTTAAGTTCTTTCTTTTTTTCACTTTAGGCATAAATAGTAACTGAAAAATATAAAGTGACCCCTTCCATTTGAAGACACATGGTCCCTGGGCCAAGGATGGTGAAATTAAAGGTGAGTATCATAAATTTAAGCACAAGTATCATGCCAAACGCCACAATTCACCCTGCCACCATACTCCGGAGATCCACACTGCAAATTGACAACCAAGTGCACATCCGACAAACCCTCTATCCAGAACTATTAGCCTACGAGGGTCAAGAAAATAGGCTAATCCCCAACTCTGATGCTCGTGAAAAAGGGGACATTACAATCCGCCCTCCCTGAAATTGTTTGTCCCCAAGCAATCTCTACTGCAAAGAAATCTCACTCCTCGAAAGGCCGAAAAGAAGAGCTATAAAATGTCTCATGCATCACTGACTAACTCCAGAAGCACCAACATAAACGCAACTGCACCAAATATTCCTGGATCCCAACACCGAAACGAAATTCTGCCATGTTTGATAACCTCTGACTTTTTCCGCGCAAATATGATCACAACTTCACCATGCTGACAATTGGCGAAGCAACCTGTCGGAACCCATCCAACTACAGTGCCAACCTGTCACCATCTGGATCATTGTACAACCTGAACTCACATCCATTTGTCATGAAGAGACAAAAATATCTGGAAACATCCACAACACATCTCTCTACAGTCTCTCCAAAATACCCATCGAAGTGACAACCAGTCAAACCATCATATCTGCTAACACCGTAATCACCCTGTAACCATGTATCTGTATGAAATCCCTGTGGTATTAAAGTAGCAAACCCTGTCTGATACATATCAGCATGATGGATAATTGACTGTTGTCCCTGCAAGTAATCCCCTGCAAACAACTGAGTCAGGTACTTGCAACTGCTAATCCCATCTTCTGAAGATGGTAACTCTCTACCCCATAACGAATGGCATAAACCCTGAGCCACTCCACACCGACGCATCAACAAGTCCTCTGGGTGTGGATCAAAAGAGAAGTGATGAGCACTCCACACTATGTAGTTGCGATAAAACACTCCCACCTCGATCAATGGCTCATCACTAGCAATACTGGAATCAGGAGATAGCCCCAAACTCCTACAGTCAAAACGATGTAAGGCTGAATCAACCTTATCCTCAGGAACCTGCAGCTGATCACTCTGACTCTAAGTCACAACAAGTTGGCGTCCAAAATCAGCTGCATGGGTTGATGCATTAGATTTGCTTCCAAGAGAGGGAAACAAATCAACATGAGAGCCATACTCCCAACCCAATGATACTATGTGAATTCCCTGTGAAGATGATGGAGTAGCCTCGTGTACTAACACACAACTCTCTAGAGAATCCCCCACAGCCACACAAGAGCTATCAGCTATCGGACCTGTGTCATCTGTCATAGTACTGACCACTTGAGTGCCTGATGTAACATTTGGTTTTCTATTGCACTCAGTCAAAGTACTCAGCTCAACTAAGTCAACTGCCCTTGTATCCGGGATGGATGTTACCACATCCTCACTACAACCCGTAGGTGTCAAATCATGACCAACTGCCACTGTAGGAAACTGTACTATAACTCCAGCTGGTGGAGATTGTGCCAAACTGAACTCCACGGTAAGCTCCTCCAACCGTGACGTTGACTCCCGAAGGGTCAACTGGTCGTTGTGCAATGAGTCCATAGTCACCTCAAGCTCATGAGTGAGCTTGTCAACCTCCTCTTCCTTTCCCTTCAATGCATCATAGCAAATACCATCCCACTCGAGAAGATAGTTCCTAACAGCAAGTAACTTCAAATAATTATGTTTCATTAATCCAATAGCTTCTCGTAGTGTATGGAACTCTCCAAGGGAAAGACTGCTATCACCGTGCTCATCTGACATAAGAGTACTCCAACCATAGGTTGCCAACATCCGTTGAGCAACATCAAAATGCTCAAAGGCTGTAACAATCATATTATCACTAACCTTCAACTGCCCCGTCAGATGGTGATGCCCCTATGACTCATCATTTCCACCCAAATCTGCACTATAGTAAGAGGTTGAGTCCTCATCACTCACCTCATGATCAGCAACATCATGTGTGCTATCCTCAATGCAGACATCAACAACTAAGGTACTGCTGCTATGTACCTCAATGGATGGCTCATCGGGTAAGGTAGAAACTGTTGATATGACAGTATCTTCACACACTTCCTCTTCCAATGTAACTGTATCACCATCCAACTCATGATCCTGTGGTTCTATGTCAACACATGAATCATTAGACTTGTTCTCTAAGGCCTGATCTGGAAAATCAGACTCACCATGACATGAATCCATGCCAAATACTGCATCATTAGTACCCAATTCCTGAGTACTTTCATGTAACAACTCAATAGTAGCATCTTGCACATGTGTAGCCACCGATTTTTCATGGTGTTGCAGGCTACGAGCTAATCTTTGTTGTGAAAGCATGAGTTTTCGCTGGGTATTATTCAAGATGCTCTCAACCCTGATCCTAACTCCACCATACCAAAAGTGGTGAAGCAATACACTGGGACCCCTCCAAACGGCAATGCCAACTCTACCTCCGCCTAGATCCCAACTCAGTAAACCATGCCAATTCCAAACACTATGCTGATACACCTCAGGTATCATACTTGAGTCGCATGGATAAACTGAAAATCTATCAACCTCAACACCATCTGACTTCAACGGCGCCACTCGGATATACCCTTTTTCCAAATTGCAGCAAGTCTCCAAGTCTTGAATCAAATGATAATCAACATGGGAGAATAAAGTAGAGGACTTGCTAAACCCGGAATCGTCATCTGAAGTCAGAGACAAATCATACCAGAGCTGACTAGAGCACTCCTTATTCCACCCACCTCTTTGTGCCATCAAAGTCATCGTCAAATCTGGTGTATGTGGGATGAAAATGAGTTGATGAGCATACTTCATGCTGCAATCGAGGTGAAACTCTCCTAACTGTGCTTATTGAGTGCTCACCAAAGAACCCTTAACGTCCTCAAGCTTCCCCTTCTTCCCTCATCAAGGAATTCGCATAGATCCCAACAAGGCTAAGTAGGGTGTCTCTGTCTGAAAGAAGGTTCAAATAATTCGTCTTCATTGTTTCCATACCTTCTTTGACAATCTGCAAAGCATCAAAAGAAGATCCGGCTCCAGTCCTTTCTTGTCTTCTCTCTAACTGGACTGCCCAAATATGATCCTCAATTAATTTGTGCATCCTGTCAAGATGAAATAATGTCGTAATAATCTCATCCTCCTTCACTTTCAACTTAAACTCCAGGCTACGAACAACTCCTGCACCATATGATGAAGCCTCTAACTATTCTTGCTTACCCATGTCTGGAATCTTCACCACGTTCTTCGATTGCCCAGGCTTACCAACCTCATCACTGTCATTAGAACAAAGTGCATACCTTCTTTGCGTAAGCAGTCCTCTAAGGTTATCTATTCCCTTTTGTCTTGCTATGTTGATGAGATTGACTTTATCTTTTACCTTTTGAAGGTGTTGTCTCGCATTGGCAACCACTAATCTAGCCTCCTTGGCTTTTTGCAACCATCCTTCGTTCAACTTTTCGGACTTCTTTACCTCTTCGCTGCCAAAATATACAAAACCATCCCTCATATGCTTGATATCTTCATATCTACCAAATGGTGTAGTCAAAACACTAGTGGCTGCTCCACTAAGTAGAAGATCAATTTTCACCTTCTCCTCAATATCTTGGACATCCAACAGACTTTCATATGGGTGAATAACGTTCACCGAACCACAATCCGATTCCATGTCATGATAGGTTGAAGTAATTTGAGACTCATATAATGAGGTATCACAAGAAATCTGACCTTCATGTTCCTACTCTAATGTAACTGATTTAACTTCAACCAACTTTTGTTTTTCTTCAACCTTGACATCATCATGAAGTGTCATGTGATCCAAATCTTCCTCTTGGCAAATCTGTTTTATACTCTCCTTAGGATCATCAATAGGCTGATCACTAACTGCTGCAAATTCATTGTAGAGATTTCGAGAAGTTTCTCCGATAGATGCCTCTTCTCTCTCCTTCTTTTTGTTTTGTGATATAGACCTGAAGAAGGATAATAGGTACTGCTCTGAATTTGGGTCTGAAAGCATTTTATTCATCCTTTTTGAAATCTGACTTGACTCCTTAGCTACGGTATCCAACTACTTTAATATAACATTCCATTGTTTCCAGTGAGTAGCCATGAAGCACAACTAAAACCTTTGCAGCTGAAGCTCACCCAACAGGTTGGCAGGAAACCGCTCTGATACCACTGTAGTGTTTTGACACTCTGCTGATTTGTTTTTCACTGAGTTTATAGGTCTGATTTTGTTTTAGTTTAATCTCTCTTTTTGTGCTTCTGAGTTTGTTTGCTAAATATGCTAATAAGGTACCAATAAGCATATACATACTATGGAAACTTCAAATAAGCTAACTACAGAAACAACTTTGAATATATTGCTCAATTTAGTGGCCAAATATGTTTTCTTCATCACATAATAAGATGCATTCAACATATAACTTATATCAGATTTCAAGCTAACAATATCTTATGCTGCATTTAACTTACAGCCATACAGCACTGTGAATAGTGACTTGCTACAATACCTGCCTCTAAAGAAATGCACACAACTTGTGAGATCCGAACTTCTCCCACCCAAAGCGGGATTGGGAGGCTTCATCTACCTAGGGCACCCCTTTTGGGTGTGAGTGCAGCCACATAAGAGAGGCGTCTCTTTTCCTTTTGGCTGATTGAAACCTTCATAAAAAGCAGTTGGCTGTAGCTCTTCAAAAACAGCCCCAAAACTCCACAAAAAGTAAGCAACTCCTGTGCTAACGCGATTGAAGACTATGACAGTCAAAACCACTCAAAAACAAGCTCGAAATAACCTGCAAACAGCAACACAGGTCTCCAACTGAAGCATCAATAACTGATCAGCAACCTTAGGGTGGTGTTTCACACCCTCAAGCAGCTCCAAACGAAGAACCAAGCCCCACCAGGCTCACCCACTGCAAGAAATCAGAAAACCCTAGCCTCCTTCCTCCAAAGCAACACTTCCAAGTTTTCAACAAGCAAAATCATCTATGCATGAGAAGGGTCGAACTTTCTCTCTTGATATTTATAATTTAACATTGAAATCATTATTCATTAAAGTGAGCACTATTCACTTAAGTTATTTCTTTTCTCACATTAGGCATGAATAGTAACTAAAAAATATAAAGTGACCCCTTCCATTTGAAGACACATGGTCCCTAGGCCAAGGATGGTGAAATTAAAGGTGAGTATCATAAATTTAAGCACAAGTATCGTGCTAAACACCACAATTCACCCTAGCACCATACTCTGGAGATCCACACTGCAAATTGACGACCAAGTGCTCGTCCGACAAACCCTCTATCCAGAACTATTAACCTACGAGGGTCAGGAAAATAGACTAATCCCCAACTCTGATGCTTGTGAAAAAGGGGACATTACATCCCTGAACAAGTACAAGCATAAATAGATGTGCAATGGGGAAGACCCAGCAAGAAATTGAAGAAAACAAGAGTTCCAAGTGTTTTATTTCCAAACCAAAGAAGCTTTAATATTACAGGCTTGTGGATGCATTTTAAAGGAATTGGCTATTATGTCCATATATCCTAGCTGGGAGTATACCTTTACCAACAAATGCATGGCCAAGTTGTTGCTTGTTCAAGCAAGGTACATCAAGCACGGTTATATAGGGAGAAAGCTAAGTTTTTTGAAGATTTGAATTTTCAATCAATAAATATGTTTAACATCAAAGTTTCCATGTTATATCTATGGATAGTTTGGATATTTTTATTGGTCATTGTCGACTAGAGCCTTTGGAAGAAATGAAACTTAATGTCTTATGTAAGTTCATGAAGCTTTTGCATAGGTGGAATAAAGAGGGCTTGTATGGTTTTACAAGAAATAAGGAACCAATCAGGTTCAGATGGACAAGGATGTGTGTTACCTATAAGCCTATAGGAATGAGAATCTACAAAAAATAAAAGACAAATTTAGAAATAAGTGGGATGGAGATTTGACAATGAAAATTAGGACATACCTACAAGTGAAGGAAAGTCAAAATCTTCAAGTAATCAACAACAATAAAAAAGGAAAATGAATTTGATAATAGAAAAGGAACCTTCTTCACTTCACCTACTCAAAAGCCAAAAAAAATGGTTGGAAGATAAAAAGAGTCAACACAAGTGAAAGATCAAAGTAGATATCCAATGGTTGTACTTGTAACATATATTCATGCGCATCACAAAGAGAGGTAACAATCACGGAGAAATAGAGAACATCATTAAAAGAGCAACAACCTTCAATATGCTTGTAAACCAAGCAACAACAACTATGGATACAATTGGAATTAAAAAATATTTAAAGATATGCATACCATGAGAGGGGAAAAATGTAAAAGAGTCGAGATAGCATAGCAAAAGTGTGAATGCATTGAGAACTAACATCTATGAAGTTCTAATGTGGGTCGTCAATCGTTATTTGGTACTAGATGTCATTAATTATCATTAAATACTGCTTGGGAAGAAAGCATTTTGAGAAATGGCATGTAATTTACCAAGCTTTATGAGATGAAGATGTAAATGGATTATGGAGTAGCCAATTTATCATGCATAAAACTCATGTTTAAGGAAATATCCCCTTACAATTTTTTCATTTTTTTCCACAAACACTTCACCCGTTAGCATTAGCAAATCCAAATAAGCCAACTGAAAGGAACCCTTTCACTTTCCGATCACCCAGATCCCAGTGTGGGCAAAGTGAGAGCATACGGTAGAAAGGGGACCATTAGCTTGTAAAACTGAAAACTATTGGAAAGTACAATGAAAGACGGCTCAGCCAATTAGAATGTAATGTAGATGCAAACTCAACCACTTACTCAGCGGGAGTGTAAAGACGGCTCAGCCAATCAACATGAAATGAAAATGCAAACTCGACCACTTATTCAACGGGAGTGAAATTACAAGAAAAGTAAATGTTTGGGCGGCTAGCCGACCCCTTCCACTTTTCAGCGAGCAATACAAGAAAGTAAAATACTGAAAGTAAAAGATAGCAAGACCTATCTCTTCCACTAAAAGTGGGACTACAAAATGTAAATTGCAAAAATATAAAGAGCTGATCAATACTATTGATTTCAGCATTACAATATGAGATATAATCTGCAAATACAATGAGATATAGATATCTAAAGCACTCCAAAATGTCAAGAAATGAACTCCAAACAAGTACAAGCTAACCAGCATAAGAAATATGGCCAAAATGACTGAAATATCAGGTCTGATATAAAATTGCAGCAAACTGAAACACCAAACCAGCAAGTACAGATTTCACCTTTATGCTCGTAACTTCACCAATACTCCTCCAAATGATGTCAAACCAAGTGCAAATGAAGCATTTGAGAAGGGTGACTAAGAACCAACCAAGAAACAGCATCAAACAACCCCGAAATAGTTTGCATGTTTCCCAAGGCAAATCTGGAAATGAAACAACCTCCAGGGCTAGGGCGACCAGCTCTAAAAAAATAAAGACTCCACCAAAAATTCTGAAAACTTGTGGAAAGAGGCGCCCAAGGTAGGAAAAAAGATATCTTCAATACCCAAAATGATAGAAAGATCGCCCAAGGAGTTGTGAATGAAAATGTGCTACAGCCATGTTCGAACCAGCAACACCAAAATGTGAAATATCAATCAAACAACCAACTTCAAGCTCAATCTACAACCTCTGGATGAAGAAGCAATCTCAAACCAACTAGGTACTATCTCTCAAGTACGAAACTGATATAAGCTAGGAGGTATGCGTTCCTCGAAGCAAGGGTTCTGAAATAATTTCAGCAACATTTCGTTACAATAAGAAATGGATAGCAAATGAGAATGCAAAGCCTCCTATTTATAACTTTCTTCAACTATGAATTCAAATTTATTTTCCCTCCAATTAGGGTGCCCAAATGAAGATTCACATTACACTTCTAATTTGCATTTGAAATCCATTTTTGACCCCTTGACCAAGGCGTCCAAATAGACTTAGGCATATAATTTTAATAAAATGCAAATACCACAAGTATAGGCGTCCAAAAGATTTAAGTGAAATACTTTATAAAAACTCAATTATTTTCCAAGCTAGGTGTCCCCTTAACCTTAGCCAATAATTTCACTTAAAACATTATTTTTCACCAAATATAAAATCACTTAAGTCATAACCTGCCAAAACGGGCTCAAAGAATGATGGAGACCAAATTGAATATACTGCCCTGCCAGATATAGCCACTGAACCAAACTGCTAAAACACTGCCAAAAATAGCACTTACTATAAATAGCATACTGCTAAAAATAGTAAGTGACTCCAAACTAATTTTAAGCACAAACCGGGCAACCATTATAACTTACTATAAATAGTAAGCACAAACCGGGCATACCATATCCCCCTAGAAGATACTCATATCTTGGTCAAGGAAGACAACTTCTTTAAGAAGAAACTCAAAGATGCCATCAAAATCAACCACCATCCCTCCAACCTCAACCACAATATTGGTTGGAGTCTAAGTTTTTCTTCCCAACCCTTGTTAACCCACCTTAAAAACCGACCTCTTCTCCCCCTAGATCCTTTCCCACTCTTTGATTTGTGTGCAACCCCTTGCACCTCCTTTTTTGCCTCCTCTACTCTCTGAGACCCCTCATCCTTTTGCATCCTCCTACTTAGCTCTTACCCTTCTCCGTGTCTCCTCTCCTCTCTCCTCTTTTCTCCCTTGCACCTCCCATTTCTCTTCATTGTGATCCTTTGGTTGCATTATCTTGTGTCACTGTCCCCTTATTCCCTTGAGGGGTATTCTCTCAATTGGTTCATTATTTTATGTGGATTTTTTAGTTTTTTTTTATAGCTTTCCTCGGATTTTTGGGTTGTCTTCTTCGCTTGTTTTAGTTTGTTTGTTTCCTTCTTCCTCCTTTTTTCTATTCTTCTCTTTTTCTTTATTACTTTTCTAATTTTAACTAGGATTATTTATTATTTTAATTCCTTTTTTTGGTTGTTCTTAGCTTATTTCTTTGTGAATTTACAAAAAAAAAAAAAAACTATTTAATTTATTTTTTCCTTTTTAATTATTTCCCACTTATTTGCCTCTTTTTAACCCCCTTTCTCCATTTTTTGCTTCACATACTTTTATATATAGGCATATATTTTGAATCATTTTATCTCTTTTTAATTTTTGAATTGATATTTTACTAATTTATTTTTCTTATATTTATTCAATTTGTCATACTACTTTTATTATTATAAAGTATGCATATGCATATAATTGAATTGCTTTTTCTCATTTTTATTTATCACATTGTCATTTGTTTAATATGTCATTATCAATAACAAATATTTTAGGTACACATAATTCTTATTATCAATTATATATATAGAAACCATTTTTTCTCTCCATTCATTTAATTTTTTATTTGTTACTCTTTTGGCTTTTTTCTATCATTAATATATTTTATTAAGTATATATACTTATTATGTATATAATTATTATTATTCTATTAATATACAATTATTATCATTAATAATATTTTTTTTCTTTTTCTTTCTTTTAGACTGCAGGAATCAGGTAGCCCCCCCTCCCCTATAAACTGTAGTGCACCTGGTAAACTTTTTTCATGTGATCGGTGACGTTGGTGCGACACGCCCTGTACCATGGGTTTGGGGGGGGCGAGGAGACTAGACCTTGTGACCCCTTGCCTGCAATAAGATGCTTTAGCCAGTCGAGCTAGGCCCCCCACCCCTAATAATAATAATTTATTATCATTATTATTATTATGTATATATATTTCGTTTGAAAAAAAAAAAATCTCAATTAATTTTATATTTATTATTCTTTTGTTATTATTTTATCTCTTCATAATTTGGTTGTTTCCCTTTGGAATTTTCTAGTGAAAATAGAAGTTCCCTTCCCCATCCTCCCTCTTGTCTTCTTGGTTTGTGCACCCACTCAACCCCCTCCTCTTTTTATCCTACTTGGTCTGCTAACAATTATTCATTTCTCTTGTCTTGTCTAGCTCTCTATTTCCTAATGATGGATCAAGGAGTTTAATCCACAATGTCAAGGAAAAACAGCTTACACAATCAAAACCAAAATCTATGCACAATAACATTATGGACAGTGGAAATCATATGTTTGCAATCAACACATAATGAGCATCAAGTATTTGTTGGATTATTTGTCATTGATATCAAAGGAAATCGAGGGACAAGTGAAATCATTGAGGAAGAACATGTCAAATCGTCAAATTTCGATGAAGGTTTGTAATGTCCCCATTTTTTCCATTCGCCCTTCAATGCCTAATAACCTATTTCCGGAAGCCTGTAGGCTTGTCAGAGGTAAAATTAGGGTTTCCTATGCTATTGGGATTCTGGAGCAGTTTTGAAGGTTTGCATGTATGAGTTTCAGATGCATGTCTGGTGATGTTTTTTGAGTTTTTGAAGAGCTTCGGAATGGTGTGACATGCATTTCCATTAGACAACATTTTCCGGAACTTGCTATTTTTAGCCAGTGCATTGGAGTTTCAAGATTTGGAGTGCGGATTCTTTCTGGGTTTTCTGAGAGCTTCACAATGGTATGACATAAAAAGTGAGCGGAGCAACTTTTTAGAATTTACTATTTTAGTAAGTTCTATTTTTAGCAAGGACTCCAGTCGGCAGCAGCATAGTAAGCTTTTCACTTTGAGCAGAGCAGTTGAGTTTTCCCTAATTTGGCTTTCTGAGGTGCATTTGTGAATAAATGATTTATTTAAATCATTTAATGATTTTAATATTTTATGACCTTGGCCTAGCATAATAACTTCATGTTGTTTTTAAAAGTGGTCATAAAAGGGAGGACGTCTCATGACAAAAATATTTAATATTTCTCAAGTCAATTAATTATTTTAAGGATAGGACGCCACTTTGGAGATGGTTATTATTTTATTAAAATTTTATTATCTCCCTAAAGTTTGGATGCCAAAATAAGAGGGAAGAAATATTTTAAAAATTAAAATATTTTCAAGAGCAAGAAAGGAAGTTTTTTATGGAGAAGTTGAAGGGTCACCTCAAAACTTATAAAAGAAGGCCTTTGCTCTCTCATTTTATATCTTTGGAAAATATTGTAAAGTTATGCTGTTGGTTTGAAATCCAGAATCCAGCTAAGGGAAAGCTTAGCAAATTTACTCCATTCTTCGAGCCTGAAACTATGGTCCCCTAGCTGGTCAATTGGGAGTGTGCTTCATTCAAAAGTGCATATTGAGCTTCATCGTTGAAAGATTTTAAAGATTTTGGTAATAATTTCCAGTTTTGTACTTGCTAGTTCAAGCATGGCTAAAACGAGTTTTCATTTACAACTTTTGAAGTGATTTTAATTTGCATATGGGTATTTGCTCAATCATTTCCTATGCTATAGGCGATCATTCTTGTGCATTTTCAGATTTTATTATGATGTCTACAATTTTCTAGAGCAGGTCGCCTTGTCCAGGAGGGTTTATCATTTCCAGATTTGTTCTTGGGATGTGTGCTTAATAATTTGAAGGGTATTCAAGTTGTTTAATGACTTGTTCTTGGTCGCCCTTCATCTAGCTTTCATTTGCAATTGATTCGGTGTCATTTGGTTGAGTATTGAAGGAGATATGAGCATTTTAGTGATCTCCTAGCTTGCTGGTCTGAACATTCAGTTTGCTGGTTTTGTATATCAGACCTAGTTATTTCCATTTCGTGCTATATTTCTTGGGTGTGTTCATTCTTATTTGTAATCAAAAATATAGTGTCATCATTGCAGCTGTTTTGGAGCAGAAATCTATGTAATTTGCAGATAATTTACATTGTAAGGCTGAGAATTAGTAGTACTAATCCGGTCATTTATATTTTTGCATTTACTTGTGTTTCAATTCACACATTGTAACCCTTGGATGGTTTACTGCCAGTGTGGAAGAATAAACATTTGTATCTATCTATCTCACCCACTGAAAAGTGGCGAATTCCCACTATTGAGTGGATGCCTACCGCAGCGGATGAATTAGTTTGAATTGTAATTTTTTTCCCCCCACTAATTAAGTGGTACGTGGAAATCTCTCATGGCTGGTTCACTGCCTATCTACATTCCAGTTTTGTTTAATTACTCTACCATATGCTATCACCTCGCCTTCTAAGGATCTTGGTGAACATTCTTAGCGTTGAGTTTTATCTTTCCACTTTCAACTGTAACTTCATTTTAGTATTTGCTTAGTTTTCTCCACCATATGACAACACCTCTCCTTCCTTGGGATTGTGTGCATTCTTGGCGTTGAGTTTCTTTCAATTGTAATCAGTTACAGTTATTGAGTTATTTAGATCCTAGGGATCCTCTGACCATATGCCCGCCCCTCTTCCCTCATCGGGTCTTAGGGCGCATTCTTGGTTTTGGTTTGGTTTGGAGCTAACCTTAACAAGTACGTGTTGCATTATAATTGGTGTTAAAATCAAGAAAAAATTGAGTGAGCATTTTACAAGGTTGGCACCCAAATTATGGTGCCCATGTTGGTAATTTCACCTCATTTAAATTGCCCATGTTTATGAAATCAATCATCATGATTGGGTGCCCTTGCTAGAATATTTTTAAAAGGGATAAATTAATTCTATTAAAGAGGTCGACCCCTTAGGGAATCGCTGCCCATGTTGAAGCTGCAAATAAAATAAATTTATTTATTTTAAGGGCCAACCCTCAGTTGTAGCACCCCCATTTGGTGTTTTAAAAATGCAAATAAATATGGTATATGGGGCCGACCCCCTTAAGGAAGTGCGCCCATAAAAGGACAAAATTGTCCCACTTAAAAATTGTTATGAAAGGTTACATATAAATGAAGTGTTACCTCTCTTTGCAAAAGATACATTTCTCCATGAAATCACCCTCTTTCAAAATTTATAAATGAAGTTTGTGATTGGTGGTGAAGGAAGAGTGTGGAGAATAGAAGATATATCATATGAACACAACCAAATTTGAGGAGAAGAAATAACAAAAGATCATTCAAGGCAGATTCTTTTAGGAGATTTATTCTCAAGAAGATAAGACTTTGTTGAGTTAGTGGTTGGTGCCTCTCAATAGAAGTGATTGGTGTATCTTGCTAAGTTGGTGCTTAGCAGTGGGGATTGGTGTCTCCAATGAGTTGGTGCCTACGAATATTTTATAAAAAATATTTTGTGGCTGGATTTGGACAGTACATCCAAGAAATCCTTTTCTCCATGGTTTTCTCCCAAAAGGATTTCCATGTAAATCTTGTGTTCTTGTGTTTCTAATTGTTGATGTTGTGTGATTCATATTATTGTGATTATTCATTTGAAAAAGTAAAAGATTACCTTATACTGATTCACCCTACCCACCCATGGTTACAAATTAGAGTGCATAGAAAATGAAGCTATCAGTGGTATAACCATCCGATGCATTTCAAAGTTAGCACATATACATTTTTCTGTTTCATAAAATATATAGTGACTGAATGGAAACACGTTCAGAACAATGCTAGTTGATGAAACAATAACCCAATTCAGATTTATATCAATATACCTCGTTAAGGCATGTGATTGGGCGCTATAAAGAGGATTCTTCTTCACTGTTGCACTCCCCCAAGTGACATCCAACTGTGGCAAATAGCCCTTTAAGGGCCTCAATCGCTGCTATGTAACTATAAACTGCCCAGACCTCAAAGGAACTGCATTTTGGAGTCATAAAAGGTCTGCTGTAGCTTGTTTCCTGAGTGGTTACAGTCAGCAACAATGGCAAAATAAGTCATCAGCACCTCAAATAAACTCCCATCTGTAACAATGGGCGTCAAAGAGCACTCCCAACACCAAACAACACTTCTAGATTGCCCAAATCTGCAGATTTATTTCCAAACAACCATCTTTGTCCATTCACAAACAATATAATCCGCCCCTAACATCTGCTGCAGCACTCAGAAGGTCTGATTTGCACAGGGGCGACTTCTAGATTATTTCATTTAAAATTTCAGAGCGCTCAAAAGTGCATTCTATCACTTGGAAATACCTTATACAACCTAGGTGCCTTCTTCAAGTTGGTTTGAAGCCATTAATTTGTCCCAAAAATCAGTCACACACCTTACAAAACCCTCCTGCAGCTGTATGGACCTGCCTGTGGCGATTTTGAACTAGAAAATAAATTCCAACTTGAAACCTCTTGCAATCTCCTCTAAAAGGATCGCCCAGCATAAAAAGGATAAGGGTAGAAAACCCAAAATCATAGCTGCCTTCAATAAGTCTGCACAAACAAAAACATGAGAAATGGCTTGCCTGGCAAGGAGTACACCCAGACCATTAATCAGCTCCAAAAATCCTAAACCTCAATACCAAAATCACCAATGTTAGCTCAATCAAAATACTTTAAACATCTTTGTAAATGTAATCCAAAATGCCAAACACTGTGAAAACAATAGTGATTCTTGAAGTAGAATCACTCTTGACCAGCTAGGGATAGTCTTTCAGATCCGAAACCAGCAAGTTGATGAGGATTTTCATCCTCTATCAAACCTTGGAGAACTTCTCAATTCATTCCAACAACATTTCATTATGAGAGCAAATTCCAATAAGAGAAATGAGAGCCCAAACCCCAATACATAGAGTTTGGAGGGGAAATGGCCCATTTTCAAATTCATTTATTTAATTTTTCCCTCAAAGGCCACTTTTTAAAATTAAAACATTTTAAGTCCCCTTACACATTTCCCTAGGAATCCAAATCGGGGAAATAACTTTTTAACTTTATAATATTTAAGACTAAAGTAATATTTAAACATTACTTTATGACCTTAGTGTAAGTATTAAAATATTTCCAACCACCTTATGAAAAGCACCAACAAGGCATCCAAAATGGAAACTGATCACACTAAGAGGCTACTGATGGCAAGGAAAGATGCCAAGTCCAAAATGGGCACTTACTTAAAATAGCAATGTTCTCCAAGAAATGTGGAGAACAACCAAGATGGCCAAAACTACAATGAAGATCATCACCACCATCCCAAGGACCAACAAAATGCCAACACTAAGCTCTCCATTGACAAAAGCACCACTAAGCTCTCCAAAAACCTTGGAACTCTCCCAGTTCACCTGAAAGGCTTCAAAAAACTTTGGAAACTAGTCAATGCTCAAAAAACAACATGGTATAAGAATGAGGACATTACAATATATAATGAAAATATTTTCGATTCACCTAGACCTCTCCATTCTCCACATCTGCTCAGCACCAAACTGGCTTTCTATGCTAAGCATTTTTTATGGATTAGTTTTTATCATCATTTAGCTAGGCTATTATATTGAATCACTAATCACATGGTTTGAGGATCTCACTTTCCTAGCGGCAATGTGCTCTCACTAATTTAATTGAGAATAACTACCATATTTTGCAAGGAAATAGGATTTGTTTCATGAGACAGAGGCTAAGAAACATTTTATTTTCAAGCGCTTTATCTACTACAATATTCAATGAAGGTGTCACTATCTATAAACAAACTCAACCAATTCTTTAGTCACTTTCTTTTGAAACCCATGCCAGATCATTTGGCCATTCTTTTCAAAAAGGCAATCATTCTCAAACATAAACCCTATCCAAGAAACTATACAAATGTCATCCTCAATACTTCCTTCTTCCATCGTACTATAGACATTGGCAATAGTAAGCATCTACTTGATATGTCCAATTCACATGCAAGTGAGGCTAGATCAGATAAACAATGTCCCACTTTGCATATTTCTAGTAGAGAATCCAATTCCCATAGTTTCGATCTAGTTGGAATCTGTTTCAATTTTATGTCAATGGCCTTCCCCTTGTCCTCGGGAAAAGACACTGAAGCATGTGCATATTACTAATTTCATCTCTATTATTGGAGGTTCCTTATCAATGGATGTTAAGAAATGTTATTTTAATACATGAAATTATTCCTAGTAGAGTTCAGCTTAGCTCCATCAACCATGGACATTTCATTAAGAATTTATGAGCATTATCAAACATTGCACTTATCCTTTCAAGGTGATAGAAGATGATGTGGGTGATCTTGACTTGTCTCTTACTAGATACATTTTGAACCAAGGATTCTCAAAACAATGTTTTCTTCATCAAAAAACTAGAACTTGGTTGGAAATATAATTAAAATAGAGAACTTTGTCAATGATAAAATTGTCAATAACAGTAGGGTGGCAATTGCTTTAATTTTAAGGTGTTTCTGAATGTGTCAAGGAACTTTTGCATGTGATAGCAATCATTCTATATCTCTCCACACTTTCCTTGCTCCCTCCCTTCCTTTATTCCTTCCTTCTATAATTCTCCTTTTTCTTTTCCTTTTAAGACCACCCTTATTTCCTTCTTTACTTTTCTTTATCTTTATCCTTCCTTCTTTCTTTCTTTCTATGTGTTTTTTACTCCCTTGCTTTCCATATTTCTTTCTCCCATCTTGCTTTCTTTATTTACTTCCTTCCCTTCCTTTCTCCCTCCTTTCCTTATTTCTATCTCGATTTCCTAGTCATGATCTTGTTGCAAGGACAACACATAAGTAAGCAAAACAACTGAATATTTCTTGGCAATTTTTTCATCATAATATATTATTAAGAAACATGAAAACATGATGACCTCTTACCATATCTAGTTTCTTTGACAAAAAGACTGGTGAAATTAAATAGGAAAAACTATTTGCTCTTAGTTATGGTTTCCAGTGTTTGTCTATTGAAGTTGCTCGCATTTGAGCTCAAAATCTATTTGCTTGAAGCTAGCAACTCTTCATCACCATAAGCATAAACATTTGTTAGTAAAGATTGAATAAAAAAAGAAAACTACAAAAATAATCTAGAATATGGATACATACATTTGATCCATAGTTCATAGACTCGGACTTGGAAAGTACTCGGCAAGCCCAAAAATTTTGACTCAGTAAAAACTCAGCAACTTAAAAAGTACTAAATTTTCTTACAAAAACATTGCTTTTTTGCAAAATTCAATTACAAAATGTATCAAATGAGTCTAAAAAATCATGAGGATGTGTTTTCTATTAAATTTGATTCTTGAATGTATATCGATTACAAAATGGCATCATCATTTGAAGCCAGGTAGTCGATACAATAGCTTGACATCGAAGGCTATGTTTGTGGCTCTAACTTGACCGAATCAATGACCTCCTCTTATTTGTTGTCTATCTTTCTTGTGCAAAGCTGAAGGTTGTGTTGTATTTTAAAATAATAATGGCATTTGAATCACCATATTTCATCATCAATCAATGATATTATGATAGCGATAAAGATTATCAACTAAGTTGTCCATTCTGGTCTCCACTCCCAAACCCAATCATTATAATCAATTTTCTTATATGAAAAGAGATTTTAATAACTAGTGGGGGTCTAGGAGTGGAGAGCCAATTGGGTTGAAGGGCAGCATCTCTCATGGGGATCTAGGGGTAGAGCCCCTTGTGGGGGTTTGGGGGCAACAACCCCAATGGGGTCGAAGGGAAACAACCCCAACGGGGTCGAGGGGCAGCACCCTTCATGGGATTTGAGGGCAGCGCCAAATTAAGGCCTTTGAAACCAAAAAAAACTTCATGTCACACCATTTTCACAATTTTATCACTTAAGGGAGAAATTAAGTATTTGGCTCATTTTGTGAAAAATATCTTCTCTCCAAGTGTTGTGTGAGGAAGTGTGAGTGGTGTTCTTGCATTTATAGGGAGAAATCATGACCTTCTGACTTTTTTATTTTGCTTTTTTTTCATATTTTGCATTTTTTAATGAGTAGCATTTTTTTGTCAAACCTGTCATATCCCCACAATTGTAACCCATTGAAATACATCGAAATGCAAATAAATAACGAAATACATATTAGCAATTTAGTGCTATCATATTGAAATACAAATAATTAAATAAAATAGATATCAAAAATATAAATACAAATAATTGTAAATTAAAGATAATATCCTAATTATATTGTACAATTGATGTTATTAATTGTAATTATTATAGTAATAAATAATGTAATGTCCCCGATTTAGCCCTACGTTCTACAATTGCATTTAGCCTATTTCCGAAAACTCGTAGGCTAAGCAGAATGGAAAATTAGGGTTTCCTATTTTATAGGAGGTTCCAGATGCAGTTTTGAGGGCTTGCATGTGTGTTTTTCTGACACATGTCTAATGGAGCTTTTTGGGTTTTTGAAGAGCTTCAGGATGAGGTAACATGCATGTTAAAATAATGGCATGCAATTTTGACTGATACCTTGCATGCAGGAAAGGTTTCTGGGTTTTTCTGGGTTTTCAAAGATCTTCAGGGTGTTGTGACATGCACCTGAATCTGACACCCTTTCCGGGCACTTACTATTTATAGTAAGTCATGATGGTTGCCCGGTTTGTGCTTAAAAGATATTTGGAAACACTTACTATTTATAGTAAGTCTTGATACTGCTCTGTTGGCGTACAAATGTGGTTCTGGCAAACTTACTATTTATAGCAATGTGCTAATTTTGGTAAGTATATTTATAGCAGTATCACTCTAGCAATAACTCAATCTTTTGCAGTTCAGTGTGACCGATCAGTTTGGCTTTCTGTTGAGTTGAAGTGAACTTACTATTTTTGGCAGTGGCTATTTTTAGTAAGTCTAATTTTGGCAGTATCATCCTTTGCAGTTCAGTGCAGGTCATCATGCTATTTGTGGTAATCCTTCAGTTTCAGTATTGGCTTTGGTTTTGGTTATTTCCTTGGACTAAGTGTTATACTTAGTCAATTTCATGTTTTTAAGTTGTACCCCTATGCCTAGGAGTGATAACTTCATGTTGTTTTAAAGAGGGGGCATTAAGGGGTCATGTTGAGTATTTAATGATTTAATAAATGCTTTATTGTTGCAAATTGAAATGGACGCCTAAAGGGAAGGGGAATAATGTTTTATTATTTCACAATAAAGTGAATGGTTAAAGGTGGCGTCCCTTGGGAAGTTGAAGTGATTCGACTTCTTGGAATTTAGAGTGTTTCATTTGCCCATTGAAACCTATATTTTTGCTGCATTGTGGAGAGCTGATTATGTTATGTTTTGGAAAGCAAAGTTATGCTAACGGTTTGAAATCCAGAATCCGGGTAAGGGAAAGCTTAGCAATTCTATTCCACTCTTCGGGCCTGAAACTATGGTTCCCTAGATGATGGATTGAGAGTGTGCTTCATTCAGAAGTACATATTGAGCTTCATCATTGGAGAAATTGATGTTATTTCCAGAATTTGTGTTTGCTGGTCCTTTAATGGCTGAAGGACATTTCTATTTACAGCTTTGGGTGTGAATTTATTTAGCTTGTGGGTATTAGTTCTATTGATTCCTATGCTAGAGGCGACCCCACTTGTGCATTTGCAGATTTAATTTTGGAGTTTCTGATTTTTAATGTCAAAATCGGTCCTCAAGGAGGGTCGTACTTTTATAAGTGGCATTGGGATTCGTGCCAAATTAATGTGAAGGATTTGATGCTGGTTTTTATTGGTTCTTGGGCGCCATACTCTTAGAGATTATTCACAAAAGATTTCAGTCCGATCGGAGGTAATTTGATGAAGTTATGAGCATTTGATTGATTTTGCAGTTGCTGATAATTCATTTCCAGAATTGCAAATTTCTAAATCAAGCTTATTTCAATTTGTTTTTCTAGTCTTTCTTCATCAATTCTTGTTGATAACTAATGTGGAATCATCCTATATCTTGGTGCTTGAAATCATTGTCAAACTCTTGTAATTTGCAGCTCTTTCTATTTGTAAAACCTGATAACAGTAGTACTATTTCAGTCTATTTAATTGCAGCTTATTTATGTTTAATTATCACATTGTAACCCATGGATGGTTTACCTCCAGTGTGGAAAAAAGAACTTGCTAATTCTCTCATTGTACCTACTAGAAAGTGGTGAATTCCCACTCATGAGTGGATGCCTGCCGTAGCGGATGAATTGTTATTTGTAATTTCTCTCATGCCTGGTTATCCGCCTATTTCCTTTCAATTCAGCAATTAGCACTCCACCATATGTTAGCACCTCGCTTGTTAAAGGATCTTGAGTGCACATTCTTGGTGTTGAGTTTAGACTCTCTCTTTCAGTTGTAATCTTTGTAACTATTGATTCAATGGATCCTCTGACCATATGCCCGCCCCTCCTCCTTAAGTGGTTTTAGGGCGCATTCTTGGTTAGAGTTCTTTTATGCAACGTTTTGGTTTAAACTAACCTTAACGGGTGCTTGGTTACATTGTAATTGTTATTGAAAATCAAAAAAAATTGAGAGAGTATCTTTCAAATAATGACCAAATATGATAGCAAATAAATAGTTAAATAAACAATATTATGTTATACAAGTTTTAAGGGATATTATAAAAGCAATAATAAAATTATAGATGTTTAAAGGATATTATAAACACCTTATAGATAATGGCAACCTATGATAATACTAAGTGCATGAATTAATTAAAAGAGTGAGCAGCCTTTAGAAGGAGGGATGTGACCCAATATTCTGGGAAGAGACGTCTCCTTTGATATTATCGCTGCCTTTTGAGACATATAAATGTGAACGGGTGAGTGCACAACAAGGCATGGAAAGAGATAGGAAAAAGTTAAGAATTTCTGATATGCTTATGAGTATAGATGCCAACAGTAATAGATGGGTGATAGATCATCGATGGGGAAACAAAGGGAAAGAGTAGGTCAACCAGCACAGTTAGTATAAGTTAATTTATAATTTCATAATTATGAATTCCACTATATCAGTATAATTAATGGGATTGCAGAGGTATAAACTAATATATATATATATATATATAGTAAGGTACTTACGTAGGAGTATAATGTATTGTTTAATTATGATCTATAATTCATACCAAGTGATTATGAGAAGGAGGAGGAAATCTGAAAACAAAACAGCAAATAGAAATATCTCTGTATTCATGAAAGATGAATAAAGGCAGAAATATATGAATATATTCTGAACAAAGGAAACACCGAATCATTTATAGAAGACATATTCTCATCTATGCAGATTGTGGGCAAGATTTAGGCCAATCCCAATAGGGGAAATTACAAAACTCACTGAGTTTCTGACAAGTACTCACCAAAATATTGGTGAGTAGTCACCAGAAATTTAACGAGTCTAACTGGCAAGTTAACTTGCAAGTAACTCGGCAGGGTAAAAAAGTGGTGAGCACTCGTTGAGTTTTCCAACCATGGTTTGATCCCTCTAACATATGGATATGTATTATTTTATAGCTAACAAACCTATAGATGGAACTTATATTCTTGTAGCAACAAAATCTGTCCCATGCATCATAAGCTATGCTCCCCCAAGTTTCCAAGATAACAGCAGGGGATGGGGGGATGTGTTTCCATGATAGGTCTTTTAGGAGACCATTTTTTAGGGGATGGCAAGGGATGACTATTGAAAAAATAGAAAGAAAAAAAAAAGAAAATTCCACAGTTATTTTAGTTTTTTATTATTCATGGAATTGACTTTACTTGTGCAAGGATATACATTTCATACATTGATCAGGTTGTTGCTGGAGGAAAACACTAGATTGGCTAGTCAATCTATGGAAGAGTAAGTGAAATATCCCACCCCTAATAGGATATTTACTTATTGAATTTTGCCAAAACAAGATATTTGCAAATAAACCAATTTTCAACATTTGCAAGTAATTAAAATCCAAGATTAATTAATACTTCAGGAAATACATAAAATTCATACCCAGATGACAACTTTTGATCTTGAAATCTCTGTAAAACCCTAAAGGATGATCTCCGGGAAACTAATGAAGCTTTGTGATAAGCTTTGAATAAGATTATCTCTCAGAATGCCCTTGGGTGATCTTCCACACTTGTAGACATTGTTCTCTCTGAGGGATTTCGTCCTCAAGAAAGCCTAAATCTTCAAACCAGCAAATCCTTGCTCAGTTCTCCAATTTGCACAACTTTTTATGAAATAACAACGATGATGAAAAAGACAATGCTTTTTGCTTTCATACTCCAAATCCCCACTTGGCCCAAATTAATAAAATAATAATATTTGCTTTCAATGCTTTAATACATTTGGCTTTTAAAATTATAATTAATAAAGCATCATTAAACATAATACTTTATTAATTTCCATCCAACCCCTTATATCACCTTTTTTAATAAGTCATCATTAAATATTAATATTTCTAAAGTCAAATTAATTTAATAATATAATAAACCATTAATCCTCAATTAATTGCCCAACACCAGCTCAAGTAGTGATTCAATTATATTTTCCAGATGTAGGCCTAATGACAACTAATCCAAATAAGACTTACTATAAATAGTAAGTATAGGCGATACAACCAAGTGACTTACAAAAAATAGTAAGTGTGGGAGAAAACAACCAGAATGACCCCTAGAAGGTCCACCATCAAAACACTGAGTCACTGAGTAGGAGAAGACTGAGATAAACATCTGAAAACCAAGCTGAGGAGCCACTGAACACCCTCAAAGGGTCCCCTGAACAACCCATTGGCCTACGGGAATGAGATAATAGGTTAACCACTGCAAGCATACTGATCCGGAAAAAAGGGGACATTACAATAAGTCATTTATTTTGAAAGTTTGAAACCTTTATTTCAAAACATTCTTCATTGCAAAATACTTTTCAGGAAGTTGGTTTACTGAATTTTGCTCAGTGCAATCATATCCTTGCTGCTAATAGCTCGATCTACATAAGAAATTTATGCCATGGCAGTGGGTCTTACAAAAGTTCAATAGAAAATATAAATATATTTATTCCAAAACAAAGTCATGTTCTTCACAGATTCTTCTCAAGCAAGTCTTCACACAAAAGAAGTAATGCTTTCTTTTAAGAAGGATATATTTTGTTAAATGCGTTTTCCAGTTAGATTGGTATTGAGATAAAGCTATTCGCATAGGTTAGGTGACTGCAAAAATTGAAAGTTTGGAGAATTAAAGAGCTAGTTGATACTAAACAAAATTCTATTTAAAAAAGATGGCTGATATCTTCTCACACTCTATGCAGATTGAGAACCATTAAATGCAGCAAACGCTACTCGGGATCATTGCAACCACCTTAATACTGAGGGATGTTAATATCCTGCAAGTTTCAGAACAATGATAGACTCAATTCAAGAGCTAGTGAGAAAAATATTGTCGATCCTCTAACAAGAGTGAGTCTCAGGAATCCCTTTTTCTTTTCTTTCCAAATCTGTGTTTTTTCTTCCAAAAAAAGTTACTATAAAATCCCTGGGCCATAGCAGATGGCAAGCCATTCCCAAGATGGTCAAGGACATCCCCTAATCGTCTTGGGGACAGTATCCCCTATCCATTCCCAGCAAGGTCGGAGACATCACCTAGTCACCTTGAGGAAGGCTAGCCATTCCCTAATGTGCCCAGCTCTTTCCTGTCAAAAATTTGCAGTATTCAGAACATTTCCTTAAATTCTCGAAAAATTTGGAGACAGGTAATGACATTTCCTACACATCCCTGCATCCCCAAAATGTCCCTTAGGCAAGGGACAGGTCCATGTGGAGCATAGATGTAACAGTGTGTAAGATTTAATACATGTTATTCTGTGTATGAAAACTAGCAGGTATAATCTTTCCAGAGACTAATGTTTAAGAACACAAAATAGTTTGAATAGTGTGTAGAGAACCTTCTAATAAAGGTAACAAAGAGGAGACATTACCATAATAAATAGAAAAGTCCAATAATCATTACCTTATCATATATAATGCAGAACTGCTGAGAAAGTAAGATTTACAAAATTCACGTGCAGCTGTGCCTCCTCTCTACAAGCAGAAGAATTTAAAGGTTAACAATAAGCAGGAATAGAAAATACAACTAACCTGGCACAGTTAAACATCACTTAAACAGAGATTACTGTCAGTTCTAATGAAATGTCCTCAGATTATTTTGGAATAAAATAGGAGAATCAGTTATTTTGATGTAAAAAAGTAACACATAATCAAAGCCAGAAACTCTCAGCATAAGAGTTAATATTACCATGCACTCACTTGTTAATCCTAACATAATGATCCAAGCATTGCAGAAAGAACTTCAGAAGTTTGATTTTTTAGGAATTCAAGCATATTATGCATGGAGAAAAATCCTTTGTGGGACTCACTGCAGGAATTAATCTTGACTATTAGGTTAATAGACTTTCTGGCCTGCATAAATCATACGTGTCTTCCCATAATAGTAGAACCAGTTCAAGTGACATACTCTTTTCTGTCTCTTTCTGAACAACTCTTACATAATTGCTGCCAATGCTAGGAGCGTTCTCCAGCTAGCATGGAAAATAGTTCCATTGCTTGATAGTGTTTCTTATGATTGAATTTTCAACTCATATCGGGCCTTTCGTACCTTTTATCTCCACTTATAAATCACCACAAGTCAACAGAAAGGAAATTCAGAAAATAGGTCGAGAAGATATGATGACATTATTGAACAATTATTTGGTGATGTTGAAAGATGGATGAAAGAAATTCTATATCAAATTAAGGCTTCTCAAGAGAAAATGCTAAAATTGACACTATTGTAGGAAACAACATTCATCATTGCTTCCTACATGTTATGCTATGTGATATCCTTGTAATAACTTGAGCAATCTCAAATTACACAAAAACATTGCTTTCTTACTTTTGGTTTTAATGCACAAGTTTAGCTCGCATGCCTTTTTCTTAACATTCTTTGGTGTTGGTTGTTTCTTGAGTGGTTTGTGGACATGCACAACTATTTCACGCTATGCAGTTTGTTCTTGCCCAACCTATTGTTGCCTACACAACCTTTCTGTCTTGCACAGCTTCATCTTGCCTTGAGGATTCTAGTAATCTAGATACATGTTAACATTTTAATTTGTCTCTTTTGTGACAACACAAAATGGTACAGTGTGTATGGATATAGCTTTCTTCAAATTTGAGGGGAAGCTCCCTTTTAACAAAAATCAAACCCTAGTACTCTAAACAATCTTTGGGTTTCAACATGCAACACAAACTAACTTTAAGCAAACACCTGTCTTTGTGTCCTTGGGTATCAGCACAAGGCTAATTAGCACTTCTATTCAATACGAGAACACATGAAATCAAACACCTGCAACAGCTTATCAACACTTATACTTTTTAGCTAAACATGGAAACTAAAGAGCCTGTGAACAAGACAAGACTTGGAACTAAAATAAAAACAAACACATGATCCAATTAATCAAATATTGGAGATTCACATAGAAAGCCATAAATATTCAAATCAACAAAGATTGCAATACAAAGCCTATAATAATTGCTAAACTATTTTCAACTCACAAGAAAATACTGACACAATATCTCACAAATCAGTTTGAATAGCAATTTCAGTTGAATGTGCCGATACTGAACCTATAACAGACTGAAGGAGAGATCCTCTCCTATGGAGTCTTGCAAACTGAAATTGCTGAAATCTATTGCCAACAGAAGACAACCAGGAGTCTTCTTCCAGGAAAACCTTTATAGATCACTGCTCTTTATTATGACTAAAACTTGGTGAGGTCATTGCTGTATAAGTTTGGCTTGAAAACCTGTTGAAAATGTGCTCCTCAATTAATGGAGCATGATAATGTTCAAACCAAGTTCCCTTTCATGGAGGAGCATCCTTGTATTTTTCCATTTTTCCTAAAGCATGCAATGATCAGCCGAGCATGCTTAACATTATCGGTGTTGCTCTTTTATAAAAACTTGATCACCATTTGCCTAAGTCTGTTAGCGTGTACTCAAATCTTTCTAATATCCGCAAAAACTGAAACCATGCTTCCTTTCACACACATTTCAAGCCAAACTTATACAGCAACAGATGGTCTCTTTTTGTTAATTTTTTTAAATTGTCACTCACTGTTAATGGCATGTGCTGCAGCATAACTTGACTTTTTATCCAATTGCTGAACATTTTGTTCACTGCCATCCTTCTGGTCTGGCTATTGTATATCATTCTTTTGAACATTGAATGTAGTTAATGTAAAATGACTTCGTAACATTTCATTAATATGTATGTACCTGGCTATGTATTAATTGCTTGTCAGCTTGTGGTAGTTATTATGAATCAAATGTTAGTGGTTGTTGATGGTTTTCTCCTGTTTAATAACCATCAAGTACTTTAGATAGGCTTCTCATGGTGAAGGAAGGCAGTCTAATTTGGCATAAAATCCTTACTGATCTACATGTATGTAAACAAACCCTTTTGAATATCTTCAATTCTGTTATATGTTGTTACCCTTACTAGCATGTTTTGTTAGTTTCTATTGTTGTACAAAAATAATTTCACTACATATGAGTATACACTGGCATCATTACCTATAATGAAATCAGGTCCAATTCTTCAAGTACTAGCATCCGTCAATATAGAGATTGACAAAAGTAATGTCATTATACCTAAACAAAGGTGAGAGACAATCAAAGCATAGTCAAGGAGTGGACTATGAAATCAAACATTCCCTACAACTGGTGGAACAACAAGAATGAACAAATAGAATACAAGAAGCAGCCAACTCCAGAACTCCATCAATTCAAAGTAAAACCTGAAGTAGAAGTCGGAGTCAAAGCAAGTCGAAGCCATAGTTAGGAGCACAAATGCCATACCATTCAACCAACCATAAACCATAATCAGCAGCATATCAATTAATAGTGGTCAAGATCACAAGACATCTTACTCTTTTGGAAGAAGCATATGTGGACCTCACAAATCAAGTACAATTGAAGGAACCTATCGAGCCTCTATAAAAGAAAAGTCTTTTTCATGAAATGGAAACTAAGGATTTCTTCATAGTTGGACAAAGGAAAGCATGTGAAAGTTATCTTTGTGGTATCAAAGAGTTGTTGACCAAAGAAAGAACCAAACCAAAAAAAGCATGACAAAGAATTGGATTAGAGAAAAGAGAACTTGAGGGCTGTTTGGTGTTTCAACTCGCACCTTTGGAATGCAGATTAGAAACGGACAGCTATGCACAGATAAACTGCTCTTCAAATTAGGAGGGGAAGCTCCCTCTTCGTTGATGATGCTTAAAGAAAGTAAACTAAACTATTGCCAATCTTTTTGTTCTCAGCTAAGAGAACAAAGTTATAAGACTCTTTGCATCATAGCTGAGGTTTTCCCTTTTCCATAACTTCAACTACTAGGCCTACTCTAATGACGCTTCTGACAACTTGTTGTACCATTAGAAATGGACAGCTATGCACAGATAAACTGCTCTTCAGATTAGGAGGGGAAGCTCCCTCTTCGTTAATGATGCTTAAAGAAAGTAAACTAAACTATTGCCAATCTTTTTGTTCTCAGCTAAGAGAACAGGGTTATAAGACTCTTTCAATCATATTTGAGGTTTTCCCTTTTCCATAACTTCAACTACTAGGCCTACTCTAATGACACTTCTGACAACTTGTTGTACCCAAAATTAAATTTTTGCTTCAATAAGGCATTTTGATAAAATGGTCTACATCTTGTAAAATTGTCGTCAAAAGCCAATTTTAGGTCAAACGAAGCATAGGCTTTTTGTGGGTTTATTGTCCAAAGGATACTGGCAAATTTTGAAAATTTTGAAAATTAGGGTTTCAAGCCCCTATTTTTAGGAAAAAACCTAAAAAATAGGATCTTTCTACAATTGACTAAAAATAATTTTGATTGGCTTATTTCACTTCACGATCACATTGGTCAAGTCAGAATCAAGAAAAAGTCATTTTTTCTCTGGCAGGTCTACTTCACTTTTTCAATAGAAAAGTTAGGACCTCTGAGGTCAACAATGGCAGATGGCCAAATACCAAGTATCAAAATCTAAGGCTCAAATGCTTCGGTAAAGATTCTATGGTGAAAGATGCTCAAAAAGATTCTTCACGACAGAGGGGATTTTCAAAAGGTGAAAAATGTAAAAATATTCCTAGTCTGGAAACAATACGCCTTGCTACAAGGGAGATGCCTTTGCAATCAACGCCCAAGTCAACTTTGTAGTGTTCGTGCACGTAGAATGGTGAATGCAATCACAACAGTGAACATACTTCACATTAGCAGCAACAATGCTTCAACACAGTCAACCCAGCCAAGCAACACGGTGATTGCAAAGTGCGAAGAGGTGAAAATCATCAAAAAATGATCAACTCTGGAGCCAAAATCGCCCCTGCTAGCCAGGGGCTCCCTTGAATTCAAGAGGCCAAATACAGTTGTTAACACTTGCAAAACAAGTCATCTTCTTCAAAATTATGCTAGCTTTCCGGTGAATCATCAAGCAAATCCAACAGATTTGCCAAACACCAACGAACGAAGGCAGAGGCTAAAGATGCTTAAGGTTAACAATCATCAAAAATGGTAGTTTACAAATGAAATTGCACCCCTGTAGCTCAAGGGCGCCCAAAGAAAATAGCCATCAAATGTCAATTTTTGCATTGACTATCTCCAAATGATCTTGTCAGCTTCAATCTTGCTTTGCAACGAATCTGTTCGCCAGTTTGGAGAACATATCAGATGACCATAGTTGTTGATTGAACGAACACATAAAACAAAGGATAAAATAAAAGTCAAAAGGTCAAATGTACCCCCGCAGACCAGGGGCGCCCAGCCTTTTGGTCAATCAAATGAGGTTTTCAGCAATTGTCTTCTTCAAGAGATTTGCTCAGAATCCTTCCAACTACGTGATGAATCCAGCAGCCAGCTCACGGGACCTGTCAAACACTTGCGAATGAAGATCAAGTGCAAAATGACGAAAGTCAAAGCAAGTTGGAAAACGTGAAAATGTGGCCTCCTTGGAAAACACGCCCAACCTTTTGGGGCCTCAGATGCAGCTTTCAGGTGTTGCATTTTCCAAGAACTCCTCCATTTTGATCAATCTTTTCAATGAATCCATTAGCACGAACATCAGAGCAATCAAACACCCGATGACAAAGACCAAACTGGAGCATCCCGTCAAAGGTTGCAAAGTGAAAATTATAGCTTAAAAGGTCAACTGCACCCCTGCAGGCCAGGGGCGCCCAAACTTTTGGGCACTTCTAATCAACTTTCAGACATTCCAATACCAGTCATTCTTTCTGGAATAGAACCGGTTTTCCATTCCATATCTCGGCATGTTCGTAGGATTCATCAATCAATTGCAGCTAGAGATTGAAGCACGGGGGGTCAAATTGACAAGATTGAAAACCATCCAAGAAATTGGCTGTCTGGCAAAAAAAGCACCCTTTTGGGAAAAGGCGACCAACATTTGAAGCCACCAAATTCAGTTTTTAGGGTTTTCAACTCCCAAGAACATCTCTTCAGACTTGATCTAGCTTTGCAATAAATCTGTTAGCCAAGCTTCAAGATCAATCAGGCAATCAGAATTCAGGATCAAACAAAGGCAATTCATCACAGTAGAAGTTGAAAATCTTTAAAAAAATTCGAACTCCCTAAAGCTTGGACGTCTAAAGTCAAAATGGGCCCAATTGACTCTTAGTTACAATTTTTGAAGGCTCCCTCGTGCATATGGCGTCCCAAAATCAGTGGAGAACTTGCAATTAACAAGGCAATCAAGCACATTGACTCTTCAATCATGGTTGGTGCCATAACTGACACTCCCACCTCCAAAATGGATATTTATTCAAGCTTAGGTATCATAATTCATTATTCTTTGTAGGTTGAGAAGCTAGAAACAAATATGTTTTCTCCATAGCGCCATTTGAAGGATCTAGCAGAACCCATTTTCAGCATTCTTTGTGTTTTCAAAAACAAGTTGCATAGAGGAATAATTCTTCAGAGGTTGCATCTCCAGTATGTTCTTACCAGGAATTCATCAGATTGGGTTTTATACAGAGGCATTTCTCTTAAGGATTGAAAGAGGCAATTTATAACTTCTATCTTCTCCCCCTCACATTTCTTCTATCTTTGTCTTAGATTTTCTCTTGCATGTCCAGGCAAAATACATTTTTCCACAGATCTGATAAAGTGGGTTTGCTCAACACAGAATTGGCAACAAAACCCACATGCTAGAATTTTCCAGAGAAAATGCCCCACTACCCCCAGTTTTTAGGGTTTCAGTGAAAAGTCATCTTTTTCAGAAACAAACAAATTGGATTTTCTTAGCATAGAGGCTCCTAAAATATCCATGTGCCAGAATTTTTCGGGAAAAATAAGCCCCGATGCCCCTACAACTTCTGCCCCGAAGGGTGGTTGCTCTCACCTTGCCCACTCTGGAATCTAGGTGATCAGAAAGTGAAGGGTTACTTCTAGTTGCTTATCTTTATATTGGGATAACACTAACGGGTGAAGTTTGTGTGAAAAAATTGGGAAAAAACTAAGGGGGTATATTTCAGTGGTATCAGAGTTGGTCATCCACCAGCCTGTGCTTTCAGTGCTTATAGTTGATAAAAGTTCTCTATGAGTGATAGAGAAGCCAGATATTACAACAGAGAGCAAAAGAGACAACAGTTTCATACCTTGTCAACACCCATTGAGGCTACTTTTTTAGAGGTTCTTAGAAACCGAGATATAGCAGTTGAGAACATGGAAAATAAGGAGAATGGACCAGCCCATGGAGAAAGTGCAAAAGCTATAACTGAAAGGAAGTTTGATACCATGTTGGACATGATGTCCCAATTGCTTGCCACGATAAACCAAAATGTAACTAATATGCAGCAAAACAAAGATACCGAAACTAGTGCCTCTAATATGAATGTAAATGGGAGGCCTATTGGCCAACATCATGTTGTGACGAGAGGATCAGCCCCTAGACCTCTTCTATCTACCTTTACTCAAAGGGAGGAACCACTTGCTGAACCACAAGTACCAATGCTTGATGAAGTAAGGAGTAGCTACATGGAATATGCTTCCCTTCCTGCAAAGATCCATGAGATTCTATCTTTGGATCAATACATGAACCAAAAGAAGAGGAGAGGAGGCAGAAGGATTGAGAATCGTGCTACTATGCCACCAAGGGATTTCCAACAAGCTCTTGGGAAGGTCAACTTGGCCCATTTTGATGGAAGTGATAAGTGTTCGACAATATCATACGTTCAATATCTCGACAACTACCTCTCATTAAGACCAATGCCAGAACAAGATGCCATCAAGTTTGCTACTTTGCATTTGGATGGGGCTGCCCTGAGTGGTGGTATCACGGTTTGGTCACTCTTGGCCATAACCTTATTGTTAGTTATGAAGAGTTTACCAACAAACTCATTGAGAGGTTTAACACCAAGGATCCTAAGATGAGATTTCGTGAGCTAGCACGGTTGAAGCAACATGGCTCACTTGACACATACATTTCGGAATTCTTAAGGCTTTCCATGATGGTGCCCAACATCACTGAAAGGAGGCTTCTAGTCAGATTTTTAGACGGACTAATGGAACCATTGAAGGGGTGGGTGAAGACTTTTGATCCACCAACATAGATGAAGCAATCAAAAAATTTAGAAGCATGGAGTTGCCTGCCCCAAGGCAAAAAAATTCAGTCCAAGCTTTTTGCTCACAAGAAGGATAAGAAGCATTTTTCAAATCAGACCAAAAAGTTTCCTTTTCAGATGGATGATAACCTCTGCAATGAGCTCCGAAGGAAGAAACTATGCTACACTTGCAAGGAACCGTGGGCCTCGGGTCACAAGTGCTTCGAAAGAGGCAATCTCATCACATGGAGGTCTATTTTGCTGACAGATCAAAATCTAACATATCAAAACAGCAGTCTGATTTTTCGGAAAGAGAAGAGGAAGAGGCTCCAGAAGAATTGGGAAAGGACTCAGAAAGTGGCGGTGCATTTGCCCAAATTTCTAGTTTTCAAAAGAATGAGTCTTTCAAAGTTCGTGGAGTGCTTGGAGGGCAGCAAATCATTGCTCTAATTGATACTAGAGCAACACATAATTTCATTGACGAAGGGATAGTTACAAAGAGAGGCCTCAAGACAGAAGAGTTGGAAGGCTCCAAGGTAATAGTGGTCGATGGCTTTACTATCACTTGCAATCATAAGATCTCCAATATTTCTATTCAGTTGGGTAATTATGAAGTCAAGGATGACTTCTATGTTGTGAGCATTGGCGATACTGATGCAGTGCTTGGCATTCAGTGGCTACGATCTCTTGGAGAGATCACTTTAAATCTGCAAACCATGGAATTGAAGTTCACATCAGATGAGAAGAAGGTGGTGTTGCGAGGGATGTCAAATGGAGGCCCTCGTATTATGTCTTTCAAGAGGATGGAAAAGCTGATTCGTCATGACCAAGTAGAGTGGGCAACAAAGTGTTTGATCATGCCATCCAATGCTACAGAGGATAAGAGACACTACCATCCTGATGTTCAATCCTTGATCACAAAACAGAGCAAGGTATTTGGCAATATACCTCCTAGGAGACCTCCTGAAAGGGGGATTGAGCATGTCATTGAGCTCGAAGAAAGGGACAAACCAATCATAACAAGTTAACAACTAGATACCGGTATCCAAAGAGGCAAAAAGATGAGATAGAAAATGACATCAAAAAACTCTTGGACATGGGTCACATTCGCCCAAGCAAGAGTGCCTTTGCTTAAGAAGAAGGATGGCACTATGCGCACGTGCATAGACTATCGGGCCCTAAATCAGAACACAATCAAAAACTGGTATCCCATTCCTAGGATTGATGAGCTCATTGATGAGCTACATGGAGTTGTCTACTTCTCTAAGATAGATCTCAGATCAGGCTACCATCAGATTAGAATGAGAGAAGCAGATACTGAGAAGACTCCCTTCAAATGCCATTTGGGCATTTTCAATTTCTAGTCATGCCCTTTGGGTTGACTAATGCACCTGCAACCTTCTAGTCCTGTATGAACAAGATATTCCAGAAACAGTTGAGGAAGTTTGTGCTTATCTTCTTTCATGACATCCTCATCTACAGTAACTAGTGAGAAGAGCATCTCAAGCACTTGAAGGAAGTGCGTACTGCGTAGCATCTTGGAATCAGAATGATTGTTCGCAAAGGAGTCCAAATGTGAATTTGGAATGACCAAGCTTCTCTATCTTGGGCACGTGATCAGCTCTTAGGGGGTTAGTGTTGATCAAGAGAAGAATAAGGCTATCTTGGATTGTCCTCCAAAAAACCTCTCTCAATTGAAGGTTTTTTTGGGACTCTATGGTTTTTACAAGAGGTTAGTGAAGGGATATTGTCAGATGGCTGCCCCTCTTATAGATCTCACCAAAAAGGGAGCATTTGCATGGTCTAAAAAAGCAGAAGTGGTCTTTGATAGATTCGAACAGCTCATGAGTTCATGTCTCGTTTTGGCCATACCCGACTTCTCCGAGCCATTTGAGTTACAATGTGATGCTTCAAGGGAAGGTGTTGGTGTTGTCCTAATGCAAGAAAAGCATCCTATTGTCTTTCAGAGCAAAAAATTGAGGTGTGTAGAGATAATATACTCAATCTATGACAACGAGATGCTTGCTATCATGCACCCTTTGACCAAATTCAAGCAGTATTTGGTGGGAAGCAAATTCATTGTAAAGACTAGTCACAATAGTCTCAAACACTTCATGCATCAAAAGGACATAAATGAAAGGAAATAGAAATGAGTAAGTAAGCTCCAAGCTTATGATTTTGACATCAAGTATGTCAAGGAGAAGAATAAAGTTGTGGTTGATGCCTTGTCTAAAAGGCCACACTGAGCTCCTTGGTTGAGACCACTACTGATTGGAAGCAGCAGATTATTGCAGAGTACACCAAAAATCAATTTGCTACCAGTTTAGTTCATGGCACTTTGCATGATGAGAGGTACAAGTTGGTTGATAATTTGATACAGTATACGGGTAGGAGCTTCTTGGTACCTGAATCTACGCTCAAAATGAAGATTCTACAATCACTTCATGACATTCCCTTGGCTGGTCATCAAGGGTATTTCAAGACATATAGGAAGATTCATGAGAGGTTTTGATGGAAAGGACTCAAGGATGAGATCCTTCACTATGTTAAGGAGTGTCTGATCTTCCAAGAGAACAAAAAAGAACACACTTTTCAAGCTGGTTTGTTGCAGCCCTTACCTATTCCCAATCAGAAATCGGAAAGTATCTCTATAGACTTCATCACTAGGTTGCCTAAAGTGCAAGGGAGAAATTGCATCTATGTTATTGTGGATAGATTGGCGAAGTTTTCTCACTTTTTCACCATTACTAGCCCATTTACAGCAGCTCATGTTGTTGACTTGTTCTTCAGAGAGGTGTTCAAATTGCATGGGCTGCTCAAGAATAATGTAAGTGATAGTGCCAGCAAGTTCCTAAGTGCTTTTTGGCAAGAGATTTTCAGATTGATTGGTACAAAGCTCACTCCAAGCACTAGTTATCACCAACAGACGGGTGGGCAAACAGAGATTGTGAACAAGTGGTTGGAAGGCTATCTCAGGAACTATGTTGCAGGCCAGCAGAAGGCTTGGGTGAGATGGCTTCATTTGGGAGAGTATTGCTATAACTCTTCATACCACATGTCCATCAAGATGTCTCCTTTCATGGCTTTATATGGGTATGAGGCTCCTAGCTTCATTGATTTTCTTTTTGGTGACAGTAGAGCCGCTCAAGCGAGAGATTTGTTGCAGCAGAGTCAAGATATTTTAAAGTCCTTGAAGGAAAATCTTCAGCATACCCAAAATCAGCAAAAGTTGTATGCTGATCAACAGTGTATTGAGCGCACATTTGAGGTTGGGGACATCGTTTACTTGAGACTCCAGCAAACAAACTTAAGCCACATTTCTATGGGCCTTTCAGGATCACCAAGAGAGTTGGGGAAGTGGCTTATGTGTTGGAGCTACTGGTGAGTAGCAAGGTGCATAACGTCTTCCACATGTCTCACCTCAAAAAGGCGCTTGGGCACAATGTTGTAGCTTCTTCAAATTTGCCTCCATTGGATGAGGAGGGGCAGTTGGTTTCAGTTCCAGAGGCAGCCATAGATTTCAGAGAGCACTCTTCGAGGAGGACTATCAAAGAGTATTTGGTGAAGTGGAAGAATTTATCAATTGAGGATGCTACTTGGGAGGATGAGCAGATTTTGCAGCATCCAAACTTGTGATTGCTTGAGGATAAGCAATCTTGGGGAGGGAGGATTGTAATGTCCCTTTATCAACATTTGTCCTTTTCGAAACCGTTAGCCTATTTCGGAGGCTCGTATACTAGTCAGAGGCTGAATTAGTGTTTCCTATTTTCTAGGAGGTATCTTCCTAAGTTTTCAGGGGATGGTTGCAGGAGTTTGCAAGTATGTTTTTTGGGTCTTTCTAGGTTTTCAAAGAGCTTCAGTGGGATGTTATGACAGCTACTCAGAATGCGCTCAATAGTGTTTGGAGTCACTGTTTTTAGCAATATGCTATTTATAGTAAGCGTTATTTTTGGCAATGTGGCTTGGCGGCAATTCAGTACTAAGTTACTATTTTTGGTAGTTCAATTTTGGCAGTGACTTCTCTAGTGTTCTTGGAGTTCAGAAAAGGAAAGGTAATTTATGTTATATTTAATGTTGCTTTTTGGACCCCACGCCTAGGCAACAAAAACTTAAGTTGTTTTAAAAAGGTGGACTCATGACTTGAATGCCCTTTTGGAGACTTTGCAAAATTTAAATGGTTTCTATGCCAAGGTTAAACTGGACGCCATAATTGACAAGATAAAGAGTTCTTAATAAATAATATAATATTCATCATTTGGGCGTCCCTTTTTGGAGGGAAAGGAGTTTTGAATTTCTCAGTTTGGAGCTTATCAATATGCCTCTCCTCTCATTTGGACTATCCAATTTTATCATAACGAAGCATTGTCAAAATCATTTCAGACTCTTGCTTCGAGGTTGATAAACCTCCTAGTCCTTCTTCAGTTTCGATTTTGCAAGATAACTCCTAGCTGAACAGTTGGTGCTTCTTCAATCAAAGGTTGCAAATTGAACTTCATTGGTGATGGCTTCTTTCATGCTTTTAGTTTTTGTGGATTTTGATGTTTTCTAATATTTTAGTGAGGGTGTGAGTTAGTTTTAGATTTGGAGTTCTTTTTGGAGTTTTTTCATCAGTTTTATGTTGTTGGATTATCTTTGGCTGATTCATGTTATTGCTCACTCTGACCAGAGAAGACGAGATCTTTTTGTGGGTATTGGCTTAACAATTTTCTGATGCTAGGGCGCCCATTCTTGCCAAGTTTAGTGATTTAAGATAGAGAAATTGAGTTTTAAGAGCAAGTCTCCCTCCTTGGGGGCCGTACACTTTGGTTGGGAATGCATTGGGAAGCGTTCTTGAGTTTCTAAGCCAATTTCAGGGTGTTTGGTTGCTAGAACTTGGACGCCTAGCTCTTTGGCATCATTTGCAACAAGTTTGAGGTGATTCAAAGGTGTGGTTGGAGAGATATGTGCATTTGAAGGGGTGCTGGTTGGTGTTCATGTACGCTGTTCTTTCATATCAGTTTGCTGCTACTTCATATCAGACCTCGTATTTCATTGTTTTATCATACTTTCATGATGCCTTGTCATTTGTAATGTCATAGAGATGGATGTCTAACACTTGGGCTTCATATTATTTGATTCTCTCATGAAATAATGTATCTAACGCCATATTGTAACACTAATATAGTAGTACTAATCAGCTTTCTCTTTCAAGTATTTTGTATTACACTCCCACTGGATAAGTGGTTGAGTGCTTTCTTTACTTTTTGTTGACCACTCAAAAGTGGAAGTGGCTAACTATGCCACAAAGTTATTTGCTTCACTTTACTTTCTTGTAGCCTGCTGAAAAGTGGACATGGTTGGCTTTGTCGCCAAGTATTTACATTTTCTCTATTGGCTAGCTTGCCGCCAATACCTCTTGTACTTCCAACATAGTTCATATTGTAATCAGATCCCCTTACAATGTATGCTCTCACCTTGCCCACTCTGGGATCTAGGTGATCAGAAAATGAAGGGTTACTTCCAATGGATTATCTTTACATCGGGCTAACGCTAACAGGTGAAGTTTGTGTAAAACAATTGGGAAAGAACTAAGGAGGTATATTTCAATAACTACTATAGATGAAAACAAATGATCAATAATCTGCTCAGAACTCTGGTTTAAACCTTGTTGAAAGTGAATAAAGAGAGACTTCAATGACACTTCAACAAAATGAACGAGAAAGGAGTGAATACCAAACACTTTTATGCAAAAAGCTTTTCTATTTTTAACTTTATGTGTTCTCCCTCCTTTCTTGGAGATTTAAAATGATTATAGAAATCATTTTTGGGATCTCCCAAGAAAATAACTCAATAATAGTTATCACTTGCATCCGCAAATATACTTTAAAATGATATGAATTTTAATCAATTTTAATCTTTATCTATTCTCTATATGTTGATATTCGAAGAATTCAAATCAAATTGGATAGATTGAATTATCTCAAAAATTCAATTGAGAATTACAAGAACATTCTGAACTTATTATTTCCTCATTAAGAAGGTTGGACCCAAGTCTTCTAAACTTGTCTAACAATGTAGGGATCAAGTAACCAATTCAAGTACACCTCTTTCATTGGCAAAACCACTAATCTAGGCAAAAGTAATTGAACTGGCCATTTAGTACTAATTCCTCTTGATTCTAACAGGTTAGCATTGATAGCTAAAATAGGTTGTAATTCATGTATACATCGTATTGTTTCAAATTATCTAGTTTCACACATCTTTAAACATCTATCTTGTAAAAGCGATAATTCAAGAGCTTGATATCATTTATCTATATATATGAATGCCAATTTCATGAACAGTCATTCCACATATGATTACGAATCTTGCCATAGATACTTCTAGCAAATTTTAATCTTTTCAATCCAAGAATTTGTTTTGTCCAAATAAATAAGAAAAGGAGCTCCAAATAAATGCCATTTTTTGCATTTTATCAAAGGTTGTCACTATCCGACTCAAAAATGGATTAAGACTACAAACATAAGATCCATCACCCAATGATGTGGAAGATCAATATATATGCTTTTTGGCCCAAATAAACGTTTTTTGGTGTTTCTAAGTTGAATCATGCCCTCTCCTAGGAAAGGGGTGCATTTTTAGCTTCTTTGAGCAATTTTTTTATGCTTTAAGTTCCTTTCACTCCTTAAGCATGTTTACTCACTGGGTCATATTCAACGTACTATGGGAGTAAATGAGAATAATTGACAAACATAATGAATGTACTAGAATATGAATCACAGAACAATCTTAAGAGTAATTGCACAACACAATCGATTGATTTCATTCATGAAGTATATCAATAGTACATAGCAATTGTCTGTGTTTGACTACAAATGACAAGATACATATATAGATGGCCGAGGTTGGTTGAGATACCAACCGTCGGCAACTCTTCCTAACTACCCGCCCGACAACTAATCCAACTTTTACTTTAAACTATGCATTTATTATTTAAACTATTATTATCTATTCCTAGTACGGCTGACTACAACATTTATTTAATTAATTAGTACGGTCGATTACAATATAATTATTTATAACATGGCCATCTACATCATCCCCCCCACAAAGTATTTGTCTTCCAGACGACTGAAAACCAAAAATGCCAACTCGAGCTCCTGCTCGGTGGTAGCCCACTCCTCGTCCTTTTCCTGTAATTGACTCTCCCTCTCTGTTGAAAGTCGTTGCACATCGACCACCTGTGTATCCTTCTCTGCCAATAGCTCATCCTTCTCTGCCAACTGACTGTCACACTCACCCAATACTTTGTCCCTCTCTGCCAACTTCTCCTCAAGAGTTGCAACTCTCATTTGCTCGGCTGCCAACTGCTCTTGTAACTATACTATGATGGTTGGTTGTATTGCAATTTGGCAATTCCAATAAATTTGATGGGGGTCTGGGGGCAACGCCCCTAGTGGGGTCAAGGGGCAGCGCCCTTAGCAGGGTCAAGGGCAACGCCCCCCACGAGGTTTTGGGGGCAACACCCTCAACAAGATCAAGGGGCAGCACCCCTTGCAGGGGTCTAGGGGCAGCACCCCTAGCAAGGTCAAGGGGTAGTGCCCCTCACGGGGTCAGGGGGCAACACCCCCGCCGCCAAGACCAATTTAAGACTTTTGGAACCACACCGAACTGCATCGTGTACATCGTTTTCATCAAATTTATCTTTTCCACACCATGTGTGCACCTCCTCTTTATCTCGTACAACATTATGCGACTATGTGTTTTCCTTGTGCCATATTTGTTTCTAATTCTATGCACATGACTTATCACCATTCTCTGTCGTACACCAACCTTATTCCATATGCTGCCTGGGTTTTTTAGACGTATAACATTTGATGCATTTTCAGTACTCACCGACTGTACGATTTCTAGTTGCCTTCTTGTGTGACTTCCTTCTGTACACCGTACGGGTTTTGTTTTGTCTAGCACTGGAATCCGTACGAAATTTATTTTATGTTTCCATACGAGGATGTATTTTGCCATGCATTGTACAATCGGTTCTAGATTCGATATCGTACGATATGTACTTTCTTCTTTTGTCGTACATCATACACCCTCTCCCAAGTAATGTCGTTTAATCTCTTTTTTGTCTTGTATGAATTTTCCCCACGCTTCTCTGCCTTTTGCCTGAATTGTCCCTTGGCAAACGATTTTCTTTTGCAAATCTCGTTCCTTGTGTGTTGTACCCTGTATGGTTCCGTACTCCTCTGGTCATACACACTCTCCCTCTTTTCTTTGTCATACGGTTTTGTGCATCCTTTTGTCCTACGCGGTTGCACTTGTAATGCCGCCTAGAAGTTTTATTGGTGTCTTGGCTTGCTCATTCGTATGATGTATGGTTGTCGTACGGCTTATGTCTTTCGTTCTCCTGCTAGATCCATACAGTGAATAGTTTTGTTGCCAGGAAGCCCCCTCCTCCTAGCATACGCTATTTCTTGGCACTCTATCTCTTTTGTCCGCCTCAATAGTTTGCTTCACCTCTCATATGGCCTTCCCGAATGCAAGGTTGTGTCGTACGGCATACGAGTTTGGGATGATGTCACTTTGTCGTACGACCCTTCTCCTGAGTGCTCTGCAAACTATAATACTTTTTATTCTAATGTTTTGCACTTTAAATTTTATTTTGTCCTTCCTTTTTGATTTTATATTCTTTTTGTTTCTTTCCTCATTTATTATTTTTTCTCCTTCTATTTCCTTTTATTACACTTTTTTATTTTTGCCTCCTTTTCTTTTATTTTTCCCATTTTTATTTTTGACTTCCCCTTCATAATTTTCACTTTTGAAATTTTTGAAATTTTAAATCTCCCTTTATTTTTCCATTTTTTCCAACTTTCATCTTTTCTTTTATAATTTTTTCGATTTTTTCATTTTTTAACTCCATTATTTTCTCCTTAGCCATTTTTTCTATTTTTATTTTTTGCTTTCTATAATTTTCATCTTCATTTTCTCTCTCCTCCCCTTCTCTTTTTCTGACTTTCTCTCACTACCTCGTACTTTGTCATGTTCTAACTTGTCGGCTAGTGTATCATCCAATTCTAATACACTCACTTTGCACTCTCCATACTCGGCTAGAAGTGTCTGGCTGGACGTGCCCTACTTCTCTTCTTCCTTGATTTCCTTGATCTGTAGCATGTTACAGTCTCGATGGAACACTTCATAGTCTTCCATCTGCCAATGAAATAAGCCATTCAGCGAGCTTGTCTCATCTTCTGAGCAACTCTCGAGTTCAAGTATGCCCTTGTCGTTAGGCTCCATTGCTTTCCTACCTTCATCCATGTCCGACTCTCCCCCGTCAGATTCTAATTCAGAAGATGCCAGTTCTTCAGTGACGGCCTGATTCTTCGAGTCGATCACCTACTTCCTCCCGTCATTCTCTATGGACAGTGTATTTCTTTTCCAATTGTGATTTGCCCTGGCTACCACCAACCACCCTCATTCGAGCAACGCATCGTACTCCTTCCTCTGTAATGGAATGACTATGAAGTTCAATAAGAATGGTTGTGTTTTGATCACTACCTTTTGCACCATCAGTGTTCCCAATGGTTTGATGTCGTGCTGATCAACACCGACGAGTTGGAATGTCGGTGGCCAGAGTGTTGGCTTCCCAAGACAATTCCATGTGTCTTCGAGTAGTACGTTCACTCCCAATCCTCCATTGACGATATTATTTGTCAAAATGTTCCCTTTGATCTTCATCTAAACGACCGTTGGCATCTTCCCGATGTTTGTCGTGAGCAGTACGACGTCAATGGTTTGTTCTCCGTATAGTGGTGCTGTGGTGGTTCTAGTACCAATTCTTGCCCTCTGTCCTCTAATCCCAATTGCTTGCCATCCCCAATAATGGTTGTCATTGCCAGTCCCAATTGCGGAAAAGTCTGGAGAAGGTCCGTTACTTTTATTGGTATGGTGATTTGCAATACCTGTCGTATGATGTTGATTTCCGCCTCCAACCGCCGAGAGGTGCCTAGCTTCTCTAGAGGTGTTTTGTTATCCTTCTTCATTGCCAGTTCCACTTCTTCTTTTGCTTCCTTAATCCTTTGTTTCTTTGTACGTGGATCTGGATACGTGACCTTTTTCACTTGCACTCTGGTGATCACCAATACCTCTTGTTCTTCCACTTCCAGCATGTGGATGCCCTTCTTCTTGAGACATTATGGTCACCTGGTCCACACCACTTACACAATCTTCCTCCCGAACCTTGACCGTTCTGGCACTCCCTAGCAAAGTGGCCCCATTCACTACACTTCCGACATTGGATCATGCATCGTCCTTTTCTATCGTACTGTATCTTGCTTCTCGAACTTATGTTGCTTTGATAACCTCCAGGGGATGCATTGCTATTGTACTAGGGCTTTGGTGGTGTGTTCGGCAGTGTTGACGGTTCTCTCTATGCGAAGAGTACTTGTGCACTTTTGGCTTTTAAGTTGTATGGGCACTCCTTGACGAAATGTCCCATAACTTGGCAGATGTCACAAAACATTTTCTTCGGACAATTCACCTTTGTGTGACCTTTTGTTTTGCATTCGGTACACCACAATTCATTCACCTCCTTCAACCCTTCTTTGTCGGCTTTTAGTTCTTTCATCATTCTTAGCATATCTTGACGAAGAGCTTGTACGGTTTTTGACTCATCTTCGCTCTCCCCTGTACTTTCATCGTCATCTTTCTTTTTCCCTCGAGAAGATGTCTTGTTTTCGCTTTCAATGTCCATCGCACAGTTATATGCTTCAGTGTACGAGGATGGAGGTACCACCTGCATTTTCTTCCGGAGGGAGGGAAGTAGTCCTTCAATGAACCACCTCTTCTTCAAACCATCCGTTGGCTGTCTCCAGTTTCCCCAACAAGTCTTCCAGTTTTTGGTTATAGGTGTGCACACTCTCGTGCTTCCCTTGCTTGGTATTATAGATCTCTGCTACAATCTCATTGTCATCCCTCAGGAGTTTGGACTCATCTTGAAATACATGCTTCAATAATCTCCATGATGCCTTGTGTACTTGGTCCAATTCTGAGTACCAGTCAATGGCACTGTCTCGTAGTGTTATTGGGAATGCTTTTAGCCAGTGATCCAGATCATCCTGTTTGTTGGCTATCCAAATTGTTTCGCATGTTTTACACTGGCGCACTGGATCTTCTGACCCATTCCCAGCAAATTTTGATAGCTTATGTCGCTCGCCTTGCAGAGTCACCATCCTTCCCCACTGTCCTCCTTGTGCGTTGGACCCGACTGGACTAGTTCTCCCGCTACGTCCCAGTGTGTCACTTGCACTCTCGACCACGTGCGAGTCTCTTCCACGTCCTTCGTCCAGTCCTCGACACCTCGAGTCTCCTGGGGTTCCCTCTGATGCTCCCTCTGCTCTAGGGTCTTAGGCTCAAATCTTCCAATCCTTAGCCCTTCGTCGTTGTCCGATATGGACAACTCCTGAATGCGTCGGATGCTACTACTTAATTCATCTACACTGTCCTCAATTTTGTACCTTTCTCCATACTGTGTGCTAAAGGGTCCTTTGCCCCTTTCCTCAACCAGACTTTGGTGTGCTTGTACGATAGATCGATTTATTCCATCCAAGTTCTGGTGTGCTCTTCTAAAGGATTGATTTATTTCAGTTATAAATTCATGGATTTCTTTGTCAATTTCCTTTAGCCTTCGTCGTCTATTTTCTTGCTCTTGTACCCTAAGTGATCGCCGAACCTTCTCTTCTTGAGTTTCGCGCCCGATTGGTACTCGGTTCTTGTCTTTGTTAGACTGTCCAGGCATTAAAGGTTTTTCACGCGATCATTGGTTGTCGAAAGTACGTCTCCGGCTGGTATCCCATTCTTCCTCTTCCCACTTGGTCCTCTCCTCGTACCGCTGCAGTATTTGTTGCCTCTGGTGCTCCTACTCACTCTCTGCCTGAAGATCTTGCAGGATGATGAGGTGGCGGGCCAGCAATCTTGGCAGACGACTGAAGAGATGGTCCACCTCGTCATTCACTTCCAGTCTATCCTAGATAATTGCCTCAGGGATCTCTCGATTGAGGGCTTCCCTCCGTACGTGATCTCTTAGTGATATATTCCACAGATTCACCAAATCTTGTGTCAACTCGTCTTCCCTCTCTTCATTAGTTTCCACAGGCTCTTCCGCCGGTCAACCCATTACGACGCCATTCTACTATCGAGTGACTTCCTAAGTACGCTTAGGCAACGACACCAAATGTTTACTAACTGGGTAGTGTTCAACGTACTATGGGAGTAAACGAAAATAATTCACAAACATAATGCATGTACTAGAATATGAATCACAAAACAATCGTAAGAGTAACTACACAGCACAATGGATTGATTTCATTCATGAAGTATATCAACAATACATAGCAATTGTTCGTGTCCGACTACAAATGACAGGATACATATATAGATGGCCAAGGTTGGTTGAGATACCAACCGTCGGCAACTCTTCCTAACTACCGGCCCGACAACTAATCTAACGTTTACTTTAAATGGTGCATGTATTATTTAAACTATTATTATCTATTCCTAGTACAGCTGACTACAACATTTATTTAATTAATTAGTACGATCGATTACAATATAATTATTTATCAACATGGCCGTCTACAAAGCACGCACTTTTGGGTCATATGCACTTTTTCTTATGCATTGATCTTCACTCGAGTGAACTCTCTTTAGAAAAGCATACTTCTTAGCTCTTCATGTACACTTTTCCTGAAAAAGAAACCCCTTTTGTCACTTACGTCAGTTTTTGTTCTAATCAAGTTGACATTCAAGAACTTATACACTTTTTTGACCAAAAGTGCACCTTTTGACATGCTATGCCCTTTTTTACTTAAAGCCCATTTTTTGACCTACTACGCACTTTTAATCAAAAAGTTCACTGTTAGCTGGACACTCAATGGAAAAGTGAATTTTTTGGGTCCTTTTACGCCTTTTCAACTGCTTGCACACACATTGTCTTTCCTCCCTCATCTAAGCTCCAATCTTCATCTTGTTAGATACATTGGAAAGATTTTTCTGTTGGCCCTACAAAGACACCATCTAGAATCAACAAAAACAACATTCATGACCATAGGGAACAACGATACAGTTGTGGCTCACAAAACTTGGAATGTCAAGGATTTGACTTGAGAGATGAATCGGTACAAAAAGAATTGTATGGGTACAAAAGCATGCTGTTGCAGGAAAGATTTTAGTTCAGATGTTTGCTGGAGTTCAACCATTAATCAGAACTTAGAGGTGCTCAAGATTTACCAAAGGGGGTCCAGAAGAGGAGGCCATTGACTCATATCTAGGGAACCACAAAAGTGTTGAAAACAATTATGCATCTAGGTGTGGATTCTATACAAGGGAATGGAGGATGAGAAGCAGATCTAAGTTGTAAATGGCAGAAGAATGTCAGATTCACCTTTTTCTCTTTCCTTGATCCAACGATCTGTTGCTCTTATAATACTAGAAACAACTGGCAGATGTTTTCCTAAAACTTGTCTATCTATGCCTAGAAGTTAAAGATCTTGCCTAAAAATAGCAGATCTATACCCGAAAGTTAAAGATATTTGCGCAGAAGTTGTAGACATGTTCATAGAAGTGGCAGATATGTGTCCAAATGCTGCAGATGTGACCTCAAACATCACAGATCTGAACAGTGGAATCAAAGATATCTTGCCAATATGCTTGCAATAGACCTCAAAACTAACTACAAGCTAAGAACACAGTCACAAGATCAATGAATTGTCAACAGTCTATCCAATTTTTCATGATTCACTTATGATATTGTGGAAAATGAAAAGGAACAAATAGAAAGGGCCTGGAGAGTTATAGATAACTCAAAAAATTGTCTAATATCCATTTAACAAAATTTGTGATAAAGCAAACATGCAGCAGAGTAGTCATGCTTACCTGCTTCAAGATCTTCATCCACCTGTTATACACAGCCACCAATAAAAGATGATCTGATTGCTGTCCACTAGCAATATTCTGACCTTTTCCACCATCTATCTTCTCAGATAGCAGTAGAAGCTTGGCCCTTTCGGCATTATATTTCTGCAGCATTAGAAAGCATATTTTAATAGTCAAAGGAAGATACCTACAATTACATGTTAAATTCTCTCTATCAACATGAATTATTACTTCTGTAATTACCTATGTATTTATGGTTTTACCTCATCTTTTGGAGACACAAATGGTGACTTATGACTTAGGCAAGCTGCTATTGTAAGAACTGGAGCCAAACACCCAAAGAGCGCACCATAGAGCATCATCTGTTCACATAAGCATACATAAAAATTATTAGACAACTAAACATAAATATAATTCACAAGCTAAAAAATGGAATAAACAAAATTCTAGCAAAAAATGTCAGAAAAGATTTAGACACAATCAATATCTGGATTGTGCAAGCATATAAATTTACAAATAAATTTGTTTTTTATAAATGTTAGTAAAATTAGCAATCAGTCAGAGGATATTTACAGTATGATTGCATTCTTAAACAAACTCGTGAAATTGTTCCACAATACATTCATTCTGAGAGAGCTTGAACAGCAATTGTTCCTTATAGCTGAGAGGGATTGGGTCATATATGTCAGAAATGAATGCTACTTGACCAATTAATACAGAGTAAACAAAAGTATAGAACAGCAGTAATAAAACATATTAATTACACAGGCAATGCACAAAATATATTTATTGTATTCTCATTCATCAGATAGCCAATAAGTACATCATACAGAATACCAAAAACGTGTGTGGTCCCTGACGACAAGTGTAAACATGAATTATATAGCCAGCCAATGTTGGTTGAGAATACCAACCATTCGCAACTACCCAATAACAACTGACCAATGGTCAGAGACTAATTCCCAATTACAACATCCAATAAATGTTTGCTTTTGATGATTACAATATTATTTATTTATTGCATTCGGCCAACCACATCAGCCTCCCCATAAAGAAAGTCGTCTTCCAAACACCTGATAAACAAAATTGGAAGACAATAGTACAATATACTAGCTAGTAAGAAGCTAGGTGAGAAGATGTCCCTAGAGCTGGGTGGACAAAGGAAGCCGAAGTAGATGTCCAGGCACTGGAGTAGATATTCCATTTGTTGTTTTGTTTCATCCATTTCTTCGTTATTTTGCTAATGGTGTCATTGGAAACAACCTTAGGCCATCTACTAACTTCCATTTGTTAATTTTTTTTAAATATCTTATTAGACACATCATAGCAATTGCTTCAATAGGAGCAGCCCCTGTTTTGTTCAACGTAATCTCATAAGGAACTGAACATTTTATTTTGAACTTGCTTATGATCAAGCATTTTTGAATTTTCTCAATTTATTTCCACTTTGAATCTAAGGTGTTGCTAGCCCACAATTCACACCCATAGAGCACCACCAAAAGAACTAGATGCCCAAAAATAATCTTGTAGCTTTCCAATCCCATAGCTCAACCTCTCTACATCTATTTTGAAGGGCATATAAAGCTTCCCAACCTCCCAAATTTCTTTTCTTTTTGCAGCCCTCCCAACTAAGTTTGCTGTTGAACTCAATCCCAAGGTATTTGTACTCAGTTACAACTTCAAGAGTGTTGCCATTGAAGTAGAACTTATGTTGTTTCTTCTTTCATCTATTCGAGAAAATCATGATTTTGGTCTTGTTGGTGTTGACTTGCACCCCCACCACTCTACAAAAATGTTCAAGGGCATATAAGTGTTCTTGCAACCCGTAAGTTGATTTAGCAATCAAAATAAGGTCATCAGCATATAAAAGAATCTTTATCACAAACTCTCCCAAATGGACACCATTTCCACCATACCGATTTACCCATTCTTCAAGTTTCTCAATATATAAACCAAAGAGTGTAGGGGATAGGGCGCACCCTTTCTTGACCCCAATGTCACTCCTAAAACTTTTTGCAATGCCTACCAAAGTTCTGATTTTGACTTTGACTTCTTCATAAAGCCTATGGACAACCACTCTTAAATGCAGAGGAATCTCAAGTTCTTCCATTCTACAACATAGCTTATCCTTGGGGACCATGTCAAAAGCCTTTTTGAACTCAACAAAACAACAAAAAGCATCTTCCCCTTCTCCCCAAACTTTTTCAATGATATGCCTCAAAGTGATTCCATGATCAACCATAGAATGTTTAGGCCTAAAGCCTGCTTGACCTTTTGCACGTTTTTGTTTTTCTTATGCCCATTTGCTGATTATGTTTTCAACCATACTGTCAAATAATTTTGCAAACAAAGGGTTGATCATTATGGTCCTATAATTGGAAGGATTATTAAAAGCACCACTCTTAAAAAGGAGTATCCCTAGACTAGTTGTCCAATCTCTTGGGAACCTTTTTTGCATGATGTTGTTGAATATTCTCATAATATACGCAAGGGTTCTCATCCCCCATTTTAGGTACTTCGCTTGAAGTTCCACTAAATCCTTTGCTTTTTCGACCCCTAACTTCTTAATACCAATCTCAACCTCTTGCAAAATGAAAAGTTTTGTAGAGGTGTTGACCAAGGGGGGAGAGTCAACCTTTGGTTCTTCTTCACAAAGTTGTCTTGTATACTCAAATCACTGACTAGCCGAAATGTTATTTTCGGTTTATTTCTTTTTTGGTTGAAGCTCCTTCCAAAAAAGCTTCAGGTTATTCTTTCCAAGGTATATTAGCTCTTCCTGCCTTGTGTTCATGAAGTCAACTTTTTTCTTTCTTAAAATCTGCTTGTACAGCTTAATATTTATCTTCTGCTTAGTTCTTGCAATTTTGCATTCCTCATCAAACCAAGCATTAACCAAGAAACAATTTGTTTTTTATTTCTTATGTTTTTCCTTTTTGCACTTCCCAAGTGCTTCTTGAATTATATTGTTAACTCATAACTGTTGAATCTTTGAAAATGAGTTTTCTCCTCCTTAATTAGTCTCTCAATTGTTTCCTTGAAGGTCATACAATTTTCTTATGTCAAAAGAACTTTTCCCTTTAGAGAAAGTTGTCTAATACATCAAGTTTTCCTTCCATGCTGCCTCTTCTCTTGCTAGGATAACCTTAAGTAAATTGGACTATGATCTGGTTTTAAATCCCAAATATGCTTGCCAATCAAAACTTCCTCTATCCTTTCAATCAAGCTTTGCGAACAAATTCCATAATCAACAACGCTTGCCCCATTGTAGGTATTGCAAGTAAAATTTCTAAACTTCTTCCATCTATCCAAACTATTGCAAATGATCAAGTCAAAAGTCCTGCACGAAGAAAACTATTCCTCCCCAAAATGATTGTTAATTGTGTTGTCTTGTGAACATCTTAACCACTGAAGATTTCTCTCTTCTGTAAGGAAAAGGGATCGCAATCCTCTTTGCAACAAAGAATGATGGCTTGTTCATTTGCAGTCCTAGCATTGCAATCCCCTGTTAATAGAGCTTCTTTGTGCTAATAATACACTACAATATCCTTTTCTAGGGCTGCAAACAGGTCTTTGTTGTATAGCCCTTTACTTTTGTACATTTTTTTAAGTTTGTAGAACAAAATAACAAGCTGCAATTCTTATGTAATTTTAACTTTCTAAAATCTTGAACCAAATATATTGTTTATTTGTGTCTAATCTTTCCAACTGAATCCTATGCCCTTCTTTTTCTTTCACTAAGACCATTATACCACCATACCCTTTGCCATTCCCGGCTGCCTCGTTCCAAGCCACCAACTTCATGTGACATTCAAACATAGGAGTCATGCAGCCCTCATGTTCATGGATTTTTGTGAGATAAATTATGTCTCTACCTTCTACAATAGGCCCTAAACCAGGTCCCCTCCTCCAAGGATATCCTCTACAGTTCCAACATACTAATCTTAGGTAAGCCTTGATTGCTATTTATTTTGACACAAAAGACTCAAAGTTGAGTCTTCACCTTTATTTGTCCAACATGACCTTGTTGCTTTCCTTTCTACTAATGAATTGAATGTTTTTTCTTTGCTGCCAGCTTGCTGTCCTACCTTGCTTTCGTGCCCAAAATTGGCAATAATAGTTTTTCCATTGTACAACCATGCCTGTTTACCTTCATCTCTTGTTGCTCCTAGTTTTTCCACTTCTTCCCTTCTCTCCTCTTGCTGCCTACTCATTAAATCCTCATCTAAAAAGAAGTGTGAACCCCTCAAGAGCTTCCTTTTGCTTAAAATTTGTTGCTTGTCATGCACTGTAGAATCCCCTCTTGATTTTGAACGATATTTTAAAATGATTTTCACAGTTTGACATACGTAAACATTTTGTCAACAAATAACATGCACAGCCAATAGAAATTAAACCAATTGTTTGGAAGTACAGAGATAGAATGCAAGTGATTTCACAGTAAAATATTCAAGAGTAGATACATTGCAAAACACCAATAATATTCATTCCATGAAACAGACCATTACTAGATATTTACTAATATTTCTAATTTGAATAGCACTGCTGGACTGTCAACAGTCATACACAGTTGCAGCCTCATAAAATGACTTTCTGCTCATTAGCAATGACATATTATTTACATTCAGACCTTCAGAAATGTAGTACAGAGTATTAGAAATACCATTTTCGCAATATCCAGTGCAAGACAACTCCCTTGAAGAATGCCATGCTGGGTATGAAGTTCCAACAATTGGAAGAAGGTATGGCAGCTTGTGTAGCTGCTGTTCTCCTACAGGAAATGCACCCAGCACTCACAAAGTCGCTCAGCACAATAACCACAGCCAGCAAGTATATTAGCATGTGATGTCCCCTTATAGAATTATGACAACCTTTGCCTTTAATCTACTAATTCAAGATATTCAAAGGGCTTAAGACCAATGATTTTGAATAATATATTTTAAGGTAATTATCAATGCTAATTCACTCGATTGTTTAGATTTATATTGAATGTATGTAAATAGTAGGTAAGTATCTCCTATTAATTATGATATATATATTCAAACATGTAGTCTGCAACTACGATGGTATCAAAGATGCAGATTAGACATCATAGAATGGATGTTGTTTCTGACTTATCTCACTAATTGCATGCATACATAGATCGGGTAGATTGGTCCCTGTTTGTTCACTGTTTCTGCTTGAAATATCCTTTAAACCATGCGAATTTACTAGTGGCTGTGTGTCTGGTTATAACTAGTTAATATCCAGCCTGGGTCGATGATCAATGGCTCCCCTAGGAGCGACTTGATCTTGCTGCTGTAGAATGTATTTTCTTCAGATTTCCTCAATCAATGCCTTTGTCGTTCTATCCTTCCTCTTATTATACCAATGCTGGCCAAGAGTTATGCCTTTTCAAGGCATGCTTTGATTAAGAGTCATATCGCTTGGTGAAAGTTAACTAATGTTGTCACATCTTGATAGCACCTTAAGGAATAAATAATGTACTTAATATTATTCCCTAGTGCTGCTTTATCTTAGCAAAACCATTGTATTATTATGTCTAAGGTCAGACATGTTTAGTGAGTCGGCCTTATCATCTCAGTGAGTTATTATTTTGTGCCTTACTCTATTTAGTTAGCATAAGTTTTATTAAATCTAAGAGGGATATCACAATCTCCCCTCCTTAAAAAATGCTTGCCCACAAGCATTCATAGATTATGATATTGAAGGACTTGGACATTCTCCCATGTAGAGTCTTCTATAGGTAAACCTTACCACTGGATTAGGTACTCCTTTATGACCATGTTCCTTAGTCTCCTTTCCCGGGTATCTATTATCTTGTTAGGAATCAATACCAACTTACCTTCTTCATTTAATGGTGGAAATTTTGTGGATGGTATGAATTTTTGTCCTAATGCCTTTTTAGAACATGATTCATGGAATACATTATGTATCTTACTGTCTTCCAAAAGCTCCAATTCATATGCTACTTCCCCTATCTGCTTGATCACTTTGTAAGGTCCATAGAATCGGAGCTTTAGTTTTTCAGCCCCACTCTTCTTCAACAATGATTGTCGGTATGGTTGGAGGCAAAGGTAGACCAAATCGCCTACCTAAATTCTTCTTTCAACCGTATGCTTCTCTGTAGATCTTTTGTTGGTTTTGGGCATGGTGCAAATTATCCTTAAGGGATTTCAGGATGTCTTGGCACTCTTGGACCCACTCTTTGGCTTTGGGCACTTTACTTTCTCCGAAGGCCAAGTCTAAGAAGGATGTCACATCATACCCATACAAGGCTTTGAATGGTGTCATACCAGTTGACATGTGATAGGTGTTGTTGTAGCAATATTCCCCCAAATGAAGCCACTTGATCCATGTCCTCTGTTGTCCATCCACATAGTTACGCAAGTAGCCTTCAACCAATTTATTCACAATTTCAGTTTGCCCATCCATTTGTGGGTGATAGCTCGTACTTGGGGTTAGTTTGGTGCATGATAGCTTGAATAGTTTGGTCCAAAAGATGCTTAGAAATCTACTATCTCGGTCACTTACTATGTTTTTAGGGAGCCCATGGAGTCTAAATCCTTCTTTGAAGAATAGTTTGGCAACTTGGGTTGCTTTATATTCATAAGAGATGGTGAAGAAGTGGGTGTATTTGGTCAATCGGTCTACAACAACATAGATGCAATCTTTGCCATGGACTTTAGGGATCCGCGTGATAAAGTCCATTTAAATACTTTCCCACTTTTGGTCTGGAAAGGGGAGTGGTTGTAACGATCCGGCGGGGTAGGTATGTTCAATCTTGTTTTGTTGTCATGTAGAGCATTCTTTCACAAATTAGAGAACATCATCCTTAAGGCCTTTCCATGTGAATCTTTCCCTAATTTGCTTGTAAGTTTTAAAGTACCCCGGATGACCTGCCAATGGGGGTTTCATCAATGGCTCTTAATATTTTTTCCTTTAGTTTTGATTCAGGTACTAAGTGGAATCAATCCTTGTAGTAGATGATGCTATCTATCACCTTATATTGATCATCTTATACTTCCCCTTCTAGTAATTTGCTTGCAAAGGTATTCTTCACATATTCCTCTAGTAGTTGTGCTTTCCAATCTATGGAAACTTCGAATAGCGAGCAAATAGAAGGTTTGTGGGATAAAGCATCAGCCACTATGTTTCGTTTCCCCTTGATATACTCAATATCAAAATCGCAGGCTTGGATTTTGCTCACCCATTTTTGTTGCCATTCGTTGAGATCCTTTTGCTCCATGAAATACTTCAAGCTGTTATGGTCCGTCCTCACAATGAATTTTCCACCAACCAAGTATTGCCAAAATTTAGCTAATGCATGCATTATAGCATTCATTATAGCAAGCATTTCTTTGTCATATGTAGAGTATAACCTTTCATATCCTTTTAACTTCCTACTTTCAAAGGCAATAGGGTGCCCTTTTTGCATTAGGACTGCAACAATCCCTTCTCCTAATGCATCGCACTCTAGCACAAAAGGTTGGTTAAAATCAGGTAGGACGAGGACTCGGCAACTACTCATACTCTCCTTCAACTTATCAAACGCTTGGTGTGCATTATTCAACCAATGGAATGCTCCCTTCTTAGTGAGGCTTATTAAGGGGGGCCCAAGTCGGGAAATCCCTTTCACAAATATCCTATAGTAGCTACATAGCCCATAGAAGCCACGTAATTCGGTGAAGGTCTTTGGTGGGGGCCAATCTAGAATGGCTTGGATCTTTTCTTGATGTGCTTGTACTCCTTTGGCACTAATAATGTGTCCTAAGTATGGGATTTTGGTCATACCGAATTCGCACTTTGAGGCTTTGGCATATAACGACTCTGCTTCCATAATCCCCAAAACTTCATCCAAGTGCTTCATGTGATCTTCCCATGCCTTGCTATAAATGAGTATATCATCGAAGAACACTAGCAAGATTTTGCATAACTGCCTCCTAAATATGTGGTTCATGCAAGATTTAAAGGTGGGGGGTGCATTGGTTAGGCCAAAGGGCATAACAAAGAATTCATAGTGATCATAGTGGCAATGAAAAGCTCTCTTATGAACATCTTCCTCTCTAACTCTTATTTGGTGGTACCCCGAATGCAAGTCAATCATAGAAAAGTATATGGCACCATGAAGCTCATCTATCAACTAATCAATTATGGGTATGGGGTAGCGATTCTTGATTGTCTTCTTATTGAGTGCTCTATAGCCAATGCACATTCGTAATGTTCCATCTTTTTTATTTACTAGCACTACCGAAGATGCAAATGGACTAGAACTAGGTCCTATTTCGAGTAGCTCCTTGATGCATTTTTCTATTTCATCCTTGAACTTTTGGGATGCCTATATGGTGTGGTAATAACTGGCTTGGCACCTTCTTCTAGTTCAATGGTGTGTTCGAATCCTCTATGAGGGGGTCTCCCTCATAGAATATCCCCAAATATAAGATTATGGTTGTCCAAGATGGGTTGTAAATCGTCATGGCGATGCTTGGGTTTAGTGCTTGATGAATTGGGAAGAACAAGACATTAGCTGGCCCAAACCATATCTTCGTGCCTAAATAGACTTTCGATCTTCTTGGCATAAACAAATCGGGGGGCTCCATCGGATAGTCCCTTAAATACCACCTTTTTTCCATCCACTTTGAATTTAAATTCCATGGTTTGAAAATTTTGTGGATATTTGCCAATGGACATCATCCATTGGATTCCAAGTATTGCATTTGTCTCACCCAATTCTACAACATAAAAGTCGTCAATGACATTGTAGTCACCAATTGTGAACTTCAATTTTGGTACTTTGGTTGAACATGATATTTGGTAGCCATTTGCTACCATCACACTAAATCCTCCATGTTCAATCGTTGGAAGCCCTCTCTTGGCTACCAATGTTGAATAAATAAAGTTGTAAGTGGCTCCACTGTCGATCAATACTGTTATCCTTTTCCCTAATACCCCAAGAACTCTAAAAGAATTGAATCTTGGAATTCCCATAATGGTGGCAATTATACCATCTTTCTTCCCTTTAGGTGTATGTTCTTCCACTTTTGGTGGTTCTTCTTATTCTTCTTCGTTTTGCTCACTACTTACATCTAATGTATCCTCTTCTTCACCGTCAGGTATGACTTCTATGTAATGAACTTTTCCTTTCCACATGCATCTATGCCCCGAGCCCCTAGGTTCTTTGCACGTATAGCAAAGCCCCTTTCTCCTTAACTCTTCCCTAGTTGCATCATCCATTCTCTTTCTTGGCCACTCCCTTGAGACAGGTGGTTTTGGTTTGTCCCTTTGGAATGAGGACCCTTTAGATGTAACCTTGTTCTTTGTAGCGCTAGAATTCATATCATTAGCTTTTTTAATGGCTTCTTGAAGTGTGTTAGGTTGAGGAACTTGACCCAACCCCTTAAAGGATCCTTTAGGTCGTCCATGAATAGGACAACCAATCTTCTTTCAGATATGTTGGTGACCAACACCGAAAGCCTTTGAAATTCTGCAATATATTCATCAATGTGCCCATCTTGCTTTAATTGTGCCAGCTCCTTGAAGTGGACCTCAGGGTCCTTGTTGTCGAATCGCTATATGAGCTTCTCCGTGGAATCCACATATGAAGTGATTTGGTCATGGCCTAAGGTAACCATGCCATGGTGCCGCAATTCATGCGCCACCCCATCCAGATGTAAGGCAACATACTTGATTGCTTCATCCTCTGGCATGGGATTGAGTTGGAAATATGTGTGCACCTTTTGGACCCATTATCTTGCAATGATCTTTCCGGAACCATCAAAATATGGCAAGTAAAGCTTACCAATTTTCCTCCTTAGGTCATTATGATGATCTCTAATTCCTTTGTTCGGTAGATGTCTCATTCTTATGTCCATATAGTCTTTTAAGGACATATGTGTTTGTATACTCCATCTAGCCAATCTTGGCAGAAATGTTCTTGTAGTTCTACCAATGTAGGTTTGTGGCCTATTTGTAGATCAACCCTAGGTGGGAAGGTAGGTATCATAGGCCTAGAACTTGTTGTAGGGGCATAACGACTTGGAGTTCTATTATTGCTTGAAATTTTTTCACCTCCCACACTATTGCCATCTTGATCATTCTTGTGTTTGGTCAATATGATTTGTGTTAATGAGTCAAGCATTTGTCCTATATGTTTTTAGCTAACCATAAATTCTTTCCACTATTGTCAATGCCTATGATGTTGGAGGTTCTTCTTCCTTTAGGAGCATGGACAAGTTCCTACTACTTCTTTATCTCTCTATTGTAGTATCTCTTTTCTCTTTCGCTCATCCACCTTCATAGGCTGGCAGGTTTGATCAGCTTTGATACCACTTCTAATGTCCCCTTATAGAATTATGACAACCTTTTCCTTTAATCTACTAATTCAAGATATTCAAAGAGCTTAAGACCAATGATTTTGAATAATATATTTCAAAGTAATTATCAATGCTAATTCACTCGATTGTTTAGACTTATATTGAATGTATGTAAATAGTAGATAAGTATCTCCTATTAATTATGATATATATATTCAAACATGTAGTCTGCAACTACGATGGTATCAAAGATGCAGATTAGACACCATAGAATGGATGTTGTTTCTAGCTTATCTCACTAATTGCATGCATACATAGATCAGGCAGATTGGTGCATGTTTGTTCATTGTTTCTGCTTGAAATATCCTTTAAACCATGTGAATTTACTAGTGGTTCTGTGTCTGATTATTGCTAGTTAATATCCATCTTGGGTCGATGATCAATGGCTCCACTAGGAGCGACTTGATCTTGCTGTTGTACAATGAATTTTCTACATATTTCCTCAATCGATGCCCTTGTCATTCTATCCTTCCTCTTATTATACCAATGCTAGCCAAGAGGTATGCCTTTTCAAGGCATGCTTTGATTAAGAGTCATAGCACTTGGTAAAAGTTAACTAATGTTGTCATGTCTTGATAGTGCCTTAAGGAATAAATAATGTAATTAATATTATTCTCTAGCGCTGCTTTATCTTAGCAAAACCGTTGTATAATTATGTTTAAGGTCAGCCATGTTTAGTGAGTCGGCCTTATCATCTCAACGAGTTATTATTTTGTGCCTTACCCTATTTAGTTAGCATAAGTTTTATTAAATTTGAGAGGGATATCACACAACAGCAATTTCCAAGGGAACCCACGCCCTCTTTGACTTCCACACCTATAGCAACACACCCACAATGCACACTGCAATGTTGGCATTTGAGTTAGAGGTCTCACGACTGGCAAGAATGAGCATTAACAGCAAGGCGTCTCTGTTACTCAGACCCATGACCTCCTAAATGCAACAATTAACAATGGCGTAGATGTAAATGAAGAAACTTGCACCTTATTTCATGCCCACGAACTCAGGTAATGACCTTGGCTCAACGAAGGAACACGCCTACACATTGAATGAATGTATGTTGCACAAGCATGAAATAGCCACAATTTCTTGGAGATTCAACCACCCAATCTGAATATGTAGACCAATATAATGCTAAGCAATATGACCACTTCAACAAAAATCGACCAACCTGTCTAAAACCATCAAATTTGTCTCCAAAGGAGACTCACAAATTTGGCAATATCGAACATTCAACCATTGAAGTGCAAATGTGAATCCAAACTCCAAAGTGAATCTGCCAATCACTAGCTAGGGAGGAATCTCATACCACCAAAACTGATATGCCCCAGAGGGTTTCCATCCTCCAAAGGCTAAGATGAACCAGGTTCAATCTCCAAAACCACAATGGTTTCAATTAGAGAAATAGAATAAACTAAACATACCAAATGAGCTGTCAGTTCCCCTTTTTATAAGCTTTTTAGGGAACTTTCTATAAACTCTTTTTTTAAATCACTTTATTAATTTATTAAACCTTTTAACTCCAAAAAGTGATTTATTTTATTTTAAAACATTTCCCGGCACCGAAAGTCACTTTTCAGCATCCCAACATTTAAAAAATTTCTTCTCGATTCCAACGAGCTATAACACTAAGGTGCCCCCTTAAATATTTTAATTAAAATAACAACCTTAGAGAAATTAATTAAATATAGCTCATTAATACATCCAAATTATGGAAATGGTCGAAATGCATCGAATTAGAAAACTAACTACGCGGGAGCGATCACGACAATGAAAGATGATGAACGGACCTGACCAGGTGACTTACTATAAATAGATGCTCCCTCCAAGAGTCTTAGAGCCCAAACTAGAAGCCGGAAATAAAATCCGAAAGCATCATAGAACTCCTTTAAACCATCTGAGCTCATTGGTAACATCAAATTACCCCTTTGATCAAGTTAACACAAACCTAGAAAATCATCTACAACTGCAAAGTAAGGGAACCCGAAAATGGGGACATTACATGCACATTTTCCATGACCACTTTTATAGGTCTAGCCCTCTCTTCACGATTCTTTCCTACTCCTCTTGCTTTGTAGATTTTCCCTTGCCAAAGCAACTTGTCTTTTAAGAAGTCAAAAGATTTAAAGTGCTTTAATTTTTCCCATAATCTCTTACCCCTCTAATAATTAATATTTTCCCATAATCTCTTTCCTTTATACTAACGAATCAAAAGTTTTTCTTTGTTGCCAGCTTGCTGTCCTACCTTGTTGTGCTGCCCAAAGTTGGCAATAATAGTTTTTCCATTGTACAACCATGCCCACTTGCCTTCATCTCTTGTTGCTCTTAGTTTTTCCACTTCTTCCCTTCTCTCCTCTTGCTGCTTGTTGGTTAAATCCTCATCTAAAATGAAGCGTGAACCCCTCAAGAGATTCTCTTTGCTTAAAAGATGTTTCTTGTCGTGCACATTTTCCATGACCATTTTTATAGGTCTAGCCCACTCTTCTTGCTTGGCATATTTTCCCTTGCCAAAGCAACTTGTCTTTTAAGAAGTCACTTACAAGATTGAAAGTGCTTTCATTTTTCCCATAATTTCTTACCCCTCTGATAATTATGTTTTCTTCTCTAACTTGCCTTTCTTTGAATTGTCATGCTTGCATTTTTTCAATCTGTCCATTTGTTTCTTCTTCCACGCTAACGCGGTTGTTACTAACTTGAGCCCATGTCCTACCTTCTTTTTATTAGCCATCTCTACCATTTTCTTTTAAATTCACTCCTTGACCATTTGTTTTCTGAATTGCTTGCACCTCACCCTAAGTTGCTTTGGGGTTTTCCCCACTGTTGCTTGCTACTATTGAATCCTTCATGGTTTGCCAAGCTAATTTCATGTTTTGCCACTCAAGCTTCCCTGCTGAAAGATTTTCTTGCATCCTTACCACCTGCTCTTTTAAAACTTTATTATCCTCCTCTAAAGACTGATTTGCCACTGAAAACTTGTGAGCAAGCCTACACTTTAAGATACCCCGAAACTATTTTGCATTTACCCAAAATCCATTTCCCATATTTTTTTTAATGATGCAATCTTTACTTGACCCAAGTGATTTGTTTCAACACCACCACCAGTTTCGATTTCATTTTTCATGTTTGAAGGTAATTTGTTTTCCATTGCCAGAGAAAAAAGGAAAGTAGAAAAAAACAAAAACAATGAAAGTGTTTAGTCGACTCATCTAGACCCACTACAAAAAGCCAGTTGTGCCTCTAGAGAAAAGCCGATTTTATAGGACCGTTGTTGTGCCCTGCACCCTAAACACTAGGGCCTGCTGCTTGCTTGTGCTTCACGCCTATTAACAATCTGCTTCGTGCCCTGCGATCTCTATTAACCCCACTATTCATGTCGTAAGTGCACCTCACCACCCGATTAATGCCACCAGACGCCTCCCGATTGCTTACACATTAGTAGCTGAAACTCCAAGTTGCAGCCCCAAGAAAGTAAATATGGAGATATGAGGATGAAAAATATGAGAGCAATTCTTATAACCCTCAAAGGATCTTGGCTTCAAATAACTATCCAATGAACAAGACATGTCAATGTGATAGTTGACAAAATTAAAGTGTACCCACTACCATCAAAGAGAAACAAGCCTACATTATTTGGGCCCAATAGATAGAATCTTCTCCAAAAATCATTCTTAGAAAATCTCATCACATTTAAGAAACTCTGGCATTAATTTTCCAAGTAAAAAATTTTAAGCCCAGGTTATCTCAGAATTATAAATCCTGTATTACCAAGATATTCTTCATTTGGCATTTGAAATTTATCCTAAATAAACACTTCATATTTATAGCATGTGTTCATGACCTCATTCCTGTGCACGCAATAAGAATACCTTGCCAGCATTTCAGGCACAGGATAGCAAAATAGAGACTAGTGGAAACTGAACATTTTTCTATAATCATTTCATCCACATCCAATACATTTTGGAAATCTCCTCTTTAATGCATGCCTTATGACAAGAGTATACATTAATATGCAGGTTGGGTTTAAGCTAACAGAAAAGTGGAAAGGCCATATCCCAGAAACATCTGCATCTAGATGAATGTCAGGAGAAATAAAAACACCAGTTGTTTGGAAAGATGGAACCCACATATACAAATTGTATAGCAAAACTCATAAGAAAAGAATTAGATAATAAACCTTTCCAATTCTCACATCCACTGGTAGTTTGGCCAAATGATATCCAAGGGCAGTTAGCTCTTCGTTCCCTTCAAGTGCTCCAACCTGAAAAGGTTATAAGTTGTTCTCAGTCATACCAAATTATAACCATAATCCAACTTTCTGAGTTAGCCAGTTACACATACAATGTGCAAGTTGGCTTATGAAGTTCTAATATTGACTGACAAAGTACAATTATGTTGGTAGAAATATGAATGAATTTTAACAATATACATGTAACACCTAGTCACACTACTTCGAAGGAACAGTGTCAAATTAAACAAGACCCCATACATACCTGTTCAAATGATAACTAATCACAAATGACAAAAAAATGAGCTCAAAAGAGTAAGGACTCCTAAATACTCCATATAAGGTACCTTAAAGAGGATTTAGGAATCTTCTTGCTAAATATAATTACACAAATATTATATCTAGATTCTAAAGAAAATAAAAAAGACAAGGAATTTGACTGCAAGACAAATGACATCACTGAGTTGTACAAAGCACCCAAGAAACAAGAATATCAGTTCATTCGTCAATTGCTATCAACTAACCTTAAAGCTGCTGAATAAACTCATCTATAAATTACCTATAGTTCTTGACATGCATTACACAATTTTGGGGCATGGCTCAATAGCTGCCCAACAAAAAAGCATTCTAGAATCGAACAACAAACACATTTTTGAGAATGTAACACATACATGATGTCATAGACAATCAAACCTGGTGTCTTTCAAAGCTTTATTTTACATATCTACTGACATTTTACAGGTGCAAAATACATATATAATACAAATATCACTCACAGTTGAGTATGGTCTTTGCTTAAAAGTTTTTTATTTAGAATTGACCAAGTTTGATTCACAGACAGTAAAAAAAAAATCTATGTACTTCAGCCCTTATTTTACTCAAAGATTATAAGACTTTTCATGCAGTGACATAGAAACCTAACCAATACATAAAGACACTTTCTTTTTGACTTAACCAAAAATAAAATTGATTTCACAAAAATATGGTGCTTTAAAGTCATTTTATTTCTGTAAAATAGTAAGTTATATAATATTAGAAAGAGATTAATTTAGTATCATCAAACAACCAAAGTAAGTAATTGTGATTCGAAAAGTAGATACCATAATAGTAGAACACTACTAGGATAAAAAGACAATGATAGCTTATGAAAAATAACAGCAGACAACACATAAATGAAATGCAAATAAAACAAGACAGGTAAATGCAACGCAATTGAATCAAAAACAGTAAGAACTGAGTGCAAGTACAAATAGCTCTCCAAGAAGACGACCCCTCAAGCAAAGCATCGATGAAGAAGCAAGCAAAGACAATGACAAAAGAAGAGTGACATCACATATTTGTAGAACAGTACTAGGGTAAAAAATGACCATAGCTTATGAAAGGTAATAGCAGACAAAGCATAAACAAAATGTAAATAAAACATGAGGGGTAAACACAATTTGATTGAATCACAAACAATAACAACTAAGTGCAAATACAAATTGCCCTTTATGGAGATGACCCCTCAAACACAAAGATGATGAAAACACACACAAACACCATGACAAAACAAGAGCGATATCACAGATTTGTAGCGAAGATCGAGCCAAAAGAATGATCAACATCATAAGCTATGGAAAATACCAAATTTAATAATGTTCATTCTCATAGTATAGTGTCTGTTAGCACCAAAACTAGTAGCCCTACAAATATTTCACTGGTCAACATTGTAATTAGTAATTATGATATATTGTTGTGTTATCATTCCATGTTAAGCATCCTTCTGTCAAATCCCCAACTTGTCAAAATCTTGGTCTACTTTTATCAAAGCTAACAATGTTTGCAGGTTGCTCAATAGAGGAGAGATAATGAGTAAAGATGATCAAGCTCTTGAATTGCAATCCATTAGAGAAGGATGGAGGGAATGTCAAGAAATTTGGACACAAATGCAAGATTAGTATCAAAGGGAATTCTTCTAGCACTTTGTCCAAGTGATGTATCAGTGGAAGGAAAATGATCATGTCATGTCGCCTTTTTCAAATTAAGATAATTAATAATATCATTTAAGTTGGGCCCAATAGTTTCTAATTTTAGGGGAAACTTAATAATATTATTATAATTAAAATAAAAGGTGTTCTTAAACACTAGTATTAAAATAAAATTAAAAATTGAAGACACTCAAATGTAAAAGCATGAAAGATAGTAATTTTTTGAAGGGTTTTGAGGAATTTTGGAGTTTATTTAAAAGTGATAAAATTATAAAAATTCCATGCCTCGTGAAGGTCTAAGTGGTCTCAAAGGCTTTAATTTAGGCTTTTGGTGGGCACTCCACCCCTTGACCCCCCCTGTATCATGGTAAGGAGCATGCCCAGGGCATTGCCCTCGACCCCCCAATGAGTGCTATCCCTCAACCCCACTGGGGATGCTAACCCAAAGCCCCACAAGTGGTGACAACCCCAAACACACATGAGGAGCTGCGACCCCCATACCCCTGCTCTTATTGTAAAAAGCAAAAAATAAAAATCATTTTGGGCCATGTCGGTTGGAAAAGCAATTTTTTTATTTTCCGACTTTTTCCCAATTAAATCCCAAGCAATTGAATTACATTTATACTTTTGGTTTGTTAAGTCAAATCCTATCCTCAGTAATGCTGCTATGGATGTAGCAACATTTGTAGACTTGCTTAGATACAAGTCCATGGTTTCACATAGAGCTAGCAATGTTGGGTTGAGCAATACAAGCTCCTCTCTACCATAGCTCATGACTCTATATTGTGATTTTTGTTTATGATGCCATGGATATCAAAATCCACAACTATTGTACACCTAAAACACTTGACAAAATTTATATATTTAAAAAATTTGTTTCCTTCAACTGAAATCCACTTTTGTACTCATGTAACTGATGTATACTTGTGCATGTAATCAAAAGCAGCTTCTATTTAATTGGCTTATTGTGTCTTTGTAGTTGATTTCTTGAAAGGTGCATGATAAAACTTTAAATCCTTAAAAATATCTATACTTCATGGACTTTTCAATTTGACGAGTTTTTGCCAATTCTGAGCATGAAGTCCGAATCTGAGTCAAAAATCAGCTTGCTGAGTTTGAGCCAAGTCCAAGTCTTGCAACACTAGTTACTAAATCATGTAGATGAAGCATCCCATATAATTCAGATCTAAGAAATGAAATTCTTAGCTTGAACTATTGTTAAAATATTATTTCATCAACACTTATGTTCTACTTTCAAGATTGCAATAAGATTTCACTTTTCAATAATACTAGTAGCACAGTAAAGGAAAAAAAGTCTTAGGACAAGCAATTCTCTGACAGAAAGCATGAAGAATGTTTCTCAAAAATGCATTATGCAAGCACCAATAAAAACCTTCAAAAGCACAATCAAAAATTGTAGACCATGATTTGTAACAAATAGAAGCAATCACATGTAAACAATATAACCAGGATTCTCCTAAACTTCTACTTTAAATTGTAATTATTTTCATTTTCATTAGAGAAATTAAAGAGAACCACCATTTGACATAGGAAAACACTCCCAAGAGAGTAAACTACCTCATATAATGTAGCAATTGCAGACCTCACCGATTCTTCTCTTGGAGGTTGTAAAGCCTGCAATAGAGGAAAATGACCACATAAAACAAAATCATGGGCACATAAAGAGAAATTAATTACACTTTGAATTTGATGTAAGCCCCTAGAGACATTAACTGATGTCTAGTGAGTATTTCTCAACAATTGTGTTTACGCTATTCACATTAATAAGGATCAGACTGAACCTTTTGAAGGAAGGAGGCAGCATCTCCTAAAGAAAGAGATTTGATTTGCAGGCACAACTCAACTAATGGCACTCGTAGCATTTCAGGAACCTGTTATGAGACCCCATTATGCTTATAATAAATTTCATAAATGTTGGCAATACCTAGTTAAAAGACTTCATTTAAATGGGAAAATAACATGAGGAACCTCAAAAAATATCCTAGAAGTGCTTTCATCATAAGTCTAGTCAACATTAAGTAGGCCAAAACCTGAAATGGATGCATAAGCATCTCATAACGATAATGCGTGTAAAGACAGAAACAAATTCCAGGCCTGACACGTCCTGCCCTTCCACGTCTCTGCTTGGCATTCGCTTTTGATATCCATGCTTCAACCATGCTTGACATTTTCTGAATTACCATAAAGACAAAGTATTAGCCAGTATAAAGGGCAGAAAAATACAGCCAACATTCACATCTCAATTCTCTGTTTGCTGGAATTTTTATTCAATAGTAAAACTATTAACAAGCACTATATATATAGAGAAGTGTCTCATCTACAATTTCATGCATGCATGTAATTTGTGGGGATTTTTTTAGTAGTTTTAGACAATTTCTCATCTCACAAGACAATCTGTAGACTGAATGGAGAAGAGCATTAGGATGCAAGGAGGCAAGGGTGCACATCATGCCTCCCTGAGCACTTCCTATTGTCAAATCTTCATAGGAGGGAAGAAAATCATGTCAAACAATGGTTTACAGGAAGTCATTAAAGAAGCAGAAAAATTAAAAAACGGGAGAAAGCAGATAAATGCATCAAGAGCACATGCATAGAAGCAATCAAAGTAAGCCCAGTTTGTAAATTGGATCATGCAAAAGTAGGAGACAATTTGATAATGCCTACATATAGAGGATTTGCAATTATCTCCTCTCATGTCCATGAGGTAATTTACAATTGCTTTCGATTATAAAGTGATCATGAAAGGATCTTCCAAGGATACTCATTAATTCTTAGAAAATGCAGGTCTATTTAAGGAATATTAGAACCTAGGATTTTTACCAGTGGAGGAAATGCCATCAAGACTTCCTGTTTGCAGCAGATTGCACACATTGGCACATGAATTTTGGACAGACAATGTTTTCAAGGGTATTGTGAATCTTATTGGCAGATTTGTTTTAACATCAAAGGCCACAAGATATATACAGCTTATCAATTATGCGAAGACACCAAATGGGTGCAATCACTAGGCTACAAAAGTATTCCCTTCCATTTTTGAGCCTGCCATCAATATGACAATTTGTTTCATGATCACTCATCTATCTCTAATCATCAAGATGTCAAACATAAAATGGATAGGGAAGCTTTCCAAAACCTAAAAAGAAAGTATGTAGTAAAAACTAAAAGAAAACGGGAAGAAATAGAAGGAAAAGAAAAGTCAGGAAAAGAAATTTTGTTAGACAGTGAAGCAAATCAAGCAAGGTAAAGTCAAAAAAGGCAGAAAAACAAAGGAAACAATTAAATGGAGATAACATAAAGCATGTTCATCAAAGAGGGAATCCCTTTTGCAATTTTATAGGATATTATCACATAAGTTCAAGAGGAGTCAAATGAGAAAGCAAATATTGATGATACTAAGATGGAAAGATCACTCAAGTACAAGAGAATTAGACAGAGGACAATAGGATGCATGTCTAACAAAAGAAAGATTAAACACTTCCATTTAAAGGAAAAACAAGGAACATACTAAAGCCTGGTTTTTAAAGTTAGGGAAACTAAAGCATACTCTAGAACTGGGAAAAAAGAATCACATAAGTACAAGAAACAAAAGAAGAAAAAAATACAAGTGGAAACCAAGGTTGAGGTTGCCTCGAGTTGTCTAATAAATCTTGAAGATAGTCTAGGAAAGCACAAGGTCAAAATGCATTTATATGGAATGACTGGGATGTGAGATAGGGAGAAGGAAATTTTGGAATATAGTAAGGATGTCAATGTGGCTCTGTAAATGGCAAGTAGTGCAAAATGCTAGAAAAAGATCAAAGGTATCTTTGTAAACAACATGCAATGCAGAAGGTAATGAAGATCTATGTGCAATCCAAAAGAAAAAGTGAATCCCATGTGCAATCTAAAGAGAAAATAAATAATGCATTAAATATAAAAAAGCACTAACACACTCAAGAACTGTAGATTGCTTTAAATGATTTTTATTAAGAGTTGTATCTTGCTTCAATAGCAAGTATTGTAAATATGGTTAGTTCTTGATGTAACTGTGGGACTTGTCACTCTTTTAGATAGTATAATAATTTTTGTTTCAAATTGTCTTGTTTGCAGTGTAAAACTATGTTAGATGCTTCTAGAATCAACTGCATAGGATTATCAAAATCACATATAAAGACATACAATAAATATTGTTGAGAATCAAACTTGGCACTTAGCAAGCTAATTTTCTACTTGGACTTGGACGCAGAGAAAAGCTCAACCAGCACTCAGAGATTTAAATTAAAACATACATCAATTTTCAATGTCGAAACAAAAGTTGGCAGAAATAAAGTTTATATGAGATTGAAAACACAAATTGGATGAATGAAAACTAAAAGACCTAACTGACCTCCAATTTATTGTTTTGTAAAGCATTTATTTTAATGCATACTTTTCCATTCAGACTCACTGAGTCTGACAAACAAGATGTGAGTCCTACTGCCTGACTAGGCAACTTGGCAAGTTGAGGTTGCAGACTTGCAGCCAATACATTGCACTGCAGCTCTGTGAATACTTATGAAGACTTACAGAATTTCAACATCATGATATGCATGCACACACATACAGATACATATTCATCTGCATACATACATACACAAACACACATATATTATTCACTAGGAGGTAACCAGTAAATTCCAAGCTTAACTTTGTAGAAATTATTCACATTGATGTAATGTGTGTATGTGTACACACACACACACACACACAGAGATACATATTCATCTGCATACATACATACACAAACACACATATATTATTCACTAGGAGGTAACCAGTAAATTCCAAGCTTAACTTTGTAGAAATTATTCACATCGATGTAATGTGTGTATGTGTACACACACACACACACACATATATATATGTATGTGTCTATATACAAATACATATATGTATCTATAAACACATACACGTATGTATGTATATTTAGATATATATAATGTCCCCTTCTTGTGCCTAGTCAACTTTGTTGACCATTAGCCTATTCAGCAAGTTCTTGTATGTTAACTAAGTGTTTGGGGAGCTCCATAGTTCTTGGATGGGGATTTGCTCAGCATATTTCCAACTATTTATCATGGCATTGAGCTTTTTTGTCAGCATGCTTCGGGGTGACACTTCAAAACCATTTTTGGACATCTGATCCATCCGTCCACTTTTTACAGAGCTTATTGCTATTTTCGGAAAGTCGCCATAATGGCCTCAATTATAATTCTTTGTTGTCGGCCTCATTCTAGCATAGTCAATTTCGGGATTTGATGCTTTAATGATGTTTTCGTGGGGTCAGATGCAAAAATTAATTAAATACCTAAGTTTTAATAGTTTATTATAAAGCAGTGTTCCACGGGGTTTCGGGGACTGGGACGGGGGGACGGCAGGAGACGCGTTTCGGGGACACGAGGACAGGGGTTTAAGTTTGGCGGCAGCGGGGGGACAGCAACAGGACGACAATGGGGGTCGGCAGGGTGTTGAAATACATATAGAACTTGAAAAAATAGTTATAAAAAGATGTATAAGAATTATACATCTTGGAGACAACTAGAAGTCCCCTAGATGTCTTGAGGACACCCGAGCGTTCTCAAAGTCCTAGCGGTGCCTTGGAGTCAGCGACACTAGTGGTGGGATGGTGGCGCTAGTGGTGGGCTAGTGGGGGAACGTCCCCCCCCCAAGTCCCCAAGTCTCTGAGACGTCCCCGTCTAGGAAATGCAAGGTTTTTTGGGGAGGATGCGTCCCCGTGGAACACTGTTATAAAGTCACATTCAAATATTTATTTAAATTATTAAAGTGACTTTATATTTATTACTTGGGTGCTTGGAGACATAAGTATTTAATTTTTATTAAGTTCATTTATTTCTCCAAAAGGTGGGCATTGAGTTTTGGAGGCAAATATTAAAAAATAAATGCAACTTTCACAGGAGGAAATAAAAAGGCATTTTTGAAGCTTATTTGCATATGCTTGGCTTTGGATATTGCTGGTATGTTGTGGGATTTTTTCTCCAAGACTTCCTGAAGACAGAAACCTTCAAGAAGAATATCTTCCTTGGTAGTGAAAGATTCTCCCAGGTTGATTTACTAATAGTTTCATATGGAGACCATACTAGTGGTTAAATATTTCTAGAAGTTTTTGCAAGTTCTTTGTGATTGAACAATTTTATGATTTTTGGTGTGGTTATTGGTGAGACTCAATGACTTTTCTTGAAGCTTTCTAGTTGCATTTTTGGAGTGGATTGAAATTCAAATAACAGAGTCTTTTTGGTGAGTTTGAAATAAATTTCAAGTGTTTCTTATTGCCTGGCCATACCACTGCCCCAATGAGGTCATACCCTACAATTATGCTTGCTCATGTTGAATGAAGGGCTTGAGGATTATGGGTTTTGGTTGTTTGCATTACCCTTGGTACGGCACCCCTATTAATGTTGTTACATCCAGCTTATATGTCTGCTTAGATTTTTCCTAACAATTCACAAGGTTGCAAGCCATACAAGTTATTGAATGGCAGTGATGAGTTCTACCAAGTTTCCAAGGGAGTTGACTAAAATTTTATTCCTCCAGTGGCGCCCAGACCTGTAGATGTGATTGTGTAATGTCCCCTTTTCCTAGGTTGTGGTCAAATGCAATGGATAGTCTACCAGTTGGTCCCTGTAGGCTAACAAGGTGTTCAAGGGACCCTTTTGAGGGTAATCTTTGGCTCTTCAGCAATCCCTTTGGAGCTTATTTTAGTATACTTCAGCTATTCGTCCCAGTTTATTTGTGGTGCCCCTTCTGGAGGCCATTCAGGAGACTTTGATGCACACTTACTATATTAAGTAAGTCACTCGGATGTGTTGCTCATATTTACTATTTATAGTAAGTCACTAGTATGGTCAACTGGCAGAGTTTCTATATCTGGCATTGTGGTATAATTATATCCTGGAGCTATATTGGTCCTATGCATATAATATTAATAACGTCAAGTAATAAAGTTAAATTAAATAACATAACTATATGCATTTGTAATGTCCCCTTCTCAAACCTGATATTTACAGTGACCGTTGGCCTTTTTCTGGAAACCCGAAGGCTAGTCGGAAGGTAAAATTAGGGTTTCCTATTTTTGGGGATGTCTTTGCTCGAAGTTGGTGGATCTGATGGCGGATTCTTTCTGGATTTTCAGAGAGCTTCGCAGTGGTATGATCATTTCGGCATTCAGAGCATTTTCTGGAATTTACTATTTTTAGTAAATTCTATTTTTGGCAGTATACAGGTTGGTCTCAGGTAGTTGACTTTCCCCTTCAGTTGTCTCAAGTGGCGTATTCAGTTTCGGGCTTCAGAAGCAGTTTTGGAGAGTTGAGCTCATTTCACTTAAAAATAACATTATAATTTAAATGTTATTTTATCACCTTGGCCTAGTCAAATAACTTAATGTCATTTTAAAAGGTGGACTTGAAGGGTGGCGCCATCATTGAGGTTATATTAAAATTATATTGAATTTATCAAGTCAAAACTAAGCCTTAAGGAGGACGCATTTATTTAAGTGAGAAATTTAATGAAGTCAAAATTAAAGATGCTTGGAAAAGGACGCCATTTCTTGGGATTAGGGTTTTGACTTTGGAAAAGAAGTTAGGGTTTCAAGGAAGGTCCACAGAAGCTTATAAAAGACAGCCTTGGGTTCTCATTTGATCATCTTTTGTCTATGCTATTGTTATGCTGCCAAAATGGTTGCTGGATTGCTTCGAGGAATGAATGCCTCCTAGCCTTGGCTCGACTTCGTGCTTGAGAGATAGCACCTAGTGGAGAGGATTGCTTATTTTGAGTGAGTTGTAGTGAGGTTTGCATTGTAGTGTTGTTTTGCCATTAGAAGTTCAGTTTATTGCATTTTATGTCATTTTCTAGAGTTGCTGATAACAAGGCTGAATCTGTAGTTTCACTCGTAAATCAGAAAACAAAAATAATCTCATTCTGGGTATTGTGTCATTGCATCTTATTGGTAAGGCGCCCTTTCATGAATATTTGCAGATTTTAATACGAAGCTTATGATTTTATAATGCAAATCCGTCATTCCTTGAAAGCCGTACTTTCTGGAGTGCATTAGGATTCGTGTCAGTAATTAATAACCATTTTTAGATGCCATTTCTTATTACTAAGTTAGGCGCCATCATTTTGAGGGTCTATTGCATCAGATTTGAGATCATTTGGGTGAGAAATGAGAGAGTTATGAGCATATGAGTAAATTCATAGGTTGCTGGTTTTTCAATTTAAAGTGCAGATTTGTGATAAACCAGAATTAGAATCTTGATCATTGAAGAGTTGTATTGTTTTGGCACTCTATCCAAGCTAAGGAGAGTTCTTTATGATGTATTGTTAATCTTTCGAATTCCTAAGCTATTGGCAGGCGAATGATCCTCATTTTGTAAACTGACAGTAGTACTGGCAGTCATTTTCAAATCTGATTTGTAATGCTCTCTTTCATTATGAAGTTGTTTTGTAATAGATACATCTCCGCCCTATGGTAGCTACTTTCCCACTCTGGGTTAGCAAGCACATTCTGGGTGTTGAGTACTTTCAGCTTTTCAGTATTTCTTTCAAGCATTGTACTTTGTAACACTCCGCCATATGGTCGCCCCTCACTCCATACTGGATTGGGTAGCACATACTTGGTGTCGAGTTCCCTTTCAGCACTTAGTGTAGAAGATCCTCTGACCATATGCTCGCCATCATCGGCGCCATTCTTGGTTAGAGTTCCTGCATAAGCAATTTGATTTAGATCCTCTAACCAATGCTCACACCTTGCCCACATCGGGATCCTGGTGTACATTCTGGTTAGAGTTGCTTCCGCACGTTTTGGGTTTAGCTGCTAACCTTAACGGGTGCATTTGTTTCTAATTTGTAATTTGAAAAAACGAAAAAATTGGCTTGGAATATTTCAGCATTATTACAATATATTAAAAAGGGGACTTTATATTTAAAGGATATAAGTGATTTTAATGTGTGTTTTATAATATAAACTTAAGTGCCAATTTAAAGGGAGACATAAGGACTTTATTAAAAAGGGATTTAAATGATATTAAGGTATACTTTATATTATAAAGTTGTGCACCAAAAAGGCGAGAAAACTAAAAGAAATTAAAGTAAATTAAATGGAATGAAGTCAAATGCAAATTGAGTATTATAAAAGGGCATTTGAAGCTCATTTTATTGATTGATGATTATTATTCTTGTTTTGGAGAAATTTGGAGAAGAGCTCCAACAAGCTTTTGTTGGTAGTGAAAATCTCAAGCTTTTTGAGGAAAAAATCCCTCAAGAAGGACAGCTCGGTACAGGAGTGACAGATCTCCCAAGCCAGCTTGTAGACAAATCCATTTCAGGAATTGTGCTTGTGCCTCATCGTTTACAAGAAAGGATTCAAAATAAGGGTTTGGAGATTTAACCATCATTTTTGAGTTTAATGTGCCCATTAATATTTATATTCTGAGATCATTGCTCTTGCCTTCTACTTGTATATTGTTATGGTGGACGTGGGATTTCTGGAACCCTAGGTGTCCATCTGTTTGAGCAAAGATTACAGCTACATGCCAGGTCGTGAGACTTCCTGTGAGGGCGTGATCACCCTATGAGCTGGTGTGCCTCATTTCAGACTCAGACGTGGCATTCTTCTAGAGGTTTAGACACATTCAGGCCCTCACATGGTAGCTGTGACTATATGATGGGCTTTTGAGGGACGTGGGAGTCTGCTGGAGCTATACGTGGCTCTTCTTGTGAGTCTATGTGCGCCTACAGCTACTGATAACAGTTCAATCCTGCCACCTTTACCAGGTTCTTATCTATGTTGGCTTAATGTAATTTTCTACTGTTATTCTGAGTATTGTAATCCATGGGAATTCATCAAGGATACCATTCTGAGTACTGTAAGAGTCTTTCCAGATACATATAAGGTCCAATATATATTGCCGTATCTTCACAGAGCTGTTAGAAGTCCCAATCTGTATAGTCTTAGAGTCAACCTTTCTGAGAAAATGTCAAAGTCTGAAATTACTGTCATGCTGATCTGCAACTAGTTGTCATGAGTTTCTGGGTGTGAACAGTGACATATTTGCTCTATATTAAGGCACAGTTTGTATTTGTGAAGGTCTGATAACATAAACTCAGTCATTATAAATGAATATCTGCTGTTCATTGAAATATTAGTGCTCTCAGTTTCTATACATCTCCAAACAAAGTCAACCTGTAACTGGGATTATAGGGCTGTTGTTAATTTCTGGGTATCAAGATTTCATTGTCATACTTTGTAAGTCAGCAAATCTCATGAGATCAGTCCATGATGTGTTTTCTGAGTTGGTATACTACTGTTATGTAAATTTGGGAAGTCCTTTCTTTGTAATCAGTCAATATACACTCAGAAAAGCAAATGTCACATGTTGTAAGTGCTTATTTGTTGAAATGCAAATGATCAAGATATGACTTCAGTTCAAAAACAATCACTTTGCAACTCAGTGTATTCTTAATTGACAAATGCAATATGACAAATTAAGCGCTTGGAAAAAATCACAATAGAGATTGTTCCATTTGGGGTGGGACACTTCAGATTGCAATGATTAGTTGGCATTAACAGGCACTTATGAATTTAATATGAATTTTGAGTCAAAATCACCCCTGCCCTAGGCTAGCGCCAATTTGGTGTAACTGAAGTCTTCAACACAGGTCTGTACTTTCAGAGTTTACTCACTTCCTGGATGTTAAGAGTTTTGTTTAGAGAGTTATGGAGTGAATGGTTTCCTTGAGGATGCTACCTGTTTGGAAAAAAAGGCTCCTAGTTTAGTTCGCTGTTGTTGATGTTGATAAAATGTCACACTGATGATCAGAAGTTGCACTCAGACTTAATTTACAGTCCTGAAAATAACATTCCCTGGGTTATTTTCCTTGTGTTGGATGATCGAGAATGTGTTCCATACCTTGCTTAAGCTAAGAGATGTTTGCAGCATTGAGGACCAATGTAGTTTGGGTTACTTGGAGGCAATATTTACCTGTGTTAAGCTCCAGACAGCTTGTTAATTTCCCTGTTATTTGCAATGAGGTATGTTATAATCATACTCCATGTTATTGAACTCTTGGTCAAATGTTTCAAATCATGAGATATGAATGTTATTTGTGGGACATATATCAATGCATCTGAGTAATTGTCAACTGATCCTTATTGGTTATTCGTATCAATAGTAGTGTTTGAGTTTTCAGTCAATGGTATTCCTTTATTTGGATTATAATTTGAATCACAACTGGATAGCAAATTTTCAAACAAAATATAAGGGGTGTTGTTACAGTATATAATGTCACTTGTGTAAAATATTTAAAAGGGTGCAAAATATATCACAGCAGTGTGTTTGCTAAGTGTGTCAAAATGCCAAATCAGAAAAGCATTATATAAACGGGGCAGGTCATTACAATATATGTATACCTACGTGTACATGTGTGGGTATTACATCATAACCTTCCAGAAAGAGAAAACAAATATTGTAGTTTTCATTTGTAATCAATATTAGATGGACCAGTTTTTGGGGTAACGTAATATACATTTCCTTCTTTGAACCATTCTATACTTTTTCTTGAAAGCCAGAATTTCAAAAGCACTCGAACACAAGAAAAGTTAAAACACAAAACTAATTTACCCTTTGGGGGTCATATCTGTTTTCTTTGTGCTTGCCACAATCAATGACATAAACAACATCATCTATAGTAATGGACGTCTCTGCAATATTTGTTGCAACCACAATCTGCAAGATTATAAAATTCATTAGCACTGAATAAATAATCACACTGTACAAAAGTAGATATATTTTTTTTGTAAATACAAATAAAAACAAGAAAAGAATTATGTACACAATATTGTATGAATAAAATCATTTTGGAAAGCAAGCATATTGGAGATGAATTGTCATGCAAGCTAAATATATAGCAGTATTGCTGAAAAAAAACACGTAGATGACTGACTGATAAAAATAAAATCAGACATACACATATGGCTTTCCTACCAATGGCAGATATATCCAGCACATCTTTTCAAATAATCTAAATACACAGCTTTAGGACAATTTTGTTCAGTCTAATGAGGAAATAAAAGTTTCATAAGGCATACCTTCCGTCTATTTTCTGGTGGACTCAAAAACACCTTTCGCTGTTCACTTGCAGCTATGGACGAGTACAATGGAAGAAGCCATTCTGATGCTTCACCAGAAAACTGATGTGAAACAGCTAAACGATCCAGTAACATTTGAATTTCAGCCATGCCCTTCAAAAAGTTGGTTTGGTTAATAAGAAAACAAGAGCACAAGCTCCAATTACGTGGATAAAAACAACATATCATCCAACAGACCAGCTTTAATTTATGTCCATATCACTATCGAAAGAATGACAAAAAGCAACCTTCACATGAAAAGAAGAAAATGACTGATCATGCAACTACATATACCATAACTATAAATAGAGCTGCATTCTTCAGGCAAAAACAAAAGAGAACTCATTAATAAGGAAACTGTTGGTCCCATAGATTGGTTGATAAGCTTGGGACATCAAATTTATGACCAATCTACAACACAAGTGATAAATTTCAAATTATTTGCAGGGATCGTCTCCCTCCTACATGTGGTCTGCAGCTTGCCATTTTGAGGCCAGTCTACCTGGCCTGAGACCTACAGATAGGCATGGATCACTAAAATCCTTCAATAGTTGTTGCCCCTGGACTTTCAGCTGCAGACCCCTCTTGGAAGGATCACTCCTCTTGGGAGAGTCACCTCCTTTGGGCAAAGGGGCATGTTTGGTAAGGTATAAAACAAGGCAAAGTAGAGGTGTGAGAAGCAAGTTATTATTGAATATTATTTGTATTGAGCAGATTTAAAGCAGACCAAAAGGGCAGAAAGTATGAAGAATATTTCCAATTCATATTGAAGAACATATGCAGATCGTGAAATATGTGCAAGTTTATTTGAAGAGCATGAGCAGATTGTATGAAAATTTTATGATCAGATTTATGGAGGATTTTTTATCATATGTATAATTTTTTTATGAGCAGATCTGAGTTTACTACTGTTGATGATAGCTTCGGTCAGATATGAATGACGATTGCTGTAAGCATCATCGTCATTTATACATGATCAAAGTTTATCATTCATTTATAAATATTTCTGAAATATGTATAATTGAATTTATGAGCATATATATAAAATTCGATCTAAATAAATGATGTTATGTTCTGCATTTATTAAATCGGAATACATACAAATATCCGCCACCTTGTAGAAGGTTGTATATGTGTTAGATATACTAACCTTATGATAAACGACTTTTATCTAAGAGCCGTGCGCCCTAAGGGACACGTCCCATGAGTGGACGTGCCTCCACTTGTGGAGACACATCCTCTCATGGCACGTGCCTCTTAGGGGCAAGTCTCCTCTCATATTTATGGTGGTTCATTCGTTGATATGCAAACATCGAAATTCATTAATGTTCTACAATCAGTACATTCGGCATACAGAGAGAAATCTGGAAATCAGTTTTTTGACTTAGAATTTTCCTACACAGAATTTCAGACCTTAGTTTATTCTTAGATTTTAGGATCCTATTTATGAAAGATTTGATTACATTTACAACTACAGCAGACATTAAGGCAGAAATATATGTGAAGAAGTTGTGATCAGATTTGTAAGTGAGATTAGACCAGACCTTAAGGCAGACTTATAAAGGGAAGTGTTGCATTATTTGAAAGAAAATTTGTGAAGGAAAGTTGTTGCATCATCATCAAGAAGACTTGTGAAGAAAAGCGATTACATCATATACAAATCAAGTCATGAAGGAGAGCATTTGTGTGATAACTGTTAGATCATCCACAAACAGAGATGTGAAAGAAAGTGCATCTATAATCAGATCTTTGTGAAGACAATATCAACCATTGAAGAATTTGGAGATTGGTACCTATCAAAGAAGAGATCGGTGTTCCTTGCCGAGTTGGTGCTCAGTTGTGGGGATTGCTGTCTCTAGTGGGTTGGTGCCTACAAAAGAAAACTTGAATGAGAAGTAGGTTGGTCCCTGCAAGGGTTTCCACGTAAATTGTGTGTTCTTCTTGTGCTCTTAATTGCTAGATCTTGCATGTGTGTTATTGTTGCAGATGATGTGCTTGATTAAAGTTTTGAAAAGTAAAAGATTGTTGTTATACTGATTCACCACCCCCAACCCCACTCTCAGTATAACTATGTGCTCATCAATGAGTACCAATCCCTGTGAGAGGAGTTTCATGCAACAATGTCTCTTCAAGATCTCTACAACTTGAAAATTTGAAATTAGCCTAGGGGGGAGAGAAACACAAACTATACTAGTAAAGATTTGCAGCAATGGTTGCATAAGCTGTCAATATCCACCTTTGTACAAACAAATGCATAACCCACAGATGGATCCACAAGCTTGACACTCATCTCTCTCTAAAACCCTATCTTTGAAGGAGAAAGAATCAAATATGCTACACAACATTTGGAGGGAGCTGTTGATAAATGGTGGTACCATAGAATGACCACTCAAGGTCATAGTTTGATTGCCCAAGTTTAGTCAAAGGATTATTGATAGATTTAACAAAAAGGACACTAAGTTTCATTTCAAAGAATCTAGTTGTGTAATGTCCCCTTTTGGGAATTACTCTAAATCTTGCCCTAGAATCACAAGTTTAATGTAGTTAGGGTTCTAACTTACCAATTAAATGTTTTAAGCAAGATAAATCTTGCTTTAGGTCCTGTAATCACGTTAACTATTATTGGAATATAACTCATATGATGAACATAAATGTCTCATCTATTTGAACCATCTAAATTCTCAACCATAGTTGGAAAACTCGCAAAAAACTCGCGATTTTTTTTTTGAAACGAGTATTTTAGGCAAGAAACTCGCGGGTTTGTCCAAAAAACTCATTGAGTTTTTGGAAAGTTTTTCAGAAAAACTCGGCGAGTTTTAAAAAAAAAACTCGTTCGATCAAGGACTTAAGCCCGTTGATAGAAAAAACAGCATTTCACTTTGTTTTTTCATCTGTTCTGAACTCTTGCTTGAGCAAAAGCCCACTCCAAACCATTTTGCACTATTTTTCAATGATTTTGCATCAAGGAGACAAGATTTTCATCGGATTTCGAAGGCAAATTGGATTTCCAGGTAGGTTTTATGATGTGATTATTCAAGGTAAGAAGGATAGTATCTTCAAACCACCTAATAATGATGATTCCTTGCTTCATTATAATAATGGAGATTTAGGTAGTCTTGAATTCGTTCATCAAACTAAGCTCTTGGAGAAAGATTCTCATGAAGATATCAATTTTGTTGAGTTGGGAGGTGTCTCGTTTAAAGAGTCGCCATTCCAAGTGGAGTACGAAGGGCAGTTTCCTTTTGAACAAAATAATCAACCCTTCAGCATTTGGGATCCAGGTGTGAAGGCACCTAATTTTCTTAAAGAACTTGTATGGGATAAATTTCCCTTTGATCCCAATAAAGAACAAAATTCAGATTTCACTGCAAGCTATGAAATGGCCTTTGGAGAAGAATTTGTTTTTGACAAAGAAGCTTGCATAGAAAAGCCCCATAATGAACCTTTTAAGATGGTTGCAGCCACTAAAGAAGAGTTTGTTGCTGCTAAAATTTTTAGGACTGCAATCAATAATGACTCATTGATCAAATTGGGGGCTACTTTAACATATAATCGAGGAGATAGTGAAGGGAAAATGGAGCTTGAAGACCATAGGGCCCTTGATGCTGAAAATTTTAAAGAGGTTATCAAATTCAAATCAGATTTTCCTCTTTATGTAGTTGATTGTAAACAGAGGTCTAAAGAATTGGTAGGATTTTATTCTCTTCATGACCTTTAGCATTTTCAGTTGGTGTGTGGTGAAAGACAAGAGTCTTGGGGCAGCTATGGGCGCAGCAAAGACAAGAAACAGAGCTCTTATTTTGAAAAGCAGCCTATCAGCAGTTCACCATCCTCGCACTTTTGTGAGTGGAAAGGTCAATTCATGTTTTCCGTTGAGGCTGAGGTGCATGCCTTATTCAGATTTGACCGCTCACATAGTTTGATTGAAGAGGGACAAGGAGCTTGGGATGGAGTCATTCTCTTTAATCTGCAATTTATTAAAGACTCCTTAGTGATTATGAAATCAGAGTATCTATGCTGGATTAAAGATCTGGATTACACGTACGAATTCACAAAGAAGATCATTGGTGCATTTCAAGGAAGTGAAAGAAAGGTTGATAAGCTTACTCTTGACCTTGAATCAATGAAGTGCATGTTAGAGAATGCTCAGTTGGGTGTAATGGAGGTAGGAGACCAGCTAGCTAGTTTCAAACATCTCAGAGAATGTGGGGACGAGTTATACTCTGTGATTGATAATCCTCCAAGCTTGCTTGTAAATGAATGCATAAGAGGTTTAGAGGATTCAGTCTCCATGTGGGAAGTGTTGATTCTTGATGACTTCCCCTTCTTTGACACCAAGGTGTTGTCAAAACATGTTTTGGTGAAAGATGTTTACATGCTTGACAGTTTATCCTTTGGATTGAGTAATGCTCACACTAACCTATCTTGGGAGATGGATTTGAAGACAATGTATGTTTTAGGCTCCCTTGTTTTTGAAGCTTTCTTGGATAGACTTCAATGTATGTTTTAGGCTCCCTTGTTCACCAAAGAAGTCAATAATTTTCTAAGTGTGCATTTGGAGTTGATTGGCACTCGAGAATGTGTTGTGAGTTTCTTCAAGGGTGCGGTGGATCATTCTTGGTCAGGTATCTTTGTTTGGCACCCTCGATGTGGAATGAAAAATCTTTTGGGGTATGGTAGGAAGGTTCATTGGAGGGATAAGGATCAAACTTTCAGAATTAATGGTGTTGTTCCCTTTCTTACCAACCACTTGATGATCCCATTTGTTTATCAACAAATGGATTGGAGAGAAATTTTGAGCAAAGAATGGTTCTTTGCTATGATGGAACTATTTGAATGAGTGTTCCCAACTTCGAATCTAAGCAGATTGGTCAAATTGAATGAGAATTTTCAGTATGGAAGCAGCTGTTCTTTTCTTAGCATGTTGATTTCTCTTATATCAGATGTTGAGTCATTCAATTTTGACTTGGTGGGCAGCTAGTATGCTCATATTTTCACTTCACAATCTCTTTTCACAGATAATTTTTGGCCTCAAGTAAGAAAATTGGTGGTTTGGACTGATCAAAACCAGATTTTGGAAAGAGTTCGGGTCTTTTTCAATGATTACCTACACACATTCTTTTGTATCTATGTTCAGGGCAGCGAACCTTGGCCTGATTTGGTTCGCCTTTTTGAAACTTTTGGAGAAAGAGTTGTGAAAGATTTCAAGCGTCTTCATGTTTATGTCTATAACCTTCCGAGAAGGCATTGTACATCCTCATGGAATTTTGAGGATGTGATTGTGGAACTTTAGCAAAGAGTTGTTTTTCTCTTTGCAAGAAGTGTTGGAAGAGTCACATATGTTGTTGTGACTCTGTCTGATGTTATGAAAAGTTATGATGAGGAGGATTTTTTTGAGTTGAGAAGAATATCTTCCTTATTGCTCAGGAATATGTTAGATTTTGGTATTGCAAATTTTGACTCCTTAGAATTTATTGGGCGTGAGATGCTGCTAGCTTTTGATTCTAATCCTTCCATGTGTTTTAGTTTGAATTTCAGGCATGTTATCTCTTTAAGGTTGCAAGGAAGGGTAGTGCAATTTTGGTGCAATGGTTTTTTTTGTTTGATCAGAGTGAAGCAGCATCAACATGGTGGGTCTTTTCAGAGAAGGACATGGGACCCCGGGATCCTATATGTTTTGGTGGATTCAGTTTGGAGTGTTGTAGCATTGCTTCAGGACAAGCAATTTTCGGAAGGGTGGACTGTAATGTCCCCATTTTAGCCATACTCTCCTTTGTGACTAATAGCCTATTTCCGGAAGCCCAAAGGCTAGTCAGAAGTGGAATTAGGGTTTCCTAATTTTTAGGAAATTCAAATGCATTTTTGAAGACTTGCATGTGTGTATTTTTGACACATGTCTGGTGGAGCTTTCTGGGTTTTTGGAGAGCTTCAAGATGAGGTAACATGCATGCTAATTTAATGGCATGCAATTTTGCTTGATACCTCACATGCAGTAAAGGTTTCTGGGTTTTCAGAGACCTCTGAGGCGATGTGACGTGCATCTGAATCTAACAACCTTTCTGTGCTCTTACTATTTGTAGGAAATCATGATGGCTGTTTGGTTTGTGCTTAGTTGATATTTGGAAACACTTACTATTTATAGTAAGTCATGATACTACTCAGTTGGTGTTCAGAGGAAGTTTTGCAAGCTTACTATTTATAGCAGTTTGCTACTTTTTGTAAGTCTATCTTTTAGCAGTATCATTCTAAGCAGCAGCTCAATCATTTGCAGTTCAATATGGCTAATCAGTTTGCCTTTCCAATGGATTTGAAGTTAACTTACTATTTTTAGTAAGTCCATTTATGGCAAAGGCATCATCATCGGCTTGGTTCAACTTGGCAAATGTCGGTTTGCTATTTTTAGCAATCTATCGGTTGTAGTTTGGACGTTGCTCTTGGTTACCTCCTTAGACTAAGTTTTAGACTTAATCAATTTTCATATTTGCAGTTGTACCCCAATACCTAGTCATTGAACTTCAAGTTGTTTTTAAGTTGGGGACATGAAGGGGGGGTCAACTTTGTGCATTTAATGTTTATTTGATGCAACTTCAAGGTGGACACCTAGAGGATGATAAGTAATGTTTTATTAATTCAAATAAAGTAAATGCTTGAGAGGTGGCGTCCCTTGGAGGAAATTGAACAGTTTCTTGTGAGGAGTTACAAATTGCTTCATTTCCCATTTGAGCTTATATATTGATGCTTGGAGGAGAGCTGAATATTTTTGGAAAATATTGTAAAGTTATGCTATTGGATTGATTTCAAAACCCAGCTAAGGGGGAGCTTAGTAATTACACCATTCTTTGGGCCAGAAACTATAGTTCCCTAGATAGTCAATTGGGAGTGTGCTTCATTCAAAAGTGCATATCGAGCATCAATGTTTCAAGTTTTGGAGTTATTTTCTGTATTTAACGTTGCTGGTTCATCCATGGCTGTGGGTGATTTTAAGTCAGCTGATTATGAGATTTTATTTGGTTTGTGGCTATTTGCTCTTAAGTTTTATATGCTTGAGGCGCCCCTCTCCATGATTTGCAAATTTTATTTTAACGAGCCTGATTTTCTAGTGAGGTCGCCCTCTTTCTAGGAACGTACCACTTCAATAAGCAAACATTGGGATTTGTGCCCTCCATTTGGTGGCCTCTTTGCAAGGTCTTTCTCATGTGTGCTAGATGCCTTATTTCTTGTGATTAATAGCTTCCAATTTGCAGGTGTTTTGGTGAAGAATTGTGGGAGTTATGAACATTTGGATGTTTGCATAGTTGTTGGTTTGAGAATCACAGTTTGCTGGTTTCATATCAAACTTAGCTCTTTTCATGTTTTGCTATATTTCATGGGCATCTATTCTTTTAGTTTCATGTGCATTCAATTTGGAGGGGATAGAAGTATTTTGGATGATGATATCAACAATTTAGTGGAAGTTTAAGTTGCTGGTCTGATTATCTCAGTTTGCTGGTCTTAATATCAGACCCGGTTGTTCTCTTTTCATGCTATATTTCTGGGGTCTTTCAACTCACATTTGTAATTAGAGATATAGTGTAATTCTTGCAAAAGAATGGAGCAGATTTCCATTGCATATTCATTATAAAAGCTCATTGTAAATGCTGGTAACAGTAGTACTATTCTAGTCATCCTTATTTCTACATTTACTTTGTGTTTAATTCAAACATTGTAACCCCTGGATGGTTTACCGCCAGTGTGGAGGAATTAATATTGTATCTCTCATATTCTACCCACTCAATAAGTGGTGAATCCCCACTGCTTAAGTGGATGACTTGCTCTTCATTGCAATTACTTGCCCCCACTAAACAAGTGGTAGCGTGGAATTCTCATGGTCGGATCACCTCCTGCTTCATTTACAGCTTGTATTTCAAATTCAATTGTTGCTAACGATCCCTTCCCATATGCTATCACCTTGCCTTCAATAGGATCTTGGTGAACATTCTTGGCGAAGGTTACTTTCAACTGATTTATATTTTGGGCTAATCCATAACGGGTGCTTTTTGTGGGTGAAATTTCAAATAAAAAATTAAGGAGCACATTTCACCTCGATCCGTTCCTCTAGCTCTAGTAGGGCACCAGGATCAGCACCTACGGGTTCATGCATGCATGATTTCTTTGTGCCTAGAAACACACCTGGTGCACAACCTTCCTTAGAGGCAACTGGTGGTATAGGGAGGTGCATGAGTAGGCAAACGTTGCTTGTGCATATTTTTGGTACTTCAACAACATCCCTTTCAATGTGGTAAGCTCACCTTACTGGCACAATTAGGTGACCACATTGACAGTTGCAGGGAAAGGCTACAAGGCGCCTTCTCCCAAAGACTTGAGTGGGAGGTTAATTTATGTTCTTTAATTTACATTTTTTAAGTTTAATTTATGATTAGTTTAAGCTATTTTTTGTTTACAAATTAAAATTGTGTACTTAATTTCACTTTGTACTTGTAGGTTGCTTCGTAGTGCAACTGAAAGGGCAAGGGCAGCGATACAAGAACAAAGAGAAGAATGACAAAAATATGGCTGCAATATTCTTTTTGATGGGTGGACGGATGGTAAAAACCATACCATCATTAATTTTTTGGTTTCTTGCAAAGATGAGGTGGTGTTCTTGAAATCCGTGGATGTCTCCAACATAGTTAAAAAATGTAGAAAATTTGGCTAAAATGTTGGAGCAAGTGTGCATGGAGTTTGGGCTTGAAAATGTGGTGCAAATCATAACTGACAATGTAGCAGAATATGTGGCAGCAGGAAGAATCCTCCAAGATAAACACCACACAGTTTTTTGGACACCATGTGCTACCCATGTCCTTGACCTTCTTTTGGAGGACATAGGCAAATTAGATTGGGTCACACCGATTGTAGAGGATTGAAGGAGGATCACTAAATTTATCTATAATCACTCTTGGGTTCTTCACTTGATGAGGGAGCACACCCATGGGAGAGAATTGGTGAGATCCGGTGTGACAAGGTTTGCAACGGTTTTCTTAACATTGTAAAGCATTCTTGGTGCATTGACGGCTTTCAAACAAATGTTTGTGAGTCAAGCATGGCTAGACTTAACTTATTCAAAGAAGCCGAAAGGAGAAAGAGTTGCAAGCATTGTCTTAACGTCCTCTTTGCACAAAGAGCTACGGAGATTGTGAAGGTAACTTCAAAACTTTGAATCTAAAATCAAATTGAATATTTTTTTTAATGTCTTTCATTGTAAATTTGTAAATTGTAACTCTAGTCTTTTTGCATTTTTAAATTTATATCGTAGGTGTCGAAGCCCCTGGTTAGAGTTCTCCGCTTGGTGGATGGGGATAAAACCCCAATGGGGTATCTTTATGAGGCCATAGATAGGGCCAAGGAGGCTATTTGAAATTATTATAAGGGGGCCGCCTCAAGTTTGATCCTATTTGGGATATTATTGGTAGGAGGTGGAACCATCAACTCCACCTACCCATCCATGCAACAGGGTACTTCTTGCACCCCCGTTTCTTCCATTCAAGCAACTATGCAGATCCTACTCGAGAGGTTATGGAGGGCCTCGCTACTTGCATTCAGAGGATGACATCCATGGCTGAGGAGACAGACCTCATTGTTAATGAATTGCAAAGTTATAGGGAAAAAAGGGGTGCACTCTTCTCTTCAGACTTGGCAAAGAGAGCAATAACAAATCAGCCACCAGGTATAAAATTTGAAATTTACAAGTTACAAGTTACAAGTTTCTAACTCTTTTTTTTTTTTTTGTAAATGTTTGGTGGACAAATCATGGTGGGAAAACCCCAAAACTTCAAAAATTTGCCCTATGTCTCTTATGCTAGCCTTGAAGTTCATTCAATTGTGAGCGCAATTGGAGCTTGTTTGACGCCATCCACACAAAGAAGAGGAACAAACTAGCTCAAAAACGCCTCAATGACCTTGTCTATGTGCAATATAATCTTCGATTGCGCACAAGAAAGGTAGAGGAAATATCAGATGATCCAATTGATTTGGATGAGATAGATCCATACAGTGATTGGACAGGATGAGGGGAGAAGCCTCCTTTGTTTTCCAAGGATGACATTTATGATTTAGAGCGACAGGCAATGGAGGAGGGGGGTGGATTTGCATTCTCATTGGATAACCTTGAGGATGACCCTGAGGAGGAGTCATCGCCAGTGCCACCAATAGCAGCCGCAGTAGGATCTACATCCAAGATGGAGGTTGAGGAGCCACAAGCACAGCAGGAGCAAAGTCCTATGACTAGACCCTCTCCCAGTCCCTCATTGAGATCTAGACATGGGAAGAGGAAGATGTGAATTTGTAAAAACTGAAATATATTAATCTTTATGTAGTATTTACTTTCAATTTTACAAAAACAATTTGCTATTTTCATTTTGTTTCAGACTATCATATTAGTGCATTGAGCATTCCACATGAGGATGCCATTTTGTATCTAATTTTCTTTCAAATCAATCAAATACAGCTTGTTTCTTCTATTTGCTCATCTATTGGCTAATTGGATGCATCTTATCTTTAAATTTTGCAAAAACTAATACATTTTTAGTGAAGTTTAAGCAATTTTTTAAGTTGTCGATTTTTTTCCGAACTGAGTTTTCCGAGCTTGCCGAATACTTGCAAATGGCGAGTTTTCCAACTATGTTCTCAACTATTTCAAATGCATAATGGAAGTTTAATCATAAAAGGAATTGGATGGAAAACATGATCAGTCCGCCCGAAGCTATCCCCACTAAGACCAAGAGCGAACACTCAACCTCTTGGCCACAAGTGGCAGGCACGTTGGACATCCAGCATGGGGTGGTCTACTTAGTGAGTAAACTTGTATCTACATTCCCTATCCATGTTGCCTTGTCCATCCTTCTTATGATTTGTGATTTCCCCAATAATCAACCGTTGTAAATCGCAGTAGAGTGCCCGGAAATCCTCCCATCTAAGCCCAAGGGCGGACACTCACCCTCTTGGCCACAAGTGGTAGGCACATTGGACATCCAACATGTGGTGGTCTACTTAGATAGTGATCTCGTTTTGCTCCCCTTCCTTGCATTTCCTCTTCTCCTCCATATGATTGCTTAGTATAAATCAAATGAATCAGGATCTACTATCCACATTTATATTAGAGAAACATAATTACTTATAAGACTCAATAATTGCTGCAAGCATCATTATTGGATAATCGTGAATATATATATATAAATATATATACATAATTATTTCTGATTGATTTCAATCTTCCCATAGTGAACTTATTTATACATATACATATGTAATGATATTCCATCTGCTGATTATATCTGCTGCTATACTCAGAAGTATATTGAGATTTCTGAACCCTTTTTCTTTAACTCAGATTTCTCATTCCTTATGTATCCCTATGAAATGATACATCTCTTAGAAGGGAGCTAACCTCCTGAAGAGGCATGCCCCTTTGTTTAACTTAATCACTGCCTTGACTAAACTAAGTTCTTTTTTATTTATTAATGGCTGCCTTAAATTAAGCGCTGCTTTTTACTTTACTTACCTCACACATTCCTTTAACCGCTGCTTTGTACTGACCCCAGATCGCTGTCTTTCCTTATTGCAAATAAAATCGCTGTTTTGCACATGTATTTAATCGCTGCTGTAACATTATTTTCTGCCTATTCTTCATCACCAGCTTGTTATTATTGAAATTGTTGCCAAGTCCCTGCTAGGTATTTAAACGAGGTCAGTTGCCTTTGATGGTAATCGCTGTTATATTCCATAAATACATATATATAATCTTATGCCAATACTTTATATGTTTTCTTATTAAATTGAATTTATTGTCACTATATTTAATTTATATATATATATATATATATATATATATATATATATATAATATTTTATAATATTATATTATAATAATTATAATAATATTAAATTGTTAACATTTATATTTATATTATATTGTTATTTATTTTATTTTATTTATTTAATTGTATTTTAACGCTTGCAATTTTGGGGGCATGACAAGTTGATGCAATATGGTTTAATGGACAACTATATGACAGAGTTTTAGAGACTATCTATTATGTTTCAGATGTCTTTGAAAGAAGGCTTATTGTTTTATTCATAGAAGGTTTGATTGAACACCACAAGAGACAGATTAAAGCCTTTGATCCTTCTTCATTGCAAGATTCAATCAAAAGAGCTACAAACATGGAACCTTATGAACCTAAAAGCAAATTCCATCCAAAGCGCCTCAAGCAAAGCAACATAAGAAATCTTTCTAGGAGTGGTTGAAGAAAACAAACAAAGAAGAAGAAGCCAAAATTGAGCTTTGAAGAAGAAGTTATGCTTTTCTTGTAAAGAACCATGGGAGCTCGGCTATAGATGTCTTGGTCATAGGCAAGTCCACTATATTGAAGTTGCTCCAAATGAAGAATCCGAATGGGAAGAATCTAAGTCAAAAAGTGATAAGGATGAAGTAAAGTTTGAACTTGTGAAGAAAGATGAATTAGTTTTAGGAGGAACCTTTGCCACATTATTTAGTACTCTGAAATATAATCCTTTCAAAGTTTGAGGAGTCCTACATGGGTAGAGAGTCATCCTGCTCATTGATAGTGGGACAACCCACAATTTTATTGATGAAGTGTTGCTGGCCAAGAGTGGTTTTGAGATAGAAGCCTTTGAAGGGTTTAACGTGATGGTTGTTGAAGGATTCACCATGCCTTGCATGAAGAAAATTTCCCAATTGAACTTCTCCTTGAGAAATCACAAAGTGACAAATGACTTCTATGTCATTGGCATAGGAGAGACTGATGTAGCATTGGGAGTTCAATGGTTACATTCCCTTAGGAAATTCACTTCGAATTTTCAAACCTTGGAACTTAAGTTCCAATATGAGGGGAAGAAGGTAGTGCGTTGAGGAATGTCAAATGAAGTTCCTAGAATTGTTTTCACCAAAGGAATAGGGAGAACTTCTACCATGGTCATATTGCTTGGGCACCCCAATGTGTGATAACTCCCACCACTTCTTCAAGTGCCAAGAAGTCTTACCATGTGGATATCCAGTCTCCTGTAAATAAGCATAACAAAGTTTGCAATGATACACCTTCAAGAAGGCCACTTGATAGAGTTTTTTAGAATGTCATAGAGTTGGAAGAAGGAGCCAAACTAGTCATCACTACTCATTATAACCATCCTAGAAGATATAAGGAAGAAATTGAGAAGGCCATTAAAGAGATGTTGGAGATGGGTCACATCAAAACCTAGTTCAAGCCCCTTTGTTTCATTTACAGTCTTGGCGAAGGATGGAGCCATACGGATGTACATAAACAATAGAAGCATGAACAAAAAGACCATATAAAATACCCGATTCCTTAGATTGATGAGCTACATGAAGTAGTCTATTTCTCAAAGATAGACCTCAGATCAAGATATCATTATAGCAAGATTCAAGATGAAGACATTCACAAAACAACTTTTAGGTGTCACTTCGAACACTATGAGTTTCTAGTCATATCATTTGGCTTGACCAAGGAAGCAATCTCACCAATAGTCCTATGTCCGATAAATTCAATGGAGTCACTAACTAGCAGTTTGGTAAACAAGGAAACCACATCAAAGGTAATCAAGATGTCACCATCTTCTGCCTTTTTGTTCTTGATGAACTCAACAAACTAGACAAAATCTTTAATAAAGGAACTAGACTTACCCACTAGTGGTCAGATCATCTTAGCTAGGTAGACCACTAGCTTGTAAGTAGAGGAATTAATTATGTCCACAATAGATCTAAGCAGGATGCCAGCCTTGCAAATTTCTGGAGCACCATAAATATGAGGGTTGACCTTTTTATTTGATAGAAGTCACTTTACATGGCTTCATCAAACAAAGAGAGGTCAATGGTGGTTTTGACTTTTTTTCATGATCATTGAAATGGGATTGAGAGCTAGAGCTTTATAGCTCCCACTATTGGAAAGGTGATCAAGCATCTTGAAAACATAGACTTGCTTGTTCATGACAATAGTGGCATTCCCTTTGTAAGCCTTTACAATGACAATATCTTTGTTACTCACCAACCACTTAAAGGCAAGACTCTCAACTTTAGGAATGTCACATTTGGGTGGTTTGGCATGCCTCAGGGTAACTGCACAATCTTGCCCGATCTCTTCAACCAAATCCTCGAGTAGAGATCTGCATAATATCGATGTACATCAAAGTCACATTGGATTTCAGAATTTGGAATGGTGCTTTAATAATTTTCAGCTAGTTGGTTGCATAAGTTCAGATTGAACCAAATGAGTCTAATTATAGGAAGTAACCATCAGGTATATGTCAGACATTCATCAGCTGCAATATCTTGGGTAAGCAAGAAACATAAGACTGTTTTCTCTTTAACAGAAATAGAATACAAAGGTACTATTTTAGTTGCATGAGGCAGTTTGCTTGAAAAGGATCTTAGCTGATTTACAATTACATGAACAGCAGACTATGTGTATATTTTGTGAGAATCGAGGTGTGCTCAATCAGGTCAAACATAAGGTTTTCCTAAACACATACCAATCACACAGAGATCCATTCCCATTTATTTGCTTACTGGTCAAAAACATATTATTGGGATGATATATTGTTCAACTTAGGAATACCAATAGATACATTTACAAAACCTTTCTATATTGATATCTTCATTAAATCGAGGGATAAACTTCTCATGCTTTTAGATATGCAATAATCTTTTTCATATTTTTATATATGACCATCAAGGGTGGATGTTAGTTAATGGTTATAATGTAATTTATGTACTTGGAAGAAGTACATTGACATAGGAAATAAATGTAAAATACTAAACAAAAGTTAGTAATAAGGGAGGATGCACTTGATTAACGTTGTAACCAATGATCAGCTAGCATTCAATTATTCATCTATCTTTATGTATTCACCTATTTCATTTTTCATTTGAATTAGTAAAAGCACAGCAAACCTTTCTCTGCATTTTATGAACTTTTTCTGCTATCCTTATTTCCTTCATAGTACTCCCCTAATGTGTTGACACATTTCCCAAGAGATGATTACTGTCAGAAGTCAATTCATAACAGTAGAGTCTTTCCCAAACAGGTACAATGCTTGATGGATCCTCAATTGGATTGAAGGTAGAGGACCAACATTTCTTGAAAGGCCAAGCTTTTTCATGAACCATGTTCTTCTCTTAAAATCTTGATATCTTTCCCTTCTTAGAGGAGAATATGGCCATGAAATAACCTTTTGGGATCACCAACATGTCCACAAAGATGGTTTCAGATTCCCTTACACCCAATACCTTTGTATCATGGGTCCAAGAAAAGACCCCTGAATTGGCAAAATCAGGAATTTCTCCATAAGCAGCTAGAGCTCCTTTTCCATTTTATCCATTGAAGCATTTATCTGAGATGGGGTTTTCATGCTAAGGTAGTAACTATATCTCTAATTTTGTTGAAAAATTGGGCCTTAGTATGGTCCTAGGGGCATGATGCTACATGAATTGGAGCATGTCCTCCTTGCAGAACCAACTAGTCTTATTTAAGATAGCTGAGAAATATGTAAGGAGGCCATGGGCTCCTACCTGGGGAGCTACTATTGGTCTCTCCGCCTCGGCTGAGATTTTCCTGAATTCTTTGATTGCTGGTTTTGTGTGGGGAAAAATGAGGACTAGAAATGGGCTGAAGAAGCATGAGAACAGCAGAGCTTTAATAATGTTATGTAAGCTTGTAGCTTTTCTTTGGATTAATCATATGATTAGTTTAGCAATGTTATGTGACCTTTCAGTTTTTATTTGGATTAATTGTGCCATGTGTATGGTAGAGATCATAAAACTAACTATTACAAAATTCACCTTTGAAGAACTCAAAAACCATTCTAACTAAGGTAGTAGTTCATACATTTTGAATGCAGCATGGATTTACTGTACTACAAATCAACAGCATAGATTAAGAAACATTCCATGGAAAATAAAGGTTATCCGTTATTAATCTCAGATCTAATCAGTTGCAAGGAAAACTACATAATTTTGAATCTGAATCAGCATTCAGATATCTGTAAGTCTATAGGTCATCATTTACATCATAGAAACACAGTTTGTCAAAGAAATTGAGTTGACGTGTGGTTTTGCGTACCAAAACACACAAAAATGAAGAAGGGATAAGACTAACACTCTAAAGCATTTAAGTGTGACCTATTTTACTTGACAAAGATATCATTAATATTATAACTTTTAACAGGAAGGAATTCATTAAGGAAAGGATCAAAGATAGAATCAAAATGTGTTCATCAAATATACCTCTCCTGGCTCTCCAGAAGATGCATGTGAAGAAACCTAATTTTAGCAAATTTGCTTATCCTTACACCAGAATGACGAAAATTAACAAATAAGACAGAAAGAGAAAGAAAAGTCATTGGTGACTTATTGAAACCTACAGGTAAGAACACAAGTATCGCTCCATGCTCATAATTTTCATCAATGTGTCGGATCAAATCTTCAAGGAGCTCATAATCAATCACTTCTTCATTTAGAGTTTGCTGCAAAAGCATACTTACAAAGTTATGATCCACTTTACATCTGTTAAAATCAAAGTTGTTCAAGGCTAATTTAAAAGTACAGATTGAGGGAAACTTCAAACCAGATTTTTCCGTGTGCGTTCTTTGTATCCATGGTAAAGATTCTCATCATAGTTTGTATTCACAACATCTTCCTCCAGAACCTTTTCATCGCCCCATCCTGATTTTATAAGGTTCTGTCTTCCACGGCTATTTTTAATTATATTTTTGGCAACCTACATGCAAGCAAATACAGAGGTAAGGAAATATCTGAAATTTAAAGTTCTCTTGTAAACTCAGTACATATTCAGAAGAAACATATTATACATTGATAAACTAATATCGATGATGCCAATTAAAATAATTAAACGTACAACCCAGCAATAGCTACAGATCGAAGACACAATATCTTTAAGACTTGAGAGCACATAAAAAAAATTGCATTACTATTTTATTGTTTCCATGTTCTATTACATACAAAGCTGTGTATTATTTACATGCCAACTATCCATATGTTCATTCATATGCATCCCCTTACATGGCCAGTTCTTGTCCATACTTTAACACCTTATATGTTATAAGTTATTGGATGTAAAAGAATGGATATATGATTTTAGTCCCATAGATTTTCAATGAGAATAGACCGAGCATATTTAATAATCTCTAACATCAATAGAATGTTCTGCTAGAGTTTCTTGGCATCCCTTGTAGGGCAGTCATCAATATGATATCGTGTCTATGTTTAATCCCATTAGTTCCACCAAACTTGATCTTTTCTGAGGTCCTCCTTCCTTGTGTCCAACACTTAGGCAGTATGTATAAAAGGTTGACTCTCAAACAGTTGTTGAAGCTAGGGTAGATGATGCATGAGACTTGAGAACATTCAAGAAAGTTTGCATTTTGTCTACACTTTTCAAGTTGTATAACATGCATAGATAATTTCATTTGAGGGCATTTCCACACATAATGATGCAACTGGAGCACAGCAATTCAAAGAGTCGCAAGACAATTCAGACACTCCAAAATATATGACAGCATCAGGCTGTGTGGAAACAAAATCATTACCTTGCGAACTAGTTTAAGAAAAATGGCTTTTTCGTTGGCATTATGGCTATCATCTACCCTAGCTTCAATTGATGAGCTAAAGGGGCTCTATAATGAATGAGCTAAAGGGGCTCTATAATGAATGTTTCATAAGGCACAACACTTGCTGAAGGTTTTGCAAATGGGGTAGCAAGCTAAGTGGGCTTAACCTTGGGGGAAACTCCGTGGTTAAGCGCGCTTGAGCTGGAGCAGTACTGGGATGGGTGACCTCCCGGGACGGACCAATGCTTCACCTCTGTGAGCATCACCTAGATGCAATGAGTGCTAAGTGGACCATTCATTATCATGAGAGATGGGTTCTTGTGAACCACTACTCATGAATCATGGGTCAATGAGTTTGACTCGAAAACTACGTGGTTGAATCCTGATAGCAATATCATAATGCATAGATATGCCTAATTCGACCATATATATGTTCTGATTAATTTACATCTCCTTACCTAGTCTACTTGGAGTCCATAATTTACGTAATCGGATGGATAGATAGTTTTAGCCCCATAGCAAGTCAATAATAAATTGATCAAAATCTATTTCATAATTGCTATCAAAAGCTAGCCTAGCATCAAGTAAATATATTGGACTGCTCTGCTAAATTTTCTCATAGGACCTTTAACTATAGCTCATATATTTCAACTTTCTACATCCTTAACAATGTGATAGTTGAACCATCAATCTTCACTATGCTTGGTACCTTTGGTTCCCACCACACTAGATCTTTGGTGTTTTCCCTTGCTTATCCCAGATCATTGAACACTCTATACAGATGATCAATGCTCACCAACCAATCTCTCTAGCCCAACCCAATAAATGGGGTGGGCATGACCTCAATACCAATAACAATACCCAAGCCTCATCCTGATTCATCTCCATTTCCATAAAACTCTTCCTTAAGTCAAACAAGTAGAACACCTCAACTGTACAGTGGCAACTATTGTTGCAGCTACAGAGGATGATACCATGGTGCCAAAGAGGCAAAAAAGGTTTCTTCCTGAAGTATTTCACAAAGTGATGATTTTTAGCATCTAATAAATATATTGGAATACTCTGTTATTTTTCTCGGTGGCTTTTGTAGAGTCCTACCATAACTCAAGTTTCAACCATCAATGTCGACTATGGTTGGCATGTTTGAACACTCGACTTTTGGTGTTTTCACTTGCTTCTACCTTTCAAACAGTGTAAAAATGGCCAATTCTCACAAATTAATCTCTCTAGCCCAACCCAATAAATAAGTGAGCGTGGCCCCAATAGCAGCATCCAGCAGCAATCCTGGTCCCTCTACATTTCTATGAAACTCTTCTTGATTTCAGACGAGTAGCACACATATCTATTGAGGACCGTGTATTTGGAGCTATTGCTGCAACTGGAGAACTGATAGACATAATGCCAAACAGGCAAAAAAAAGTTGCTTCCTAATGATTTCCTTTCCACAAAACCTGATGTAACATATATTAGGAATATTATAAAATGTTCTAAAATTCATTGAATCAATATGCTTCAGTTGCATTATTTTGTTTGGAAATACCCTCGCAGAGAATAATTCATGCTTAGGTTCGGCATGCTTGCTGGTGTCAAAATACTTATGCAGAGATTCTTTCATTTTTTTTAAAGTTGAATCTTATATTAAATTAATTGAAACACACACATTAAATCAGCTGAACATAAAACATATAGGGAAAGCCTCTCCCAATGAAGCAAGGAATGAGATCACCTAAAGCTCAACAAATTAATGGAACTGTTCAGACTTACATTTAATTTTTAAAGCATTCTTACAAGGAGACTTGTACCTTGATCCATGGTACTCATCTTCCATATTAGAAATGTGTCCCCATCTTGGAGACACATATGGTGATGTCTTCATACATTAGAAGACTCCAGATGAAGTTTCAATGTATCTCTATACATCTCCTAGAAGCATCCCTTGAAAATTGGGAAACTTCCTTTAAAGGTTTCTCAGATATATCATATAAACTATCTTGGATTTTCCTTGAGTGTTGATATGTGGTTTACAATGAAATACTAATAGACTTATAATTTTCTATTTTTCACACCAAAATTTATAAGTTCTATTGTAGCAGAAAATGTATTTAGCAAAACCCAAAGAGGCAATAGCATGAAGAGAAACAATAGTAAGGTTTAATATATGTACATGTGTTGAATATTTATCAATTTATGCAAACCATTGCCACCTCTGAGGACATTATTCCATGTTTTCGAAATAATGTTGTTCCCCCAATCTCCATTTGCCATCTCCAAGTGATTATGGTTTAAAATATACTTGTTTATATCATGATGATTGTCAAATAATAAAATAATTAATCTTTTCTATTGTTAAATTTGAATACTTTAAAATGTTTATTTTTTTTATTTCAAGAATTTTACTACTTTAGTTTCTGAGATTCCTTAAAGTGTCATATCTATTGTATTATCCATTTTTTCCAAATTTAAATTGTATGTGGATGTGTTTGTGCATTTATGCACATGTGTGCATCTTTGTGTGTCTATGCACATTTGTGTGCACGTGTCTATGTCTATGCAGATGTGTGCATGAAATACTCCAGGCTAATTTACTATGCAAAAAAAATTCACTTTCACCAACTTGTGTGCACAGGCATTTCGTCAAACACTTGGCAGCATACTGAAATGAGTTTGCATTTCTGTTTGTTTTGTTTGGTGTGGACAAATCTCAACATAATATTACAATCTCATTCACAATATAAATATCATTCAATTACACTGAGGAATTTTAGCATATACAAGAATACCCAGCAACAATACATCTGTAATTTATATTTTAGTTTACAAAAAATGTGAACAGAAATCTCAGGCATCAATTATCTTACCAAATAAATACAGTATTAACCACCCAATGCTAACCTGGAATCCCAACTGGAAGTCATAGTCTTCCACATATAGACTTGAGCTCCCTTATTACTGCGTAGCTTTCACAACATAAGCGGCAGCAGCAAAGTTCTTTAATCGCTCCAAGGGATGGGACGTGATTCTTCCAAGGGGTCGTGACTTAGTCAAGGGTGGTGGCGACCATTTCTATTGACACCTCCTTCCCACTTCTTCTGCACCTCCTAACAGTTGTGTGCTTTGTGTGAAGCGGCCTGGTCAAAAGGGTATAAGGATTGTATGGGCGGCGGTTCCTAATCTTTAGTGCTGCAGTCATAAACCCCCACAACTTACCTTCAAATCTCCTTCCCTCCACTTTACTTCTCCAGACCACACATAGCACTATACATTTGTATATTCTGCTCACATTTTATTGATATGCAGACCTCAATAATTTAATATGGCTGGAGGAATCCAATAATAAGTAATATATATTTGTATTGAAACCTTCACTGTTAAATATATCTGCTACTCTCAAATTTACCAGGCCTCCAACATAGACACAAGAACTCTGAAAATTGTCTCTGTAAAAGAAATTACATTATATCCGCCTATAGAATCATTGTGAAAAATTTGAGCAATCTCTCCAACAAACTGGCTAGGGTAGAATCATTGCACCATCAAATCCAATTACCCATAGGGTTTCCATGCCAAGGTTTTGAACTCCAACAAGTCTTCCAAAATCCACATAATAGAAAAAATATCCTAGCATACTGAAAATGAGCTTCCCAAAAACACTTTTGTATTTGACTCCTCAAAGACCTTTCAACTTCCCGCACTTTTATTATTTTAATTAAACCTGAGGAAATAAAGTGACCTTTTGAAACTTCATTAAACATCCCACAAAGTCACTTTATGAAACTCATAAAATTAATAAATTAATATTACCCATAAAATAACCTTGATCGGATAATATTAAATAATTAAATTAAAATATTCCCTGCTCCTTCAATTTAGCCTACGGGAATAAGATAGGCTAAATGGTCATTTGGATTACTCCTCGGAAGGAAACATTACAATCCTCTCTTCTTGAAATTGCTTGCCCTCAAGCAATTGCAAATTAGGATGCTGAAAAGAATCTGCTCACCCTCCCAAGTAGCATCTTCTATGGGAAAGTGTCTCCATCTGATTTAATATTCTTTCATTCTTCTTCTCCTCATTTTCTTTCCCTAAAATCAACAATCTCATGTCAAGCACCAAAACCAAACTTCCTTCCTCGTCCAAGGGTGGAAGATCTGGTGATGATGTAATATGCTGCCCTAAAGCCCTTTTAAGGCATGATACATGAAACACGTTATGGATCTTGCTATTTTCTGGAAACTCAATCTCATAAGCCACTTCCCCCACTCTTCGAACAACCTTGTAAGGACCATAGAACCGAGGTTTTAATTTTTCTGCACCACTTTTCTTCAAGGAAGACTGATTGTTTTGTAGACGCAAGAAAACCAAGTCCCCCACCTCGAAGCTTCTCTCTACTCTATGCATGTCTACATAAATTTCCTGTCAGTTTTGGGCACTCTGAAGATTATCCTTAACTGGCTTAAGGATATCCTGACTCTCTTGGATCCAATCCTTAGCTTTGGGAGCCTTGCTATCACCAAAACCTAAATCCAAAAATGGGGGAGCATCATATACATATAAGGCTCAAAAAGGAGTCATCCCAATTGACATGTGGTAGGTGGTGTTATAACAATGTTCACCCAAATGCAACCACCTAATTCACGCTCTTTTCTGCCCTACCACATAGTTACACAAATATCCCTCAACCCATTTGTTCACAATCTTTATTTGGCCATCCGTCTAAGGGTGGTAACTAGCGTTGGGAGTCAGCTTTGTGCTAGCTAACCTGAATAGCTTCTACCAGAAAGTGTTGAGGAACCTGCTATCCCTGTCACTGACTCTATTCCTCGGCAACCCATGAGTCTAAACACCTCTCTGAAGAAAAATAACTCTGCAATTTGTGGTGCCTTATACTCCATTGAGATATTGAAGAAGTGAGCGAACTTGGTCAATCGATCAACAACAACAAAGATACAATCTTTGCCTTGCACCTTCATAGACTAGTAATGAAGTCCATAGACACACTTTCCCATTTCTACTCTGAAAAGTGTGTTCCGCCTTGTTCTGCTAACAATTCATGCATTCTCGCACATGTCGCAAAACATCCTCCTCGAGGCTTTTCCATGAGAACCTCTCTTTGACTTGCTTATAAGTTTTAAAGTATCTGGGATGTCCTACTAAGGGTGTATCATGGATGGCTCTCAAAATTTTCTCCTTAAGTTTTGACTCACTGACCAAGTAAATTATGTTTTTGTAGTAGATAATGTCATCTACTACCCTATACCTATCATCCTAGTTTTCCCATCCATGATTTTGCATGCAAACGTGTTTTAGGAATACTACACCAAAAGGTGAGCCTTCCAATCACCTGAGATCTCTGCTAAAGAACAAACCATTAGCTTCCTGGAAAGAACATCAGCAACAACATTATTTTTCCCCTTAACATATTATATATCAAAGTCGTATGCATGTACTTTGTTGACCCATTTTTTTTGCCTCTCATTTAAATCTTTTTGTTCCAAGAAATATCTCAAATTGTTATAGTCTATTCAAACTACAAACCTCCCACCTACCAAGTACTGTCAAAACTTCACCAATGCATGCATGATAGCAAGCATCTCCTTGTCGTAGATGGAATAGAGCCTCTCATTATCTCTAAGCTTCCGGCTCTTGAAGGCAATAGGATGTTTGTTTTGCATTAAAACTGCCCCAATACTTTCTCCCAAAGCATCACACTCAAGAACAAAGGGTTGCATAAAATCTGGTAATGCCAACACGGACAAGAACTCATCACCCCCTTAAGTCTAACAAAGGACTGTTGTGTCTCATCCATCCATCTAAAAGCCCCCTTTTTGGTGAGGTCTCTTAGAGGTGCACCCAACTATCAAAACCCCTTGACAAACCTCATGTAATAGTTGCACAAACCAAAGCCACCCCACAGCTCTCCCAATGATCTCAATGGTGGCCAATCACAAATCACCTATATCTTTTCCTGATGAACCTAGACACCCTGAGCGCTGATCACATGTCCAAAGTAGAGGATTTTTGTCATTCCAAACTCACACTTGGATGCCTTAGCGGACAAATATTGTGCCTCCATTATACCTAGCACCTCATCAAGATGTCTCAAGTGTTTCTCCCAAGTCTTGTTGTATATAAGTATGTCATCAAAACACACCAATAGAAACTTAGTCAACAGTTTATTAAAGATGCGGTTCATACAGGACTAGAAGGTGGTTGGTGCATTGGTTAACCGAAAGGGCAGAACCAAAAACTCATAGTGTTCGTAACGACACCTGAATGCAATCTTATGAATGTCCTGCTCTCTCACCCTAATCTAGTGATACCCTGATCAAAGATCAATCTTCAAGAAGTACACTAGCCCATGCAACTCATCCATCCTGCGTATAGGGTATCGATTTTTAATAGTCTTTCGGTTGAGAGCATGGTAGTAGATACACATCCTCATGGTCATGTCCTTCTTCTACTACGATGCAATGCACCTTACCCTTTCCCAAACACCTATTACCAAGCTCGCAAAGTTCCTTGCAACTGAAACATAGTTTCTTCTAACGTGATTCATTTTGAATCTCGACATCCATGCGGGGCTTTCTAGGCTCTTCCTTTTGTAAGGGATTCTTAAAGTCTTTCTTATACTAGAAGGGTTTAGGCTGAAATTTGTTCTTTGGGGCTGTACTCTCCATGTTCGTAACCCTCTTGATAGCATCCTATACGGTGTTAGGATCAAATGCTTTGATCCAACGACAAAGTGGTTCTGCTAATCCCTTAATAAACAACACTATCAACCTATATTCTGAAACAATTTGTGACCGTAACCGACAACTTCTTAAACTCTAAAATATAAGCATGAACCAATCCAACTTGTTTCAGTTGTGTCAACTCCCTGAAATGCAATTCTAGATCCTTCCTATCAAACCTGTCTATCAATCTCTATCTGAAATTTGCATAGGAAGTTATGCTATCATGACCCAAGGTCACTAACCCATGGTACCACCACTCATGAGCCTCCTTGTCTAGATGAAGGGTTGCATATTTGATTGCTTCCCTTTCAATCATGGGGTTTAACAAAAATTATTTATCCAACTTCTAAAACCATGCTCAAGTAGTACACTTACTTGACCCATCATAGTTGGGGATGGCTAGCTTACCCACCTTGCAATGTAAATCTCTATTATTTCCTTGGCCCCTTTCCCCTCTAGGTCTATTTCTATATTTGATGCCACAAAATTCTACCGAAGACATAGAAGCATGGAATTCTTCACCCAAGGATTGGTATTCCTGTAAATAATCACCCCATCCTTCCCCATGTCCTTGTTGTCTGGCTTGTTCTCAAGGTTGATCATCCAAAAATTCGGCCATTAAAGGTCTAAGAGTGGCTCTACTTGTTGACCCGTGTGTATCTACAGGTACATTAGCGGTGCTACCTTCACCCTGGTTGCTATTATGTCCATTATTGCCATTGTTGTTTCCATTATGCTCATGTTCACCCTGATTATTCCTATTATTGACACTCATGGTTTGCATCATTTGGATTAATGTTTGGACCAATTGTTGTTTGTCATGCCCACCTTTCAAACACTTAATGGACATAACACAACCTACTAAACTACACCAACTTTACTAATTTGCACATTTTTATTTTTTTTAACAATAACATAATACATTAATTGCAACAATCGACGGTATCGTTTAGTTAAAAGTCAAGATAGAAATGAACCATTTATTTTTTTCAACAATAATGACTACTTATTTTAGTTATCAACCTGATATACCTCCTACTTACTCAAGTTTCTCTTGCATTCAATCATGACGTATTTTCCTTGTTAGTGTTATGTGTTATGCTAGTCACTACAAGAAGGTTAGGAAAGAAGTGGAAAGTCTTGAATGAATAATGGAGATAATGTTTTTTTCTACATTTAATTTAAGATCTTAAGGAGCATTAGTCTCATTAAATTAATGAATAGTTTTTGGGAAAATTAACTAAAATTATGATGATCCTTATCTTGTTGGAGAGACTTAGTTGTCTTGTGAAAAAATTAATGAATTTAAATAATCGTACAACCAGTTGTTATGTTGGGCATTCAACTTGAGAAAAGCGTTTGTGGACAATGTATAACATTTTTATGATGCATACTCTTATTTGATAATCAAGTGGTAATATGAACCTTAGGTGTTGTAAATTATGGTGACCTCCTTGTTGAGTGTTGAATATGTGTTTGTGTTATGTATTATGTGGCATGCGTTGGGTCATCGATGTAGTGGACATCTAGAAGGAGTTACTTATGTGTACCCCTTGTGAAATTATGTGAAATGTAAATTTAAATATAGAAATGGATGGCTAATGTGATCATGTTGGATATGTTAGTGTATCCCCTAGTGTTGACCACTCCTAAGGGAGAAGAGTCCGCTAGCGTAATTAGGTGTCCAGTGGGCAGGAAAAGACCTTCATTATGACCTAACCTATTTGGGGTGAGGTGAGCGATGTTGTGGCCCTCACTTCCTACGATACGGTGAGCTACCATGGGGCCCTTGTCTATCAAGGGGTGAGAAGAGCTACTATATGGCCCTCATTGTCATTTTGGAGTGTCTTCCCCCATCTCCCCTTCTTATGGATCCATTAGTGATTCAAATGTCATACTTTTGCCATCATTATTAGTTGCCACCTTTGACCAAAGCTTGACTTAAAAATTAAAAGTTTCGTCTTGTCGGCTTTTGACTCGGTTTGCAAACCAATGTCGGAAGCCGACCGAGTTTATAACTTCTCTTCCACCAGACATTCCCAAGAGCTTAACTAAAAAAAGATCTTATGTGTTAGTCTTTTCGATGGTTGTGAGTCAACCCTTGGTTTTCAAAATGTTTTTATAACCAATAAAGTGAATCAAGGCAAACAATTTTCATAGTAAAGGAACTACCCACGAAGTTTGGAAACCTATGTCGGTTCCCGAAAGGGTTCCCAAAACTTCACCATTCCCGTCGTTGCTTTAAAGCTAAAGGGATGGTCACTTTTTTCTTAGTGTTATTTATGAAGGTGAAAAGTGGTGATGAGCAAATTTAAGTATTTCAAAGGTTATTATAGTACGGCGTAGTATAAATAGGTTTTCATAACTAGGACGGACTCTGAAGCTATTTTAGAAACCCTAGCCAAAAACTGATAACCAAAGCATTCAAAGCCGAAGATTACTTCATTGACAAAATGTATTCGCATAGATGAAAGTACATGGGAAACTACATTCATAAGCGCCAGAATCATTCACCATGAGCATAAAATGAAAAAGCTTATCACAAGAAGTAATGAACATAAAAGCAAGTAAAATATTCCCAGAACATCCTCATTATACAGAGTGATTCAAAAGCCAAAAAGATAGATCTATTTATATATTTATCATAAAACGTTTTGTATTACATCAACACATAAAGCAGGGATTTTGTAGCACAAGGGGTCTTAGGCACAGAGAGTAAAGATGAGGACCCTAATGGCCTCGATAACCTCTTGCATATGCTCGATTTGTGCAGGGAAGAAGAGGTTATTAAATTAAACAAAGTGGGCAAAAGTCTCCATGTTGTTGCACTCCAATCCGAACGCAACAGGGCAACTGCTTGACTAGCTCGCTCATTACGCAGCGCAAAAGCAATGCAAATTGCATCTCCAACTAAGCCCACACTCTAATGTACAAAAAGATGTCTCAGGGCGTCCTCAATGCACAGCAAATATCATGGCCTCACCAAACACTCAGCAGCTCATAGCTCCCATTCGAAACTCTCGGAGGTGCACACGATGTTGTAGAGGAAATGCTCGAGCATATCGAAATTGTGAATGTGCACCTAGAACACGAAGTGCTCACCAATGATCTTATGAATCACTTCCTCCTCCACATCACTGTGGATTAGGAAGATTTCAAGTTGGTCTATGACCAACCTACGAACGTCATTGCACTCAACTCCCTCAATAATAAGGAAATCACTCCTAATCTCCAAAGCTCCATCACTCGATGTGCTTGACATACTGGAAGCTGAAATTAGCATTGTGCAAATGAGCAGTGACGTAGCTGATTTATAGAATGGAAAAGGCAAGCTAGTGGATTTCACTGGAGGATAATTAATGCCTAAAGTACATTCAAATTGTCGGGAGCTTAAAGAACTCAACAATGTGATGTAATAGACATTTTGTAAGCTGGATTGATGAGATCTTCCGCATTTAAATAACTCACACATAAGTGATCTTAGGTGGCACACTAATGGCCACAAGGAATGAGAAGTGGCGATGTTTCGCACGAGTATGTGCCACGAGGCCAACTCACAGCAGGCGACTGTTCATTTTTCCTGTCGTGTCAATCGGAGATGGCAATGCAATCATAACTACCCCTCAAAATAGTCATTAATGACTGTATTGTCATAATCAAGCAAGAATCATTTGTTTTCTGGCTAACTATTTACTCGATGAAGCAGCGGTTACCATTCTTTCCAAGAACCGATTTTCTTTTCAAGAAATTCAGATTGTTAGGTTAAGATGTTATAAAAATGTATACTTTTGACTTTGCAAAGGTCCGAAAATTTTCATCCCCCTTGCGTTATGATGCATGAGTGAGTATCAATCATAATCAAAGGATCAATTTTGCAGTTTGATATTTTGCTGTGAATGTTTGTTGTCTGTGTGCAATCGGTTTGTGAATAGAATGCTAATGTTTATGTATAAGTCTATGAACTTAGATGAACATTTGAATATTCCTTCCCTTTGGGGATGTGTTGTTCAGTCATACTTTATTCATTTATTTACAGTGAATGTTAAGTTGCAAGTGAGTCGAGTCAGCAAGCTCTTAAGAATCTGGTTTGTGAGCTACGATATTATTGTTTGCCAGTCTTCATTTCAGAACTGTTAGTAGTTTAAAAGCATTTCTTATCGCATATATTTTCATGGCTATAAATAGATGTTAGTTTGCCTTTCCTACTTTCTAGTTAAAAGCATACCCCATTTCCTTATATTTCAAAAAACCAAAATTATATCAAAAGAGGGAGATGTACCTCAATTAAAATTCAAAGGAAGATCACCAATGCAATGGTGATCTCTCCAACTGTTGTTGATAGTTTTCGTCCTCATCTTGGACAAAATAGAGTCAACTCATGTTAATTTTTAAAGGACAAATCTGTCAACCAACAGATTTTTGGTGACTTTGTTGGGGAGTGTATAGAACATGCCTTATCATGATTAAAGATGGTGTTACCACATGAGAATATTTTTCCTGCTTTGCAACCTGATTTGGATTGGTTCATCTAAACAAGAATACATCATCTCACAATTAAACACTCTTGCGTGGAGGTACCGCAGAAGCGCAACAAATTACATACGAGCCAACTTTGTGCTCAAGGAAGAAGAAGAAGAATGAACAAAACGCCCGCCTAGGCCGGTGGTCGAAAGATTTTCAAGGATTGAAATTGTCCACTATCCAAATCCTCTGCCTCGACCTATTCCAAATCAAAATCCCACACCAATCCGAAGAGCACCACCACAAAATTAAATTTCTCTCTTCCTGAGAAGAGATTGGTGACTCTGTTGGAACGAACTTCCTTTACTCCATAAATTTCTTCTAATGGCTTCTACTTCATCACGGCCATGGGGGACTTGTTTTGGACCCTTAGCATTATCAAGGTATTCACCTCTTCTTGAAGGATCAAGAAAACATTTCCCGACTTTCACTAGGGAAGATGCACAAGATTCTGAATATCATATACAAGCTTTTTTTGCTGCTTGTGCCATTTTTGGAATTGCTGAGGAAAATGTGGTTGTTTGCCTTTTTGTTGCATCTTTGGAAGGTCAACCCCATGAGTGGTTCAAATGGCTCGATAATGGATGTATTACTGATTAGAACACTCTAAGGGACAAATTTACAGAGAGACTCAAGCTGGTGGTTGACGTAGCAGCACTTTTGAGGTCCCTTTTCAATATTCAGAAAAGAGAGGATGAAAATGTCAAGGGCTTTATTGATAGATTCACCTGAATTCTGGGACGAATTTCCCGCTCTAATAGGCCTACTCAATCCGATCTAATAGTCACCTTCAAGCAAGCCCTACCTCCTAGAATTCATTTCGTTCTGAGAAGAGGCGTAGTTGATTTTGAAGCAGCAAAAATTGAAGCCATAAGGATAGAGGAGGATTTGTTGAGACATCATGACCATCCTGGAGAAGATCCTTTCCAAAGCCCAAGCCTAATTCCCAAGGAAATTCTCAGAATTCTAAGCAACGATGAATCTTTTGGGACCAATCCCCCGAGTTCGACCATGACAGATCAGGGAGAGTTTCCAAACATGCTTGGATGGGAGGCGAGAGTCAAGTATATATTGAGCTCTTTGGACCAAAAGAAGAAGATTCAAACAGTCCAGAGGATGAAGAGAAAGATCCTTCCTCTTATAGCATCAGAAGTCTTACCTCAAAACCTACTACCTCGACACAAGAGGACTTCGATCCATCACCTGGTCTTGAGATTAGGGTAAGTCCAATATCTTTTGAACATGAAATACCCTCTAGTGAAGTTCGTAGTATAATCGAACAATCTGTTCAAATAATTGGAAATGATGAAAAACCCGAGAAAGGTGATGAAGAAACTAGAAGTTTGGCATTCACAGTACAATAAAGAGAAAGAAAATTCCACTCCTGAAATTGAAATACATGAAGGAGTGAAAATGGGAGAAAAGATATGCATTGGAGGAAATTTTGTATTGGAAGATTCCCCTTGCCTTGCAAAGAAGATGTCGGAGTTTCCTAACGAGCAACAACTTCCGATGAAGGCTAGATTCATTTGCAGATTGGAGGTTGGAGTGAGTAATTCAAAAAATGCACATGGATCTCTATGTAACGACCCAACCCTTCAATAAAATAAAAAAATTCAAATATACATCAAACGAGTAATTAAACGTGCTAACAAGTCATTGTAAAATAATTTTTTTTCCCTTTATTGATCATATATGAACAAGATATCATATTAAAATTACAATAAAGATTACATTCATTACAATAACTTCACAAGTAAAAGTATCGAGAAAACGTACCTTAACTAACATAGTTCCAATGAGCTTTAGAACAAATAGTAGTAAGAAGGTCCAAGAATCCATCCTTTCAAATCTTGGTGCTCCAGTAGCCTGATGAGGAGGAGAAGCATCACTCGAGCGCTTTTCTGCCAACCATGGACTTATAATGCGGTCCCCCACACATCTATCATTCGATAGATGGTCATCCCTTTGACGAAGAGATTGGTAGAGTAACCGATACTGTTAACCAACTAAGCATAGTGTTGTGTCGTACATAACTAGAACATGTCCAATCCGGCAAACTCTCGAACTAGTATGTAATACAGGATCACAGTGAACTGACAGTGTAATCATCACCCAATCTAAGAGGATGTCTTGCACATTACACTACTTTGATCAAAGTGTTTCATACAGTATTTCTACTGAGGGTCGTCTATCACATACACCATTCAGGGTCGATTTGACTTAGGGCTATCTTACACTACGCGTAGGTATTGTCCTTTAATGGGTAAATCCATCACCCAAGACTAACCTACAACCAACTAATCTACTAGTAATGAATCTTTTTAGCAAGTAAGTACACAAGCCCACTCCCATGCTTATCCTAGGAGTAAAAAAAGCTTTCAGAGTTAACCTAATAACTCAGCTGGTGTATCTCAAGAGACTCTTGCATTCAAATCAAGCCTAGTATATACTTAACTAAGTAGCACAATCACCTCCTACTATGGAGTAAATATACAAACACATTGCATTTCCATGTTTAAACATATCCAGTATATTTAAATACCTATGTTGTACCTCTTACAGTATGGTTGAGTTCCTTAAGCAAGTGACTTCTTTGACATACCTAGTATAGTTAAATACTTGTATCGAACTGACATTTCTAATACAATTAAGTATATGAGTCAAGCAAACTCTCCTATTATGGAGTACTTAAAAACACATTATAAAAGTGCCTCTAAAGCTTCAATTCCCTTTTCCAAAAGCAAGCAGGCTCAGCAATTAGTATTCATGCAAACAACATTCTCTTATTGTGGAGATCATTACCAACATGTAAAACATAGCTAGAATTTGCTTCGTTTTTCTTATCCCAAAAGACAAAATTTAAACACAAACAGAAATACTTTACAAACAGTATAGAAATCTTTGAAAAAGAATAGTAGAACAACCCATGCCTGTGAACACTTTTCCCAAATTGAAGAAAGAGTTGCCTTTTCTTCTAGCTCAATCTTGTTTCCAGTTTCTCCAGATATGATGATTTCCTTACAAGACTTCCCGTTTTCCACTCTCAGAAGAACAGTAGAGGGACTAACGTATTCCTTGGGTAGAATATGTTTTACTCCAAATGAAAACAACTCTTTCAGAAATATGATTACTAATGAATACTAATGATACTTTTGAAATATGAAGGTTGACTGATTCAATTGTCACACAGAAATCTGTTGAATGACTGGATTATATCACTCAGAAACATACGCATATGGCAAACAGCATTGTCTGGTAATCACATAACTGTGAACGAATTCAGAATACGTAAGAGTGATTTCTGATTGCATATGATGAAATGAGGACAATGAATAATAATAGATGATATCCCTAAATGAAAGAGTGAGTGTTGAACAATGAATAATGTGTATGAGTGAATTCTCAACTAAAGATGAGTGAAAACAATGATAAGTAAGTAAACAAGAAGAATGGGTGCCTATTTATAAAGCCCCTTGCCCATCGCATTCCTCTTCTACAAGCATGTAAACTGCCAGAACTGTGTTTGAATGTTTCAATTTGATAAGTGGCAGATTTCTATCTCCATACTCAGCACTTCCAAAGGCGAGTCGACCTCTATCTTTGACAGCAGATTGAAGAACGTTTCAAACTTGCACCTGGTGAAATGTGAAGGATCGACACTGACAGGCGTCTCCCAATTATGGCGCCAATCATGAAATCTGGTGGGTAAAGATGCTTGGTGAAATAATCCATTGTTAATTGCAATCCACATAGTCTACATTCATAACTCAATCGACAACATTCAGATTGCGTTTCAAGTTTCCTATGACTTAGTCACAGTCCCGCGTGCGTGTTTCTCCTAAGAGCTGTATTTTATTTGGTTTCCAAAGTTCACATTGTTTGTGAAATATTTCCACTTTCACTATATTGGAGATAGATATATTTTATTTCCTATGGTCAAAACAATATTTCGATTCATTCTTATTTTCATATTTGATATTCAATATTCGGCTGGGCATTATTAAACACGATTCCCATAGTTAAATTGTAAATATTTCGATAAAATAGGAAATAAGTCGATTTCCTATGTTGAGATCAATTTAGAAAATAATTCAATTTTCAAATTGAGAGTATGCTACAGTTTATATAACATGGAATATCAGTAAGAATTGCAAGTCCCATACAATTAACTGTGTAGTTTATACTTCAAAATGCCATCCTACTTCTATTTGGTAAAATCATTTAAGAGAGATTTGATGTGAATCTCTACAATACAAGCAGTGAGCTCTAAGGACATTAATAATGCAAAGGATATAATTTGATATGAAACATATATGAACAAAAATGCACAAAGATGTTGGGCCAGAATGAAAGCACAACTTAAGAAAAGGGTAGAGGACGAAAGAAAACACAACAGGAATCAGGGATGTAAAAATTCACTCTGATTTCAATTTTTTATGGACTTGCACCTAAGCAAGTAACTTTTGGCACTAGCAACTACAAAACCAGTAATTGATTTGTTATCCCTAACTACTAATAATGTCATAGAATTTATAACCAATACATCTAATGTTAGATACTCATAGATAACATCTGCAAAAACCTTTCTGCAGACAAAACGATACTGTGAAGCAAGCATAAGAACCACACTGCCTACATATCAAAAACGACCAGGAAAACAACATTCAGGCTTTAAGTTTTATTATGGTAGCACTCAGGTCGTGGAAGGTACCACCTTCTTTGGCATCATAGTGCCAGTTAGGCTTGCCGGTGAATCTGAAGCCAGATGATAATCAAGTCTATCATAAACATCTTCAAGGAAAAAAGATGTCACTGGATGTGTGCGACCTTTTGCAGTTATAACTGGACAATCCCCAAAATAATGTGAGAACAAACTTGCATCAACTGTTGCTGACCTGATATAAAACATATTACAAAAACCTATTAAGGAAAGAGAAGCCATATCCATATTTACAAGCAGAAAATATAAGCACAAAACTCTTTCTTCAAAGAACTATCCAACATCAACAACTAAGAAAATACTCACATCAGTATAAGTTTCAATTTGGTAAATTTGGTAGCAGATCTTCTCTCAAGTAGATCTTTCAAAATAATAAGTAGAAAGTCACCCTGTGATCACAAAAGGTTAGTTCAAATCACACGCAACACTTGAAGAAGTTTGTAAGACAACTCAAAGAAAGAGCACCTTAAGCTACCATATATTTTAAATTTTAAATTGTACGGAAGACCAAGCCCATGTCAAAGAAAATGCAAAACTTAAATGACACAATTCTGGACAGTAGGGAGCTTAGTGCAAGCATATTATAATCATTTTCCCAATACATGTGCATTCTTTGTCAGCTATTTTAGCCATTAACAGTTTCAAATCACTGTGTTTATACAAAACAAGTAATTTGAAGGGAAGATTATGCTTTATCCTTAACCAAAGCAACAATTACAATGCATCTTTATTCACAATTGCAACAGTGCCAACATTTTCTATGGCATACAATTGATGATCCCTGAATTATCTATGGCATCTAAGTTTCCAACGAGTTTTATATTGGTTACACCTCCTTTAATATAGACATGATGAGAAGACACAGATGACTGAATACATCAAAAGAGACTTAAAAATGCATTTCTACCTTTGATTCTTTATCCTCTGCAACAATATCAGATAATTTGAGCATTTTCTCTAGTATGTGAAAAGATATAGGTACCCAAACTCTCTTTTTCTGCTGTCATTTACAGAGAGGATGTATGACATGCTCAAATTTTGGAGAATCGTCACTGGCCCAGGCTGGTTATTGAGGAAGAGCTAAGAAGAAGGCAGAACACATTGATGAAACAAAATGACAAGTTGATGAATAAATGGGACATTAATATGCAGGATTGCCTAAAAACTAACGAGGAGATAAAAAAGTTACGTGTAAGAGAAAAATTTGGGGCAACCATGTGGACAAAACAAATTGGTCAGAAGAAAGCCTACTCTATCAAAGAATTCAGCCCCACATGAGACCATGATGGAAAATGTTTACATAAGAGCTGAACTTAAATGGAAAGTAAAAATGTTGATAGCCCAATTAAGGACTAGCTTGCATCAGCTTAGGAGCGAAACCAACAGATGATTGATACCAAAGGAGGAGTGAGAAATGAGAAAATGTCTATTTTACAACAAGGGTGTGGTGGAAGCAAAATGGCACTACATCATGGAATGCTCAACCTATATGACGGCAACCTGAGAGTGGGAAACTAAAAACCTTGTTCGAGGAGGCAAGGTTGGACAAAACTGCAAACTTTTGATCAAGATCCACTGCAGAAGAACCGACATCAAGAAGGGCTCACAAACTTCATAAGATTTGGTGCCCTTGTGTCTCAGGACTGGCTTTGTGTGCTGCTCCTGATCCCATAGGGTGCTTTGGTCTCATGGATGTTAATAAAATCTTTCATTCATTTATTCATGCAACTTTTATTTCCTTACTTAATGATAATATATTTTATTCTACTAAAAAGAAGAGTATGAGAAGATACGCTATAGTTGGGGCAACAGAAATCCATGCTTTCTACCAGATCATGTGTCAAAGCAGAACACTTGCAATCTTGTAGCTGGAGATCAAGATTGTTCGCCATAAAACTTCTTTATTAAAAGCTTAGCAATCATCAGTTAAGAAATTTGTAGATGAAACAGAAAAGACCATTGCAGCTTCCATAAAGTAACATCTAAAGGTAAGTCTGGAAACTGAGAGGACAAAAATGAAATTGAACACTGCCAGTATGACCTCAACAAAATGAAGAGCTCAATCTTAATATCCTGTCTCGTGATTTCTACAAAGCCAAGTGGGATGCCCCTTGCATGGATGCTTTCAGCATTGCTTGCTGTCTGGATGCCTGATGGAGTAAAGTTAACAAAGCCTTCAAGTATTTGGCTTTTCTTATAACCAGTAAAGAAAACAGATGCATGCAATCAGCAAACTGAGCTAAATTACTAGGTTGTATTCTGTATTTCCAAGAGTTCATATATTTGATTGTGCTTTTTAGCATCACTCAACATACAGGTCAATCCTTAACACACAATGATGAATTTGAATGGAGATAAAAGGTAGCCATCGCATAGTCCCCTAAAGGAAGAGAAAGGCTTCCAGCTGCACCATTTACACTCACTGAGAAAGTGAGGCTCACCATGAAGATTTGTATCCAGTGAACAAAATTCAACCCAAAAAGTAAGGCCTTGGTAGTGCGAAACACAAAGCCAACTCAAACAATCAACTGTGTTTGACATGTCAAACTTGACCATGATTCCAGACCTACTGTGCAAGGAGTTACTTACCTAGCTACATAGCAAAGAAATTATTTATGATTTGACATTTTATAAAAGCTGTACACATGTGATGAGACTAAGATATTTAGTCTGCAGATTTTAACTTTTTTCCTTTTGCTTTTTACATATGCTAGGCTTTATTCTACAAGCATAGACATTTATCATTGTACATCAATTTAATAATTAATTCACACTATGAAGAGTGTAAATATCACAGTTATGGTGGCATATCTTTCTTTAGTTCTTTCCTGTTTCTGTATTTTCCCTCATTTATTCTTCTTTACAGTCTAAGAAAGTTATGTCAATCGGTATTAATGACAAATTGAGTTCTATGATCAATGGCTCTACAGCCACAGTTTCATTGAAACGCTCTCTTGAGACTCAACAGCCTAAACTTACCTTTATCAGGTGACAACACTTTCAATTGCTATAACTCATATGTTTTAATGCAGAAGATATATATACCAACATACCATGGGAGCACGTCCCAGAACGTAGACATCTGAATGGTCTCTGCAACAAGGACACATAGACAAAACATTCCTTTTCTGTTCCCCATCACATGTCAAAAATGGGCACCCCCAAGCTTTTAGACAATCATCTTTTACACTGTGTCAAGGACACCCTGAGATCCCCAAAACGCCATGGCATCCCAGACAATGGAACTCTTTTTTTAAATCTAAAAACAGAGTAAAACGCAAGAAATATAAATATAAACACTACGTAGAATCCTATATATAATATAAAATAATCCTAGACTATTGATTGACCCTTGCAGACATATAACACAGGCATGCAAGTCCACAGTTTTGTACAGCTCAAGAAGCAGTTGCACTACTCCTAGCACAAGTTTGACTCCCACCTTTCAGTCATACAACTCACAAGAAGGTGGAAATATGGCAAAAGTACAAACTGCTGGAAGTAGGATTTATAATTCATTCATAGCTTTTTTCTAAATTTTGTCGTTAAGTAGACTTGACCATTAAAGGTATGAATTTTAGTGTTTACTTTGAAAACAAGTTATTGATATACTGCTCGAAATAGCAATTTCTAAATGAAGTATAGTTCTGGCATTGCCATACATTTCTTATACTTATTATTACTGCCCCCAAAATCTGGGAAATCTTTTTCCATCCCTAGAAACGCATCCCCAGGTCTCAGAAACTTGACGAAACATTGGTGCATAAGATACAAGGATTCAAAAATGACACGAAGAAAAGTTATAGATCAGAAACAGAAGATAATAGGAAAGTTGTATACATGGAATTCTCTTAAAGGAAATGAGTTGCTGCCTATCCTCCTCTAGCTTTGTCTTGCTTGGTCAATCTCTAACCATTTAGATATATGCATATCTATAAATGGTGACACATTTTCATTTAAGGGAGAGAACTGTTATTTAATATGGTACACTTGCTCTTCCACAGATGACTCTTTGGCTTCTGTCAATTATGGTTGATCCAAATCAGAAAGCAACAGTAAAATCTGACCCTTGAATCATTTAGAAGGCTATGTCTCACTAAGGAAGGATCTGTCCACAAATTACAGCCAATTGTAATGTCCCCTTCTGAGCAGTAGTCGGAGATGATCACTTAGCATCATAGTTGAAAAACTCGACTCGGCAAAAACTAGGCAGACCCAAAAAATTTAAAAACTCGGGACTCAGCAAAAACTCGGGGAAAAACTCGGCAATAACTCGGCAAATTTATCGAACATTTGAAAATACATAATTTTTTAAAATATTCTTTAAAAACACACATATAAACTGAATTTTTAGAACATATTACTAATTTCATCATATATTAAAAAATAACAGTCAACAAAGACATAAAAGTGAATGAATATATCGAACCACGTTTTTTAATTAATTATTTTTTTATTTATTGATTTGTAAACACTAAACATTAAAAGAATATTTGTAAAAAATAATTAATATATTAAATAACACTTAGTATTTAAAAAATTGAAATTTTTTAATTTATTTTATTTTTAAAACTTGTAATTTAATATATTTTTTTATTTATTGATTTGTAAACACTAAACATTAAAAAAATATTTGTAAAAAATAATAATATATTATATAAAACTTAAGTATTTAAAAAATTGAATCTTTTTAATTTATTTTATTTTCAAAACTTATTATTTAATATATAAAGTTATTAACTACTAATATATTAAATAATAAGTTTTAAAAATAAATAAATTAAAACTTATTATTTAATATATTAGTAGTTAATAACTTAATATATTAAATAATAAGTTTTAAAAATAAAATAAATTAAAAATTTTCAATTTTTTAAATACTTAAGTCTTATAATATATTAATTATATTTTACAAATATTCTTTTAAATTTGTAATATTTAGCTTTACAAATCAATTTTATTTTTTTAAAAGTTGGATCGATCATAGCAAAAATCGATATGACAGAAATCGAACTGGAGGGTTTTTCTCAAACAATGAATTCGCAGTTAAAAAAAATCACAAAATCCCTGTAAATTTGTAGTGAAATCGATCTGGAAACTGGTGCCCTCGTCAGTTTTCTTCGGCTCCCATCGTTTTCTGTCTGTGTCGTTTTTTTCTTCTGCCCTTCGTTTTTTACTGCTCCCATTTTTTTCCTTCTGCGGCGTGAGTAAAATGATGCTGAAAAGTTTGACTGTCGCTTTGTATTGGCGAAAAAATTAGGGCACCTGCAAATAAATATTTATAATAAAATCGTGGCTTTTTTTAACCACATTTTTATCTCTAATACTCGCGATTTTTCACGTTTTTATCTCTGATACTCGCGACTTTTCGCCTTTTTTTCATATTTTAAGCGCTGTGATTTTTACCTTTTCTCGGCAGCGAGTTTAATGGCAATTTTCTTGCCCTCAAATTTTCTGAGCGATTACTCGCGAGTTATGCAAGTTCCTAGCGATATTTTCATCTATGCTTAGCATATTTTATTCCCATAAGCTAAAGTCAAGTAATAAGGGCATCAATCAAATTAATTATTTTAAGTTATCCAAAAAAGAAATATTTTACAGATGACTTATTTTATTAATTTATTAGAGTGACTTAAGTGAAGTTTAAAAGAAATATCAAAAAGGTCACTTTATTATTTGAGCTTAATAAAATATTAGAAGGCAGGAATTTAGAAAGGCCTTTAGGAAAGTTCTTTGGGGTTTTGATAAAAGAAGATTTTGGAACCCCACCCAAAAAGCCTATCACAACAGTAGCAACATCTTTTGTATCCAATGCCCTCTAGAATCTGCCAATGAATCTTTGTACTTATGACTTGCTAGGTAATGGCATGGAATCCATCTTAAACATCTACACAATTAAGATAAAGCTTGTTTGTGTGACCAATGCGTCAATATTGGTTACCTCCTCAGCAACCTAAATATTTTTGGCAATGGAGTACAACTAGTATATGTTGTCATCAAGGTGAGCTCTCCCATGTGTGCCCCTCACCAACCTCTAAAATTCAACCTGTAACTCATCAAAGGTACATGAAAGAAGTGTCACCAATGAAGCATCATGCTATGTAATTTCCTCCAATCTACTCTTCTAATCCCCCAACATGGTGATGGCCTCATCAAGAAGTTGAACCAGAAATATATATTGATGCAACCAAGTGAATGTTCGGCCCTCTCTAGCATTTGTCACTATACACACCCATCTCAACCAATTTCAAGGGTCAAAGAGTAAGAGCAGGTTTCAATTTTTCTATGAAACCTTCATAGGTGGAAACCCTACTCATCAGACCACACTCTAATCCTAAAATATCTTCTCACAAGCTTTGCTTTGGTCAACAAAGCATACAACCTGTCTAGTACATTTGACCCTTGTTGAAGAACTTTTACAATCTATTTTTCAACAATCTTACAATTTGTAAGCAGTCGATCCGATAGTCTTCACTGATCCATGAGGTGGAAATTTTGTGGAACAAAGCATGTGAAGTTTAGTGTAGGCTGAAAGAGATGGGCTATTAACTCCTTAAGTTGCTCGTTTTCAGCTTTTCGACCACTTTTGTCCTTGCCATGCTTGAGGACTCTTTCCTAGAGATTCTCAGTGAGTAACTCCAAAAGATTATAATCACCTTGTCCTCTTGTCCCAAAATGAGTTTCATTCATCTGTAATGCTACTGGCTAAACATAATGTACCACTTTCTGCTCGGGTGGAATAGCTATCTCCAAATCAAATGATCCTCTAGTTCTTTTTTATCAACTCTAGATTGCTTTTCAGACTCTTAGGCTTTAGTTCTAAAAGAATGGAAATGTGTGCTGCAAAATCAACCTAATAAGAAGAAAAAAGTTTCCTCTTTCTGCCTACCTTAAATCTCACCCAGTCAAGCACTTCTCTCTCCTACTCGTCCTCTAGGGGGGCTATGGGAAAGAAAAGTGATGAATAGGAACAAGAAAAATAGGAGTTGGAAGATCATGTAGATGTGTTGGGAAAGGAAGGGGAGGTGGATGGAAGATATCAAGGGTTTTGGATGTCGAGGCAACATCAAAAGGTACAAGTGAAGGGGAACAATATGTAGTCCTAGAAAGAGGTAAAGCAAGAGGGGGTACAAACTGGAATAGATTATCCAATCTCAAGTTTCAGGTTCAGCTGAAGGAGAGGTGAGGATTTTGTGCTATTTCTAGCAACCAACTTCAACTTTGAAATCTTCCAGACTATATCTAAGACATTGGTAATCTAGGAAATCTGATCATTTTCTGCTTCCTGATCTCTATCACAACCAACTATTGCTGATATCGCCCTCGTGTATGAAGAAGAGGAAGAAAGTATTACTTTCTTCTAAGGAGGCTGTGAAGAACTAGCTGAATTTTGCCCTTTCTCTGCACCTTTTTTGTGAATTATTTGCCTGTAAAAACATCATTCTTCTATCCATGATTAATTTAGTCCTGTCAAGGATAGAAGTATTCTCTTTGACATTATAAATTACCAAAAATAAATGGTGCTGTTCTGAATTTGCTGATATGAAATGAGAAAATTAAATCTTTAAATTTGAGTTTAAAATGTCTTCAGGCTTTCCTTCAAGGATGAAACTAATCTTTTGTTTTATGGTCATTCAATATATTCCCTTTTTCTCACCTCACATTCATTGATGCAGTTTGCCCCAAGCATTCTATACAAGGTAAGTGCTGAAAATAGTGTCCCAACCTCTCACATAAAATGACTATAGGTTCATAGGTGCACTTTTCATATAAAAGATTTAGGTCAAATTTAGATATTTCATCAACTAGATCTTTTGAATCAACGGGCACTCTTACACATATAGAAACCCAGCTAAATGGTGAAACTAATTGCTTGCCTGTGCTTATCCCTCAATATGAATTTCAGCAACCTACCTACAAAACTCCAATAGAATCATCTAATCACTAGGATACCTAGGGAGCATGTAGGGAAACGACATTATGTCACTTAAGTGAATTTGGGCACCCCCAAAGAGGTAGGATGCACTTTTCCTTCAAATTTCACTTTGACATTTACCACTTAGGTCAAAAAGTGCATGTTAAGTCATTTAAGTGATTTTCACATTCTAATTTGTCATTGAAATTGCACTTTTCCCTCTTAATTCTCTTTTTGACTTGAAATTCACCAAAATATGACATTTACCCACCTTGGCATGTGCCTATGAACCTAGATGTCATTTTTTAATGTTTTTGCCCTTCAAGTAAGGCATTCTCTCTCTTTGGCATGCTACCCTTTCATAACTTGAAATCATCAAAGACTACATTTCCTTTTGTCAAGACTCATTCCAAAAAACCCTAATAATCATTTCTTCATCTCAGAATGACTTTGACATTCCTCCATTATCTAAGTTTATGAATTTACCTTGTCTGATGTGCTAAATAACTCTTTTTGTTGATTCTACAAAAATGTTAGCTAAAAATGGTGTGACCACATTGACAACCATTGCAAACAAAGACACAAACTTTACTCATGAACAAGAAACAGATATATTGTAGCTTACAACTTGACAAAATTCAAAAAAAATCCATATAGGTACAACATGTGTGTGCATATGTGCACACACATATTTGTCAGTAAATGTGTATGTATGTACACACACATATGTGTGTATATACATATTTGTATAAATATTGTCCATACACAAACATAATTGTATGTATGCATGCACACACATATTTGTGTATATACATAAGTACATATATGTGTGTGTGTACAAATATCTGTATAGTAGTATGTGTATGTGTGTGTGTGTGTATAAATATAAAATCTTGCAATCTATTCCTAAATTATTTGATCTTCTAACATATATGCACATACATGTACATGTATTTGCTAGTATGCATATGTGTGTGTATAAATAGATAATCCTGAAGTATATTCCTTAATTATTTGATCTACTAACAATCTTGGGTTTCCTCCAAACCTATCGGTCATTCACAATCCTTTAACTCATCCATAAACATACAAGCTCTCTAGGGTTTATCCACTTCTTAAATCTTGACAAAGATTATTCTGATTTCTCTATAGAAATCCAGTTATATTGCTACCATTAACTCTTGCACATCAAGAACACTCCATGGCATACATATGTTGTCTCTAAACTGTATTTTTTCATGCTTTTATCTTTGTTTGAACTCTGAAGTGAAAAAAATTAAAATGATGTCTATTGTTCTTTACACTCATATAGCACCCCTTGTTAAATGCAATTCATTTAGCCATGATTTTATATTACATGAAATGAAATTACAAGATAGAAATGTAATGATGACTTCTGTTTCCTTGGAGGATAAAATCTTACATGTTACTTAATACCTAGCACACAATATTCAGTTAACCCTCTCTTCAGCTTTAAAACCAGTAAGCTGCTTCAATAAAAAGGGAAATTTATGTCCAACACACAAAACAGCCATTTTGATAAGCACATAAATTGATATCCTGCATCAAAATAATTCAATAACAGCTGTAATCACAAGTATTTTAAGAAACTACTTCTACCATAGTTAAATCAAATAAATATCAATAAAATCAAATTAGAGCCTACCAAAACCGAGCGTTCATGCACTTCATCGATAATTATGTGAGATACATCTTCAAGGTTGCGGTCACCCTACAAGGTCAAGAATACAATTGATCAATTCAAAGAACTATCATATAATCCCTTCTAACAAACAATAAAATAACTAAAGCATCACCACTATAACAAGTTTCTTCAGCTTTCTAAGTAAGTCATGGAATACAAGAAGGTTTCCTATATTAAAATAATATTTAATCATTATTTAATGGTCAATATCTTGTAATATCTTGCACATATCTTGTAACGTAGCCGTTACTTAGCTGTTTTTTGTTTTCTTTCTATTTTCCATGATATGGTGATGTTTCTATTCCTAACTAAAAAACATCTCTTTTGTAATCTATTTAAGAAGCTAATTTGCTTCTTTTTTAATATACCGAATACCAATTTATTCAAATTGTCTCGTTTCATGGTATCAAAGCGGGTTGGGTAGAGCAGGAAAATTTTTACAAAAATTCTATTTTTTGAAGGTAGAAAACCGTGAGTTTTCTACAGGAGAAAATCGAAGCTTTATCTGGAGATGAAATTCGCATAAAAACGTTTGGGAAAATTGTGGGTTTCTGAAAAGAAAAAAATCGCATGTTTCTGAAAAGAAAAAATCATGGGTTTCACATTTTCCATCGTGCGTCCTTTGAAGGCTTTCTTCTTGGGCGTCGTGATCTATCTTGGTCCTGTGTGTTTTTTTCCTTCCATCTCACGGGTTTTTTCAGTTTGTGAGAATCACATCAATATCAACAATTTTTGCACGCAATTTTATTCACTTTGTTTGGCCGCAAGGGAATTTTGGACGCAATTTCTCCTTTGGCATCTGTTTTCTTCCATCACATGTTTTGCTCATTTTCCCTGGAGTTCGTGGATTCTCAGTTGTCATTTCTGAGCGATCTCTCAAAATCGCGATTTTCTGAGCATTTTTTCTAGGCATTTTTCTCTATTTTTGGGCATCTTTTGTGACGGGTTTTGTCCTCTACCTGCATGAGTGAAGGTGTTGGTGATCTGTTTTGTTGTCGGGTCTTCTTGACTATTCTCCTAGCACGTGTCCACCTTTTTTGTCTCTATCTGCTCAAAGGGTGGAGTCTGCAAATCAGAGGGAATTTCTTCTATTTTGTTTTTTCTGACAGGTCTCGTGTGAGTCTGGTGCTCTATTATTTTGTGCAACCCAAATCTTTTCTTTTGCCAGTTTGGTTCCAGATACCTCGAATTTTGTGTCATTTTTTTCTATCAGATTTTTGTTATCTCTGTCAAAATTTGTCTAAGCAAAAATGGCTTCTTTATCGCACATCATGCTCAAGGGTAGTCAAAATTTCAATGGTCGTAACTACAACACCTGGAAGCAGCGCATAATGACAATCTTCGAATATCGCTGCCTTGATCAAATTATTCTGGGTAAAAAGGTTCGACCTACAATGGCTGATAAAGACCAAGAAAAATTTCATGAACAAAATCGTGAAGAAGTGATTCTCATTAAACTGTCTGTCACCAATGATCAGCTGCCTCAAGTTCTGTCTGGTAAATCAGCAAAAGAGATCTGGGATCTTCTGAAAGATCTTCATGAAACTTCCGACAAAAGTCGCGCGTTCTTCTATCAGAACATGTTTTCTATCATAATGGATGAGAAAACATCTTTGCAAGCGCACTTGACCAAGATCAAGGACATTTGTGATGAGCTTGAGGCGATTGGTCGAAAAATGGAGGAAGAAGATATGGTAGTCATCACCTTCAAAAAGTCTACCAAAATCTTACGAGCACTTTATTGAGACCCTCAACATTACTTCAGCTAATGTTGATTTGAAGTTTTCAAATCTTTGCACCATACTTCTATAGCAAGATCATTGGAAACAACAGTTCAGTAGTGGTGCTAGTTCATCCTCCATAGAGAAGGCATTTCCTGCCAAGACCATTCAAAAGAATGAAGGCAAAAATCAGCCCTCTCAACAGACCAGTCAAGCACAATCTTCAGATTCTTCCAAAAAGAATGTTCAGTGTAATTATTGCCACAAGTATGGTCACATGAAAAAAGATTGCCAAAAATGCTTGGCTTCTGAACAGAACAAGCATGGAGAGTCAAAACCTAAAGCCAATGTTGCAAAGCACACTGAGCAAAAGGAATTGGCATTCTATGTTTTTATGACCAAGAGTCTTATGATCTTGCTAAATCCTCTGCCTGGTATATTGATTCAGGTGCTTCTCGACATTTCATTCATTGTCGGGATTGGTTCATTGAGTACATGCCCTTCAGAGACTCTGTTATCTTTGGAGGAGGTGAGGAGTATACTGTTGTCAGAAAGGGCAACGTGCATATTCATTATGGACGAAGAAATTTATTTTTTCTCGATGTATACTTCGTACCTGGCATGGAGCTAAACCTACTTTCAATTAGTCAGATCATGACTTACTCTCCTCAGCTGGATATTGTTTTTAGAATGCACACATGCAACATTGTTGATAGAGAGACTCGCAATACGGTCGTTCAAGGACTTGAGAATCATGGTCTATATAGACTTGTTGATTTTGGTGATTCTCAAGAGCACGCTATGGCAGCCAAGAGTACTTCCATCAGTAGCCTTTGGCATTAGCATTATGGGCACTTGAACATGCAATATCTCTCTCAGTTATCTCGTGATGATTTGGTTGGTGGCCTACCTGCAGTTCAGACTCAAAATCATGGAGTATGCGAGGCTTGTTAGGCTGGAAAGCAGCATCAGACTCCTTTCTCAGATGGTGACTCATGGTGACCTTCCAAGGCATTACAGGTGGTTTACGCTGATTTATGTGGTCCAATGAACACTCCTTCAATTATTGGTTGCAGGTATTTTTTATTATTTGTTGATGATTTCAGCAGAAAAATGTGGGTGTACTTTTTGAAAAACAAATCAGATGTGTTTGGTATATTTCAACAGTATAAGGCCTTAGTTGAAAAAGAGTCTAATTCTCCAATATTACTCTTGGGTCTGACAATGGGGGGGAATTTTGTTCTACTAATTTCTCCAACTTTTGTGTTGCACATGGCATTAAGCGCCAACTTACCACAACTTACACCCCTAAGCAGAATAGTGTCGTTGAACGTAGGAATCGCACCATTACTGAAATGGCTCATTCTATGTTGGAGCATAGACATGTTCCTAAGAAATACTAGGCTGAAGCGGTTTATACTGTTATTTATCTTCTAAACCGATCTCCCACTCATGCAATTAAGAAGATGACTCCTGAAGAAGCCTGGTCTAGACGAAAGCCTAAAATCAGCCACTTGAAAGTTTTTGGCTCTACTACTTATGTTTGGATTTCGGATGCCAAGCGCACTAAGTTGGATTCCGAAAGCCAGAAACTCATGTTCACTGGTTACAATGAGAATCATAAAGCATACAAGTTGAATGATGTAGATACAGATCATCTTATCTTCATTTGTGATGTTGTGTTTGATGAAACTACTGGGCCTTTCTTTCAGTCTTCTACTTCTATGAATCCTGAGGATCAACCTCCGAAAGCTTCTAAATTGGGTGTTTGTCTTCCAATAGCTTCACATGATGGGAGGGATTCTGCGGTTGAACAGCCACCTCAGCAAAATATTCCACCACCTGCCCCTCCTCAGGACAATCTAGATCCTGATCCAGCTGATTCTGTACCAGCCACACCTGGTGATGTTGTTCCTCCTGTTTTAGATATTGGTACTTCTACTCTCCGACCTAAATGGTATGCTAAAACCATTAGTGATCTTCATGATGATGAATTGATCGAGGGTAGAACTGCTTGGAAAAAGAGCAAGCAGCAAAATACTGTTAATTTTGCTCTCATGGCCAATCTGCACAGTATCTCTGAGCCTCAAACATATTTTGAGGCTAAAGGCATACCTGAGTGGGAATAGGCTATGGAAGTTGAACATCGTAGCCTTCTAAAGAATAACACTTGGGTTCTTTCTGATCCTCCACCTAGGAAGAAGCCCATTGGCTGCAAATGGGTGTATAAAGTTAAGTACAAGGCTGAGGGAACTCTTGACAAGTATAAGGCTCGGTTAGTAGCCAAAGGGTTCTCAAAAACAGAGGGCATTGATTATGAGCAGACACTTGCTCCTATAGCCAAGATGAGTACTATTCAGCTTGTCCTCGCTACAACAGCCCAATTTGGTTGGAAAGTCCATCAAATGGACGTCAAGAGTGTGTTTCTCAATGGTAATCTATAGGAAAAAGTCTATATGACAGCCTTCCGATTTCAAGGTTCCTGGTAAAGAACACCAAGTTTGCAGACTCGTGAAAGCACTCTATGGCCTCAAACAAGCTACACGGGCATGGTACATGAAAATTGTTAAGTACCTTACTGATCATGGTTTTCAGAGGAGACCTTCTGATTGAAATTTGTATGTCAAACGGTCCAGTGATAATATGCTTGTGCTTGTTGTCTATGTTGATGACCTTACCATTACTGGCAGTTCAGAACATTTGATAGAGGAGATAAAACACAATCTCAGTCAATCATTTGACATGACAGATTTGGGACTTCTTCATTACTGTCTCGATGTTGAGGTTTGGCAGACAGCTGGGAGCATCTTCATTTCTCAGTCCAAGTATGCTCGCAATTCGCTTGATAAGTTCAAAATGACTGAATGCAAACCTGCATCAACACCTATGGAGAAAGGGCTCAAACTATTAGCAAAATCAGATTCGCCTATGGAAAATGAATCCGCATTCAAGCAACTAGTCGGAAGCCTCATTTATCTCACTGCTACTAGACTTGATCTTAGTTTTGCAGTGAGCTATATCTCTTGCTTCATGACAGCCCCTAAAGCTAAACATTGGATTGCAGCGAAGCATGTGCTGAGATATGTGAAAGGCACTTCCGACTTTGGCATTCCGTATGAAAGATGAAAAAAACCTAAGTTGATTGGTCATACAGACTCAAATTGGCAGGTTCTGCTGATGACAGAAAACCTACTTCAGGGTATGTATTTAGTTTGGGTACAGGTGTAGTTACATGGACCAGCAAGAAGCAGCAGGCAATGGCTCTTTCCTCAATTGAAGTTGAATATCAAGGAACTGTTAAAGCTGTTAGTTTTATGATCAGATGTGAATAAACAGATTTAATTCAAATTCAAACACATCGACACAGCATATATCCTAGGAAAACCCTCCACTTGAGGGAGAAAAACCCAGCAACAATATATCGCTTATATATTGAAAATGTAGCAACAATGTTCTTTACAATGAGGCCAAATATGAGGCCAAACAATAGCACCAAAACTTGATGCAATCACAGAATAATATATGACACCTTGCTGATGATAATATCGATCTCTCTTAGTGATGAACTCGCCTCCTTCAAGACTTTGATCTGCACTTGATAAACTCGCACGAACTATGAACGGAATGAATACAAAATGGATGATCAAATGAAAAATGATCAACTCGAATATATACATGAGGGAGAGAGATATCGCGTCCCTTCAAGACAAGAAGTCGGCCTCAAGTGAAATCTTGTGACTCCATAAAAGGTGGCGAATAAAACAAGTCGGCCTCATTTAATTATTTAACAATAATTAAATATTATATGTTTCCAAGTGAAGCGCCCCTTCATATTCATATCGGCTTAAATAAATTGAATAGCTGATAAGGCTATATTCAATTTATTTCTTCATAAGTCGGGGCTGGAAATGACGCACGACGCTGCTAACATTAACACTCCCTCTCAGCTAGGGAGGAAGTCTTCCAACTAACCAACGTCATGGAGTCTCCCAACATGACATCCTCAATGGCTACAGCCATATGTGGAAAGAGCTCACCACAGAGTCACTCCACGTGATATTGTCCATCATGGCTTCTCCCATGTATGGAAAGAACATGTGTGCACAAGTGCCCATCACAAAGTCACTCAACGTGATGTCGTCATCTCATCATGACGTCCACCATGGCTACTCCCAGAGGGTGGAAACAAGGGCTTTCACCTCAAATTTCTCTCACAGAGAAAGATGCATTAAACAAAGGCTTACACCTCAAATTTCTCTCATAGAGAAAAATGCATTAGAGCAAATCACAGAAGATCACTAAAGCTAAGTCTCCCTCTCAGCTAGGGCTTCATTCTCCACAATTCCAAGCTTGTCTCGAAAGTACACAAACTTTACTCTGGAGAGAGGCTTGGTGAGAATGCCAACCATCTGCTCATCAGTGCTAATGTACTTCAACTGGATAGCTTTCCTCAATACCATATCTCTGATATAGTGGTATTTGATCTCAACATGTTTTGTTCTGTCATGAATCACTAGATTGACAGAAAGCTTCAAACAGCTTTGATTATCACAATGAATGACAGTTGGCTCCAATGATTGTCCAAACAATCCTGCAAAGAGCTTCTAAAGCCACACTGCTTCTCGAGCTGCCACACAAGCTGCAATATACTCGGCCTCTACGGTGCTCAGTGCCATTGAAGACTGCTTTCTGCTACACCAGGAGATCATCGCAGACCCCAAATTGAAACAACATCCAAAGGTGCTCTTTCGATCAGCAACACACCCTGCCCAATCAAAATCAGAATATCCATGCAGCTTCAAGTCTACACCAAAAGAATATCTCAAGCCATACCCAATTGTGCCACGCAAGCATCTCAGGATATGCTTCGCTGCAACTAGATGTATTTGCCTTGGTTCACACATGAACTGACTAAGTGCACTCACTGCATAGCAAATATCTGGTCTAGTATTGACTGGATACATCAACAATCCAATCAAGTGCCTATACATAGTAGGATCCACCAGATCTGAACTAGCTACAACCTCCTTAAGCTTCTGAAAATTGGTTTCCATAGGTGTAGAAATGGATTTGCAATCTATCATACCAAATCTCTTCAAGATGTCTATTATATACTTCCCTTGACTCAGAATGATCTCATTAGACCTTTGCCATACTTCTAGACCAAGGAAGTAATGCATGTACTTAAGATCCTTCATTTCAAATTTAGAAGCCAACTCCTTCTTGCATTTGATAATGAGGTGTTCTTCTCCAGTAAGAAATAGATCATCAACATAAAGGACCAAGATCAATGCTTCGCCATCAATTACCTTGAAGTACAGGTTTGAATCAGCATCATTCTTGGAGAAGCCCAACCTCAATAGGTATCGATCAATCCACTCATACCAAGCACGTGGAGCCTGCTTAAGGCCATACAAAGCCTTCTTCAATCTGCAAACATGAGACTCCTTCCCATGAACCTCAAATCCATCAAGTTGCTCAATGTATAACTCTTCTTCAATTACACCATTTCGAAATGTTGTCTTCATGTCCATCTGGTGTAACTTCCATCCTTTAGCCGCTACAATAGCAATGATAGTCCTGATGGAGGTATAACGAGCAACTGGAGCAAATGTTTCCTCATAGTCTATTCCCTCTTTCTGAGAGAACCCCCTAGCCACAAATCTAGCCTTGTACTTCTCAATGCTTCCATCAGCCACATGCTTGAACTTCAACAGCCACTTAGAACATACAATTGATTTTCCTTCTGGTCTAGGTACTATATCCCAAACATCATTCTTGAGGATAGATTGATAGTCTTCAGTCGTAGCGTCTCTCCATACTTGCTGACTTGAAGCTTCCTCAACACTGGAAGACTCAGATTCAATCATTTGACTCATCAATGCAACATAGCTTGAAAAATTTTGAGGTCTTTTGCTTTCTCTAAATGTTCCTTTAGGGGCTGCAAACTTTTTTGCCTCCTGCATTGTATGCCTAGCCCATAGAGGTCTCTTTCGACCAATACCAATGTCTCTAGGCCCATCAGTAGGTTCCAAAGGCTCAACTAGGTCACCATCTTCTTCTGGCTCAAGAGACTCCCTCTGAATCTGTCATGACCCCATAGGGGAAGCCTTACCAATTTTTCATTTATAATCAATATTGACATACTTGACATTTTTTCATTTTTTATGTAAAGGTATAATAAACACCAAAAAGGATATATTATAATTAATATAATAAAATGAGGGTAGTATTATAAATGATATATTAAAAACCATTTCTTTACATCAAACTAAGTAATATAATACAAATGATATAATGAAATAATAATACAAATGGTATTTACAAAAAAATATTATAAATGATATAATAAAGTAACAATACATTGCATATTGAAAATCATCTCTTTGCATCGACTAAATAATGTATAACACAACTCATAAATAAAAGAGATGCATAATACAAAAGGATCAAACACACCCGCCTGGAAAACAAACACATCACTTGGTAAGGATGCCACAGCGTATAAAGGAAGAATCGATGGAAAGAGGAGGGGACAACAGGAAGAAAATTGCAGCATCAGGAGTACAGGTGAGTTTATCACTTAGCATTTGCTATTCAATCGATTCTCAGATTCAATAAAATGATATTTGTAGAACCCGTGAACTGTGTCTAAAACACCAAACTTAGAACCTCTCTATTCTCACCTAGCCGCCTCCTGTAGACAAAACATTGGCCCATTCAATTATCTCTTGTTGTAACTAATCTCCCAAACGGTTCATTATACTGCGTCAACCCTAGGGAGGGGATTCTATGCTTAAATGAAGTCGCAATTATATTATCAGGGAATTCCTTGACCGGCCTGCACAAAACAAACCTGTCCTTAGTCCAATGTCAGGAAAACAATATAAATGACTGATTTGGCAGTCACTTGGGAAAGGTAAAACAACCTGGATATCGACTCACTTAGATTACTGATTGCTATGAACCTGATGATCTTGTCTGCAACTAAATTCGATTAATGTCAATACTCAAATCTGACAGAATGTATTTAGACTTTAGCATTGCTAGATTTATATCTAATTAAATACTTAGTCATAAATCATGGATAGAAAGAATGTGAAGATGGCATATATGTATTCACACTATCACATTTACTTATGCACTTTGATACATCATTATGACAGAACTCGTTGGATTATATACATGTTAATAGTTGCATAGCATAACAAATGTAAATATAAATGAATCACTGATGACTGCATATCAAATTGTTTGGATTGTGTCTGATTCCCATCAAGAGTAGAGAGCCATGCCTTAAGAACGTTCGTCTAAAAACCTCACTCAAGTTCCACCCCACAGGCCCAGGCAAGGGTTGGACAGTCTGCCCCACAGGCCCTAACAAGGGTTGGGCAGTCTGCCCCACAGGCCCATTGCAAGGGTTGGGTCATGGAGGGGTGAGGGTCCCAGGCTTCCTGCCCCACAGGCCCAAGATACGGGTTGGGCATTAGAGGATGGTAGACCGTAGGCCCCTTAAGGGTGCCTCTCTCCTGATGGAATGAATTTCTTTTATCTTTCCTTTCCCTTCTATCTAAACTCTGCAGATATTATTATGTTGAATTCTTTGGATATTGAGTATTAGATGCTAATATGTAAATCTATGGATCTGAATGGAAAAATGCGGGCTATCATTCCAAACCCCTACCTGTGCAAAGCCTCAAGGAAGTGGAATAGAACCCCCACACGCTCATGTTCTATAACCAGGGATCAACCAGGTAAGGGAACATTACAGAATCTCAGGAGTATGGTCAACTTCCATGTCCTGAGGAGTCTCATGGTCTTCATTATCTATCTTCATGAGAGAGCCTTTAGATCTCTTAAATGCATCATCCTCTTCAAATGTAGCATCACTGCTGATCTCTATCAGTTTCTAACCTGGAATGTAAATCCTGTAGGCTTTTGAAGACTCACTGTAGCCCACAAATATTACCTTCTTGCCAGATGGTTCCAACTTAGTCCTTTTATCTTTAGGCACATGAACATACACAGGACAACCAAAGATTCTCAAATGGTTGACTTCAGGCTTCACACCTATAAAAGCTTCTTCAGGAGTCATGTTCTCCAAGATACGATGAGGGCACCGATTCTGAACATACATAGCCGTCCTAGATGCCTCGGCCCAAAGGAAGGTTTGCAAATCTTGATCATGGATCATGGCTCTAGCTACTTCTACTATGGATCTATTCTTCCTTTTTGCTACACCAATTTTTTGTGGATTGTAGGGGACACAAAACTCCCTCTTAATTCTTGCCTCAACACAAAAGTTACGAAAGCTTCCAAAGATGTATTCTCCTCCATTGTCAAATCTCATAATTTTGATCCTCTTCTCGGACAAGTTCTCTACTTGAGCTTTAAATTCCTTGAATTTCTCAAGTACTTCTTCAGATTCCTTAGTCTTTAAGAAATAAATCCAAGTCTTTCTAGAGTAGTCATCAATTAAAATTACATAATACAAGAAACAACTCAAAGAAGCAACAGACATTGGACCACACAAATCAGAATGAACAACATCTATAATGCATTTGGATCTACTTTCACTACTATGAAAAGGTTCTTTAGTATTCTTACCCAAAGCACATCCTCGACAAGTACCTTCATGCTCCTGGCTGAGTTTAGGAATGCCAATGACCATCTTCTCCATGGTTGGAAGTGCTCTAAAGTGAAGGTGAGAAAGTCTTCTATGCTAAAGCTCACACGAACTTGATGAATTATGCAACAAAGCCTATAGTGGACGAGTGCAAAGTTTGTAGAGACATTCTTGTCGAACATCAATCACTCGGGCAGACTTGATGCTAGAGTTCTTTGGCAATGCAAGAACTTTTCCTTCAAAGAATGCAACTTGATATCCCTTATATTCCAAGGCTGAAATAGAGACAAGGTTCCTCTTGATTCCTGGTACGAATAGTACATCACTCAACTAAAGAGAGATGTCGGAATCTAAGTGAAGAGAGGAGGTTCCAACACCTTTCACCGAATAGCATGCATCATCTCCAATTATGACTTGAATACTTGTATTTCTCTCCACCAAATCTGAAAGATGTTCTGTAAATCCAGTATTGTAACGGGAGGCACAACTATCAATCAACCAAGTGTTGCTATCCGTTGGAACATTGCTTGATAAGGATAAATAGAATAGAAATCCACTTGACTCCTTCTAAGGAGAGATCTCGCCCACATCCGCAACTAAAGCATGTTGCTTAGGTCTAGTTGGACAATCTTTTGCATAGTGACCAAACTTGTCGCATCTGAAGCACTGTAAGTGGGAAAGATCTTTCTTCTTCTTAGATGCAGGAACACCATCTGATCTTCTATCTTTGTTTCTCTTGAAGTTGCCTTTCTTCCCTTCTCTTCCTTTCTTCTTAGAAGATTGAGTGGCAAGTGCATGAATCTCTTCATTAGTAGAACTTTGCCCATTGCCTCTCACTGCTAATCTTGATTCTTCTTGAATGCAATATGCCCTCTAGCGATCAAACTTAGGTAGTTTTGATCTCCCACTGATGCCTTGGATAAATGGATCCCATGATTGAGGAAGTCCATTAAGCGCCAACATAACCAAATCCTTATCATCAACCATATGCCTAATAGTGGAAAGCTGATCTCTCAATTCGGTGATCTTCATGAAGAATGAGATGACGGAATCTCCTTTCGCCATCTTGATATGATGAAGTCGTTGCCTCAATGCAAGAGCTTTGCTTGTATTATTGATCTCATACATTTCCTCCAAGATCTTCAACATTTCTCTTGCTGTCTTAAACTTGGAGATAATCGGCGCAAGGTGGTCCTCCACAGAATCAACAAAAATCTTCTTCGCCTTAGAGCCATTCTTCTTCCATTGAGACTTCTCATTTTCATCGGAAGGTTCAGGAACTTCACTCTCCACGAACTCAGCAATCTCATTTTCTTCCAATGCAAGCAATACTCTAAACTTCCAAGAGGTGAACTTGGAAACACCTTCAAGTCTATCTCCAATCTTGAGCCCGTTCGCCATTTTGAAGATAAGATAGACACAAGGAAATGAGAACAAGAGTGGACGATAACGTCGCTTATAGAAATTTGATCACGATCTTTCTTAAACCCGCTTTGATACCATGCTAGTTTTATGATCAGATGTGAATAAACAGATTTTAATTCAAATTCAAACACATAGACACAGCATATATCCTGGGAAAACCATCCACTTGAGGGAGAAAAACCCAGCAACAATATATCAGTTAAATATTGAAAATGTAGCAACTGAAATGTACTCTCTCAATTTTTTTGATTTTTAAATGAACATTTACAATGTAACCAAGCACCCGTTATGGTTAGTATAACCCAAAACGTGCCTGAAAGAACTCTAACCAAGAATGCGCCCTAAAACCACTTAAGGAGGAGGGGCAAGCATATGGTCAGAGGATCCCTAGGATCTACTAAAACACTAATATAAAGATTACACTGAATGAGAGAGATTAAACTCGACACCAAGAATGTGCACTCAAGATCCTTTGACAGGCGAGGTGCTAACATATGGCGGAGTATTAAAACTGAATTGAAATGTAACAAAGGCGGATAACCAGCTAAAGAGACTTTTCACGCTACCACCAAACAGTGGGGGGAAAAGATTACAATTTAAATACTTCTTCTGCTGCGGCAAGCATCCACTGAAGAGTCGGGATTCACCACTTGAAAGTGGGTATGCAAGAGAGTTACAATTCAATTTATCCTCACTGGCGGTATACCATCCAGGGGTGCTTAGTGTGAAACTAATTAAATAATGCAGCAATATTAAAACTGAAACAGTACTACTGTTAACAGTTTGTACAAATAAGATGGCTGCAAATTACAATGTTTTTCACCAATTTTTCAAGCACCGAGTTATACATTGTTCCCATATTAGAACATAATGAGAAAAGAAGAAGAAAGAAGGAAATAGCAAATGATTTAATTCTGTTTCAGCAAACTGTAATTCTGGAAATGTCAAATCAGCAACTACAGAAATTTATCAAATACTCATAACTCAATCGAATTACCTCCGAATTGCATGATTCCAAGTGCAATGATCAACTAGAAGATAGGCGCCCCTGCTGAGATGAAGAAACAGCCTCAAAACACCTTTATTTATTTATGGCACAAATCCCAATGCAAGATGAAATGTACGGCCCTCCTTGAGGGGCGATTTTGACATATAAAATCAAAGCCTCCAAACTAAAATCTGCAAAACTCCAAGAATGGTCGCCTTTGGTCTAGGAATGGAAAAAGCAAACACCCATAACAAAATAAGAATCACTCTCAAAGCTGTAAATAGAAATGTCCTTCAGCCATGAAAGGACCAGCAACACAATTTCTGGAAAGAACTTCAATTTCTCCAACACTGAAGCTCAATATGTACTTCTGAAATGAAGCACACTCTCAATCCATCATCTAGGAAACCATAGTTTAAGGCCCGAAGAATGGAATAGAATTGCTAAGCTTTCCCTTAGCCGGATTCTGGTTTTCAAACCAGCAACATAACTTTGTTTTCCAAACATAACATAATTAGCTCTCCACAATGCAGCAATATATAAGTTTCAAAGGGCAAATGAAACACTTTGAATTCCAAGAAGTTGAATCACTTCAACTTCCCAAGGGACGCACCTTCAATCATTCACTTTATTGTGAAATAATAAAACATTATTTCCCTTCCCTTTAGGCGTCCATTTTTGTTTGCAACAATAAAGCATTTAATAAATCATTAAATGCTCAACATGACCCCTTAATGTCCCCTCTTTAAAACAACATGAAGTTATTACTCCTAGGCGTGGGGGTACAACTTAAAACATGAAATTGACTAAGTATTACACTTAGTCCAAGGAGATAACCAAAACCAATGCCAATACTAAAACTGAAGGATTACCACAAATAGCATGATGACCTGAGTTGAACTGCAGATGATGATACTGCCAAAATTAGACTTACTAAAAATAGCCACTGCCAAAAATAGTAAATTCACTTCAACTCAACAGAAAGCCAAACTGATCGGCCACACTGAACTGCAAAAGATTGAGTTGTTGCTAGAGTGATACTGCTATAAATATACTTACCAAAAATAACATATTGCTATAAATAGTAAGTTTGCCAAAACCACATATGTATGCCAACTGAGCAGTATCATGACTTACTATAAATAGTAAGTGTTCCCATTCTACTTAGCCTACAAGTTTCTGGAAATAGGCTAAATCCAATTGTGGAGCGTAGGGCTAAATCGGGGACATTACAACAACAATGTTCTTTACAATGAGGCCGAATATGAGGCCAAACAATAGCACCAAAACTTGATGCAATCACAGAATAATATGACACCTTGTTGATGATAATATCGATCTCTCTTAGTGATGAACTCAACCTCCTTCAAGACTTTGATCTGCACTTGATAAACTCGCACGAACTATGAAAGGAATGAATACGGAATGGATGATCAAATAAACAATGATCAACTTGAATATATACATGAGGGAGAAAGAAAGAATGCATCCCTTCAAGACAAGAAGTCAACCTCAAGTGAAATCTTGTTACTCCATAAAAGGTGGCGAATAAAACAAGTCGGCCTCATTTAATTATTTAACAATAATTAAATATTATGTGTTTCCAAGTGAAGCGCCCCTTCATATTCATATCGGCTTAAATAAATTGAATAGCCGATAAGGCTATATTCAATTAATTTATTCATAAGCCGTGCCTGCAAGTGACGCACGACACTGCTAACACTAGCAAAAGCAGCTTGTGAGGCAATTTGGCTTCAGAGGGTGCTTTCGGACATGCAAATGTCTCAAACAGGGCCTTCCCCCTTGCACTATGACAATCAAGGGGTGTTGAAACTGAAATATGCTCTCTCAAATTCTTTGATTTTTCAATGAACATTTACAATGTAACCAAGCACCCGTTAAGGTTAGCATAACCCAAAACGTGCATGAAAGAACTCTAACCAAGAATGCACCCTAAAACCACTTAAGGAGAAGGGGCGGCCATATGGTCAGAGGATCCTTAGGATATACTGAATCAAAGATTACAAAGATTACAATTGAAAGAGAGAGACTAAACTCTACACCAAGAATGTGCACTCAAGATCCTTTAATAGGCGAGGTGCTAACATATGGTGGAGTGCTAATTGCTGAATTGAAATGAAATAGGCGGATAACCAGCCATGAGGAACTTTCCACGCTACCACCAAACAGTGGGGGGAAAAAATTACAATTTAAAACACTTCTTCTGTTGCGGCAGGCATCCACTTAGGAGTAGGGATTCACCACTTGACAGTGGGTATGAGAGAGATTACAATTCAAATTATCCTCACTGGCGGTATACCATCCAGGGGGTGCTTAATGTGAAATTAAAAAGATAATGCAGCAAATATAAACTGAAACAGTACTACTGTTAACAATTTTTACAAATTTAAAGAGAGCTGCAAATTACAAAGATTTCACAACATTTCAAGCACCAAGATATAGAATGTTTAGAAATCATTTCATAACGAGAATTGATGAAGAAAGATAGAAAAAGCAAACTAAAATAATGTTGTTTTAGAAATCTGCAATTCTAGAAATGAGTTATCAGCAACTGCAGAAATAATCAAATGCTCATAACTTAAGCAATATACCTCTGAATTGCGTGAAATTGAATGCAAAGCACCTCTAGAGGATAGGTGCCCATGCCATGATGAAGAAACAGCACCGAAAAGCCTTCATTATTTAACTGGCACAATTCCCAATGCACTCTAAATGGTACGGCCCTTGAGAGGGGCGATTTTGCCACATAAAATCACACACTCAAAAATAAAATCTGAAACTCGATGGAAATGGTCGCCAAGACCTTAGGAATGATATGATAAAATGCCTAGAACAAAATTAAATTCATACACTCAGCTGTGAATAAATTCGACTTTCAGCTGTGTGCAAAACAGCAACTGCAAAACTAGTAAAACACTCCAAAATTCATCTTTGAACTCTATCTGCTAGTTTGATTTGAGAAGCAGCAATAATTCAATTAACTGTTATCTTGCAAACACGAAATTGAGAATGGTACTAGGAGGTCAGCATTCCTCGAAGTGCAAAATGAGTAGTCATTTCGATAGCATAAGTTTGGCATGAACATCAGATAAACAATGTTGGAGCAAAGCCACACTTTTAAAGAAGATGGGATGACTCTTCAATCCCCTCAGATGGGACGCCAAAAGACTTCAAATATTTTAATTTCAAAAAAGAAATAAACTTCTCAAAAAGGAGTCCACTTTAAAGGCAAGAGAGACTTTTTAATAAAAGTCATTAATTTTCCTCATGAAGGCATCCCCCTTCAAGTCCCACTTTTAAACACAATTTAAGTTATCTCCTTAAGCCAAGGGGTCAGTTTAAAATTAGAACAATTTGCCTCTTAATGAAGAATTTCATCAAAATAATATTTTTTTAAAAGGCCAAAGCTCAACTCAGAACAACTGCTCCACAGAATATGATGAGCTGAAGACTGATGACTGCTAACTGCCAAAAATAATATTTACTATAAATAGTAAATATTGGTAAATGACCACAAAACCTCCAAACAAGGAAACCCTTGATTCACCTCAACGAGCCTACCGGACTCCAGAATAGGCTGATGAGCAAGTGATAGGATCACTAATGAAAGGGGGACATTACAGTCCACCCCCCTCGAGATTGCTTGTCCTCAAGCAACTGCAAAGCTGGATGCTGCAAACTATGTTTACCCTCCCATGTAGCATCTTCAATAGGCAAGTTTCTCCATCTTACCAAATACTCCTTGATTGTTCACCTCCTCAAGGATCACTCCCTACTGTCAAGGATCTCTTCTGGAAGCAACACCAATTGGCCTTCTTCATCTAATGGAGGTAACTCTAAAGTAGCCACCACATTGTGCCCAAGTGCCTTCTTGAGGCGGGACACATGAAAAACATTGTGAACTTTGCTATCCGCTGGAAGTTCTAACTCATACGCCACTTCACCAATCCTTTTGGTGACCTTAAACAGACCATAGAAACATGGCTTTAACTTTTCAGCACCATTCTTTTTGAGGGAAGACTGCCTGTAGGGTTGAAGTCTCAAATAAACCATGTTTCCAACTTCAAAAGATTGTTCAACACACTGCTGATCAGCGTATAACTTCTGCTGGTTTTGAGCTTGCCGCAAATTTTCTTTTAGTAAATTCAAGATGTCTTGATTTTGTTGAAACATATCCTTTGCCTGGGGAGCTCTACTATCATCAGACACCAAATCTAAAAAGTTAGGAGCATCATACCCATAGAGAGCCATAAAAGGAGACATCTTAATCGACATGTGATAAGAAGAGTTATAACAAAGCTCCCCCAAATGAAGCCACTTAACCCAAGCCCTTTGCTGCCCCGAGACATAATTTCTGAGGTAGCCTTCTAACCATTTGTTGACAATCTCGGATTGCCCATCTGTCTGCAGGTGATAACTAGTGCTTGGAGTGAGCACGGTACCACTCAACCTGAATACCTCTTGCCAAAAGACACTTAAGAACTTGCTGTCCCTATCATTGACAATGGTCTTAGGCAAACCATGTAACCGAAAAACCTCTCTAAAGAACAACTCAACTACTTGAGCTATTGTAAATGAAGTAGTGATAGCATAGAAATGAGCAAATTTAGTTAATCTATCCACCACAACATAAATACAATCATGACCCTGCACCTTGGGTAAACTAGTGATGAAGTCCATAGCAATACTTTCTCATTTCTGATTTGGAATTGGCAATGGTTGCAATAAACCAGCTGGAAAAGAATGTTCATTTTTATTCTTTTGACAAGTAAAACATTCCCTTATGTAATTCATGACCTCTTCCTTCATCCCTTTCCATGCAAACCTCTCTCTTATCTGCTTATAAGTTTTGAACATGCCTTGATGACCAGCAAGAGGGACATCATGAAAAGACTGAAAAATCTTCTTCTTAAGCTTGGATTCGGGTACCAAAAAGATTCTACCCTTGTACATAATCAAACCATTAACCAAATCATACCTTTCATCATTCAAATGACCTTCTATAATGCTGGTTGTGAACTGATTTTTTGCATAATCAGCAGCAATCAACTATTTCCAATCTGCTAAAAGTTCACAAAGTGATTGCAAACGAGGTCTTTTGGATAAGGCATCCGCAACTATGTTGTTTTTTCTTTTGACATACTCAATATCAAAGTCATAGGCCTGAAGTTTGCTTACCCATTTCTATTGCCTTTCATTCAAATCTTTTTGGCGCATGAAATGTTTAAGACTATTATGATCAGTCTTAACTATAAATTTACTTCCCACCAAGTATTGATGGAATTTTGACAAAGCATGCATGATGGCAAGCATCTCTTTGTCATAAATCGAATACAATTTTTTTGCTCCTCTCAATTTTTTGCTCTCAAAGACAATAGGGTGTTTGTCTTGCATGAGAACAGCTCCAACTCCTTCACCTGAAGCGTCACATTGCAATTCAAAGGGCTTTTTGAAATCAGGCAAGGCCAATACTGGACATGAGCTCATAATTTGCCTGAACTTATCAAACACTCCTTGTGCTTTATATGTCCATAGGAAAGCTCCATTTTTGGTGAGATCTGTAAGAGGGGCTTCCATGTGAGAATACCACTTGACAAAACTTCTATAAAAACCACACAAGCCCAAAAATCCCTTCAAGTGAGTCACATTCTTTGGAGGTGGACAATTAATGATGGCTCTAATCTTTTCGGGATCAACTTTGACTCCCTTAGAACTGATAATATGGCCGAGATAGAGAAGTTCTGTCATCCCGAACTCACATTTTGATTCTTTAGCAAACATACATTCTACCTCCAAAATGCTAAGCACTTCTTCCAAGTGCTGAAGGTGCTCCTCCCAAAACTTGCTACAAATGAGAATATCGTCAAAGAAGATAAGCACAAACTTCCTTAACTGCTGCCTAAAAGTCTTGTTCATACAAGATTGGAATGTTGCTGGAGCATTTGTCAAACCAAATGGCATGACGAGGAATTCAAAATGCCCATTGTGGCATCAAAAACCAGTCTTCTCAACATCCCCTTCTCTCATCCTAATTTGGTGGTAACCGGATCGAAGATCAATCTTCGAGAAATACATAGCCCCATGGAGCTCATCAATAAACTCATCTATCCTAGGAATAGGATATCTATTCTTGATGGTCTTTTGATTCAATGCGCGGTAATCAACACACATATGCATTGTACCATCCTTCTTTTTGACCAACACTACTGCTGAAGCAAAAGGGCTTTTGCTTGGCCGAATGAACCCCACCTCCAAAAGCTCTTTGATGGTCTTTTCTATCTCATCTTTCTGCTTATTTGGATAACGGTAAGGAGTAGTGATGACCGGCTTTGCACCCTCTTCTAGCTCAATCACATGCTCACACCCCCTTTCAGGTGGTCTTCCTGGAGGTAAATCACCAAAAACCTTGCTCTTTTTAGAAAGTAGAGCTTGAATATCAGACGGGTATTGTCTTTTCTCTTCAACTGGATCAGCTGATAAGATCATACATTTTGCTGCCCATTCAACTTGATCATGGCATATCAACCTCTCCATTCTTTTCAAGGACACAATTCGAGGACCTCCATTGGACATTCCTCTCAAAACAACCTTCTTTCCATCAGCTTAGAATTTCAATTCCATGGTTTGCAAATTCAAGGTGATCTCTCCAAGAGATCGCAGCCATTGTATTCCCAAAACAGCATCGGTATCACCAATGCCAACAACATAGAAGTCATCCTTTACCTCTTAATTTCCCAATTGCATGGAAAGATTGGGAATTTTCTTTGTGCAATATATGGTAAAACCATCTGCTACCATTACCTTAAATCCTTCAAACTCTTCGGTCTTCAATCCTCTTTTGGTAACTAGACCTTCATCAATGAAATTATGAGTTGCTCCTGTGTCAATTAGAGCAACAATCCTTTGAGAACTAACCACTCCATGAGCTCGAAAGGATTCATTCTTTTGGAAACTAGACAGTTGGGCAAAGGCACTACCATCTCCAACCTCTGGTTCCTCTTCTGGAGCTTCTTCTCCTTCACTACTTCTTGTTTCGTAATGCTGATCATACGGATCAGATTTTGATCCATAATCAGAATAGCCCTCCATTTGATGTGCTTTACCTTTCCCATAACAACGGTGACCTTTTGTCCAAAGTTTACGACAAGTATAGCAAACTCCTTCCTTTCTAAGTTGATCACGGAGTTCATCAGATATCCGTTGGGGATACTTGTTGGGCTGACATGGAAAAAACTTATTCTTATCCTTTTTGAAAGGTTTGGATTGAAATTTTGGCCTTGGAGCAGCCAACTCCATGCTCCTTGCCTTCTTGATTAATTCATCCAATGACGGTGGATCGAAGGCTTTGACCCATCCCTTCAAAGGCTCCATTAAACCTTCAGCAAATAATACCACAAGTCTTCTTTCAATAATGTTAGGCACCATTACTAACAACCTTTGAAAATCAGCTACATAATTTTCTAAAGATCCTTGTTGTTTCAATTGTGCCAATTCTCGGAAACTCAGCTCAGGATCTTTGGTATCAAATCTTTCAATCAGTTTGTTGGTAAACTCCTCATAGGTACGGATAAGATTATGGCCAAGAGTGACCAAACCGTGAGTCCACCATTCGTGAGTCACTCCATCCAAGTGTAATGTGGCAAACTTTATTGCATCTTCCTCCGGCATTGGTCTAAGTGAAAAATAGTTATCCAATTTCTGCACCCACGCCATGGCTGCACACTTATTACTTCCATCAAAGTGGTCCAAGGTGATCTTTCCCAATGCTTATTGAAAATCATTTCTATGATTCATTCGGGGACGACGTTCATTCCTTCCACCATTTCTTCTACTCCTTTGATTCATGAATTGATCAAAGGTCCATGCACCTCTCATATCAGGGGGTAAAGAGATGTACTCCATATATGCTTGCCTAGCATCATCAGCAAAAGGTAACCCAACTTCTAGTGGTGGTTCTTTTCTCGGAGCGAATGTAGGGAGAAGAGGTCTAGATGAAGATCCTCTTGTGATTGTAACATGTTGTGCAACAGTTCTATCCCTTCCATTTACCGCTAAACCATTATGACCATCAGGACCATAAGTTCCATTAACACCACTATTACCACTGTTTTCACCAACTTGATTCTGTTGGGGCTGAATATTGTTCTGACTAGCTTGCTGATCCAATTTAGCTAGCAAACGTGCCATCATGTCTAACATGTTGTCAAACTTCTTTTCTGCTCGGGCATCTTCTTCTTCCATTGAAAGTAGGAGTTCTTCTAACATTCTTTCAACTATTCTACCCATTTCTCTCAAGGCTTCCGACAATGTATCTGCTTCTGGTACAGGAGGAAACTGTATCTGAGATCTAGCCTGGTTTCTGATGAAGTATCTGGCTTTTCTGTCACTCATCTGTCAACTGATAGGCTGAAAATCACAGGATGGCAGGAACTTCTGCTCTGATACCACTGAAATATGCTCTCTCAAATTCTTTGATTTTTCAATGAACATTTACAATGTAACCAAGCACCCGTTAAGGTTAGCATAACCCAAAACGTGCATGAAAGAACTCTAACCAAGAATGCACTCTAAAACCACTTAAGGAGGAGGGGCGGCCATATGGTCAGAGGATCCTTAGGATATACTGAATCAAAGATTACAAAGATTACAATTGAAAGAGAGAGACTAAACTCTACACCAAGAATGTGCACTCAAGATCCTTTGACAGGCGAGGTGCTAACATATGGTGGAGTGCTAATTGCTGAATTGAAATGAAATAGGTGGATAACCAGCCATGAGGAACTTTCCACGCTACCACCAAACAATGGGGGGAAAAAATTACAATTTAAAACACTTCTTCTGTTGCGGCAGGCATCCACTTAGGAGTAGGGATTCACCACTTGACAGTGGGTATGAGAGAGATTACAATTCAAATTATCCTCACTGGCGGTATACCATCCAGGGGGTGCTTAATGTGAAATTAAAAAGATAATGCAGCAAATATAAACTGAAACAGTACTACTGTTAACAGTTTTTACAAATTTAAAGAGAGCTGCAAATTACAAAGATTTCACAACATTTCAAGCACCAAGATATAGAATGTTTAGAAATCATTTCATAACGAGAATTGATGAAGAAAGATAGAAAAAGCAAACTAAAATAATGTTGTTTTAGAAATCTGCAATTCTAGAAATGAGTTATCAGCAACTGCAGAAATAATCAAATGCTCATAACTTAAGCAATATACCTCTGAATTGCGTGAAATTGAATGCAAAGCACCTCTAGAGGATAGGTGCCCATGCCATGATGAAGAAACAGCACCGAAAAGCCTTCATTATTTAACTGGCACAATTCCCAATGCACTCTAAATGGTACGGCCCTTGAGAGGGGCGATTTTGCCACATAAAATCACACACTCAAAAATAAAATCTGAAACTCGATGGAAATGGTCGCCAAGACCTTAGGAATGATATGATAAAATGCCTAGAACAAAATTAAATTCATACACTCAGCTGTGAATAAATTCGACTTTCAGCTGTGTGCAAAACAACAACTGCAAAACTAGTAAAACACTCCAAAATTCATCTTTGAACTCTATCTGCTAGTCTGATTTGAGAAGCAGCAATAATTCAATTAGGTGTTATCTTGCAAACACGAAATTGAGAATGGTACTAGGAGGTCAGCATTCCTCGAAGTGCAAAATGAGTAGTCATTTCGACAACATAAGTTTGGCATAAACATCAGATAAACAATGTTGGAGCAAAGCCACACTTTTAAAGAAGATGGGATGACTCTTCAATCCCCTCAGATGGGACGCCAAAAGACTTCACATATTTTAATTTCAAAAAAGAAATAAACTTCTCAAAAAGGCGTCCACTTTAAAGGCAAGATAGACTTTTTAATAAAAGTCATTAATTTTCCTCATGAAGGCATCCCCCTTCAAGTCCCACTTTTAAACACAACTTAAGTTATCTCCTTAGGCCAAGGGGTCAACTTAAAATTAGATCAATTTGCCTCTAAATGAAGAATTTCATCAGAATAATATTTTTTTAAAAGGCCAAAGCTCAACTCAGAACAACTGCTCCACAGAATATGATGAGCTAAAGACTGACGACTGCTAACTGCCAAAAATAGTATTTACTATAAATATTAAATACTGGGAAATGACCACAAAACCTCCAAACACGGAACCCCTTGATTCACTTCAACGAGCCTAAGAGACTCCGGAATAGGTTGATGAGCAAGTGATAGGATCACTGATGAAAGAGGGACATTATAAAAACTCACCAAAAATCCAGTCTTCCATGAAAGGATAAAGCATGTTGAAGTTCAATGTCATTTCATTCTCCACCTTGTCGAAGATGGATCGGTAGTATTGCAGTATGTTCCGACAGAAGATGAGACTGCAGATATTCTCACCAAGTCTCTGAGTCCGGATAAGATTGTAAAATTCAAGGGGCATCTTGGTGTAGTTGATAGATTGATCATTAAGGGAGGGTATTAAAATAATATTTAATTATTCTTTAATGGTCAATATCTTGTACATATCTTGTAACGTAGCCGTTACTTAGCTTTTTTTGTTTTCTTTCTATTTTGCGTGGTTCGGTGATGTTTCTATTCCTAACTAGAAAACATCTCTTTTGTAATCTATTTAAGAAGCTAATTTGCTTCTTTTTTAATATACCAAATACCAATTTATTTAAATTGTCTCGTTTCATCCTAAAGCTTGCAAATGTTCTTTGACAGGTAGCAAATCTTAATCATCCGCTTTCCAATGCCCTTAGCATTTGCTGCCTAAGGAACACAAATACTCTGTGTATTCTATCCTGGAAAATTAATTGAAAGGTACAGAACAGTGTCAATTCCTATCCCATTTGCAAGTTGATGCTTGCACTGAATACAACTTGGCAAAGGAGAAAATACAGTTTATGCAGCCTAGTGAGTAGTTGGGTAGATTAGTTATTCCCAAGGAACCTGATCATGATTAAATTGTTTCAAGAAATTATTTAATATAATTAATTGTCATTATGTTATGCAAAGGCATTATCAAGATTCAAAAATTTAATGTTGATGATGACCTGAGACCCATATTCATATTCACTGTTTTCAGTATTGGAGTATCACCATTCACCTGCTATTTGTTGCTGTCAAATGCTTACTAGATGGATATATCTGTTGTGACATTCTGTTATTTGCTTTTACTGCAATATGGATTGCTTAAGTTACAACTAAGCTAAAGAACAAACACCTTAGAAATTTGCATGGTATCAATGGCAAAGCAATATGAAGAAATGTCAACATTTATAAACAACAGATACCAGTGCCAAGGAAGCATACACCAAAGACTAAGCAAACAACATAGTAGAAGGTAAGGGATGTAAGGAGGTCCATAAGATTGTGGAGAAAAGGCATTCAACTGACACCGACACCTCCATCAGTCAAAATAATGTGTCAGAAACACAAATTGACTCATTAAATGCAGAGATTGGGTAATGACAAGTACCATAAGATGCACCAGAGGTAGGGAAGCAAGTGACATCAGTCGCCAAGAAGGACTCGGATCTGATTGCCCATACAGAATGAAGTATAAAGCATCAATCACTTCACTATAAATTGTCCATGGGAGCAAAAAATCATGAAACTTTTGCCATAATGAGTGCAGAAATTCCACTACATTATTCACCAAAACAAATCAAATTCTTCCTTAATAAAAATTGATTTTATAAGTTGCTGTTCCTTGTGTGGAAATATAGAAAAGCCGTCTTTATATATGTAATCTACAGCTGGTCAGAGCAACAAATAATGTGAAGAAGCATGTACACACATGTAAAGAGCACTAAAACAGCAACAAACATGAAAGACAACTGCAATATGTAATGGCGAGCAACAGCAAGAGGCAGTTTGAACAGGCATTGGGTCGGAGCAAGGAGGTTGCAAAAGGAGATGGTGACAATGAGAATGGCGATAATCTGGACACAGAAGACTGTGGAGGATCCTTGGAGGACAATGACGAAATTTTGCTGCTGGATCTTTGGCTGGACACATGCAGAAGCATTGGCTTTCCTGCTGCTTCAAAGAAGACCCATAATGCAAATGTTTTGAGGGCTTCAAGGATTCTACAAGTTGAAAATCAAGTCTCTATTTGGCACCTCTAGTCAAGGCCTTAGGAAAGGCTTCCTCCTCTCACCTTCTCTTGTGCGAGTGACTAATCCGAAAGTGATTGTTTCTGGCCCTAAGGTCTGGACGGGTTCTTAGGCTGCCAAGGTTGCAGCTCTTCACCTTTTGGTGGCAGCTCCCCAAGATGTTCTACCCAAGGATATTTTGGGTTTGGATGGAGCGGGTAGGTTTGTGGTTGGGCACTCTGTTGTGGTACAACTTCCCCCTCGTTCACCTGCTGAGGGGTCTATATTGGCTCTTCTTGCTATTTCTATACAAACTCATGGAGCTGTGACAAGGGATTTTTCATCCCCTTGAAGTCTTGGGTTAATAATCCTAATAATGCTTCTCCGCTCATCATTGTTGTTCCTTTTATTCATATGTTTGAGCTAGGAGGGCAGCTTAGAATCCCTTATTATACTATTAACAGATCGGCTGCTAGATGGGAAAATGCTCTCAAGGAGAAGTTCTTGGGGACTTGACCTAATGCAAACAGCTTCAAAACCTAGGCTAGGAGTTAGTGGTGTACCAAAGGCTCATTGGAGATAACAGTCCTGTCAAATTGCTTCTTCCTCGTCTCTTTCTCTCTTCACAGAGATTTTTTTCAAATCTTGAAGGGTTGATGTGGTTTTTTGGCAAATCGTGCCTCTTCGTCCGGAGGTGGGAACTAGGTTTGCATCTTAGCAATGTTAGCATTGAAAAATTTGTTGTGGGTCAAGCTCCCTAACTTACAATTGGAGCATTGGGACAAGGAAGTGTGGACTTCCATTCCCTGCTCTTTGGGAGACCTTATTGTGATTGATGAGGTGACAAGATCCAGAAAGTGTTTCCTCTTTGCTAGATTTTGTGTCAACATTGTTGTTGGCAAACACTTCCTCAATCACTTTATCTTCGAAGCTTGGTGATTGGGTGCAACAAATTGGGTATGAGGCGTCCCCTATGATGTGCTTCAACTACCACAGGCCAAGACATGCTTCTGCTACATATGGTGTTTCAAGGATTAACCATAGGCATTTTAAGGATCTACAAGATCCTCCTGCCCCCCCAGGATGAGTTTGGTCTTCCCTTGGAGGGGATTGATGGTGCAGGTTGTCCTTTAGTGGACAAGATGAACCCAAAGAGTGACACCTCTTGGAGGATGAAAAGAAAAGATTTGGATTTGGTTGCAGTTTGTGATTCTCCTCATGGTCCTTTGCCCTTACAACAAAGAAAAGCAATTGTCCTTTTCTATAATTTTAGGTGACCCTCCAAATCCCAACATGTTGGGGCTTGACTTGGTTAAGCATTGTGATGCTAGTTCAAGACAAAGCTCTCTAATGTATTTTCGCTTCAAACCACCTTAAATGGAGGTCCAAATTATTGTGGTGTGTAGCCATTTAACTTGTTCTCTTTCTACATGGGGTGTGGTGGTTTGTGTTTTTGTTTTGTCTCTTGGGGCTCCATGTTGTCCCTAGTTGTCAATGGTTGTTTTCCTTGCTTCTTTGTAACAAGTTTGGCCCCTCCAATTCATTGCTCCAAACAAAAGTGTTCACCATTATCAAAAACAGCAATATGACTTGGAGAAACCCAAAATTGGAGAGAAACTTGACAAAAGTGAGAAGCTCCTCACCAACTATCTCATGAATTGTTACAATGGTTTAATGCATAGAGTTTATTTTCAAACTTGGCAAGATTTTTTTACTCGGACAAAGACTTGGTGGAAAATATTAACCAAAACAAGGTAAACTTCAACAATTAAAAAACATAACAACAAATGTTATAAACAATGTTGCATGGACACGGATACGGATACAGATACAAATACGATATCAGATACGTATACGACCATTTTTTAGACCCCCAATATGGATACGGCTAGATATGACATTCATAAAAAATACATACACATATTTTCTAAGTTATTAGAGGAGATTTTCATTACTTTAAAAGCAAATAAAAAAATATAAATTAAAATAATATTAATAATTTAAATATTAATAATTTAGTAAAGAATAAATAGTTAAATATATATTGATAAATTTTATTTACATTTAAAGAATGTTTTTTTTTTTTAAATCTCTAACATTTAAACAATATGATATAAATATAAATTTATAAACAATTAACGTTTTTAAATTTGTAAAAATTAAAACACCAAAAAAATAGTTGAGTTGTATTGGAAGAAGACTTAGAAAAATGGGTTGCTGAAATAGAAAAACATTTCATTTGTCTTCCTCATTTGGTGTAGATTTTATTTATACAAAACAAAACAAAAAATTGCATGATTGAAGTTTTTTAAGATAATATTTTGGAAGATTCACAGCAGCTTTTTTGAAAATCAAATTACATAGTATCCGGCACAGCTGGAAAATCAAGGTTTTTTGGGCACGTGTGGGTACGGTATCCAACGTGTATCCATGGTGTATCTCACAAGTATCCATATCGGATACGGGGATACGCGTGCCCTATGAGGGGCACAGGAGTATCCGGCTACTCTGGTTCTAAATGATATTTTTGAAAACTTCAATTTTTATTTTAATTGCCTTTGCCAAACCTGAGAGCCAAGACTCACAAGTCTCAATTGTCAAAACTCAATTAGGTCTAAGAGCCAAGACTCGCAAGTCTCGACTGTCAATCTCAATAGAGTTTAAGAGCCAAGACTCTTAAGTCTCAAGTACTAGACTCAATCAGGTCTACGAGTCTCAATTGCAAAGTCATCGTGACTGACTCGAACTCACTTGCTATCAATCACCAAGTCTGAGCACACTCAATATTCAATGAAAGTTTATTAATAAAAAAATTTACAAGCTCTAAGTCCTTGTGTTCTCTAATAGACTCAATATCAACATGTATCCTATTGAAATGAACAACATTTTCTTCAAACAATATTATAATCAATGAGTTAGAGAATAAATAGCTGACTTTCAACGCAGTTGATTTGAGCAATATCACTAGAGCCAAACAAGTTCTTGAACCTTTCCCATAGCTTGGCAAGATCGCCTAGTTCTATGTGATGGTAACTAGCCCAATCATGCACTGCAAGAGTGAGAATTTCATGGATTCTTTCTCTATTGTCTCCCTTTTATTTTCAACTTGACTAAGATTCTTGAGGGTAGATTAACATTGCTCATGTACATCCATAACCCCTATCTTGGCAAATGCTTCAATCTAAATCTTCCATGAGGCATTGTTAGATCCATGGAGTTTCTTCGTGTTAATGTTTGATTCCATTATCTCTATGATTATTGATGCAAAATTAGCCAATAATAGCTACATCAACATATAGATCTTGGAAAAAAAATCGTAATGAAAAAGAAAAGATAAAAGTTGTGAAAGTTATGACCAACAAAAAAAATTGTCCCTAATAAGTAAAACTTGCTCCTACATACCCTGTGACTGCTAAATGGATGTCAAATTTATTCAAGAATCTGCCCAAAAAGGATGAATTCTACAGCCAACCAAAAATGAAATCCTACTATTGTTTTGCAAAATGTGCAGCTTTGTAGGCAATTTTTTGCAATTTGACCACATGCACCCCATAGAGAAAAATGCTCACGAATTGATATGAATGTGATTTTAGACCTTGGAATCACAACTTTCTCTTTTTGACTAAAAACTTCATTGCACCCACTCTGATACCATGTAGAAATTATAAAGATCAGTGCACAAGAAACAAACACAACATAAGCCAACAAACAAAAGAAACAACTACAAGTAGAGCACTTGAGAATAAGAAACACAAAATTCTACATTGGTGCCTATGGGCTAAAAGAAGTCACTTTGAATATGATAGAATGGTATGAGATACAAGTTACAACCAATGATCTTAGCATGTATCTACACACATCTAAGTCATTGGTAAAAGAAAGACCAAAAAGGCTCAATATAGATTAATGCATGAGATGTGCAAGGTCATGTGCACCCATAAATAAGTACACAGAGATAGGTTCCCCTTAAGAGGAGACCTAAAACAGTTTATTGATGCAGAAACTTATACTTTGGTAGTTGTGAGAGAAAGCTAAAGTCTTGCAATAGCATATTATTTCTCCTTAGCTAAAAATGGCAAACTGGAGCTGACAGAGTCTGTTATGATTACCAGATTCATAGATGTTTCATATAGCAGTTCTAACAAAATAGTACAAAGAAATTAGAATCACATATTTCAAATAATATAATAAATATATTATTTTATAAACATCAAATGTAACCAGGATTGAACTCACAACTAACTTTCGAAGGAGAATTCCAGTTGTACAAAACAACAGCTTCGTTCTAGGATTCCTGAAATGAACCAAGCATGACTTTTTAAATCACAATATTATAATTTTGTACAATTCCACATTAATTGCATAGGTGATGAATCTAAACTTTAAAGCAATGCATGAATTATAGCATTAAAATTTTAACACAAAATAAAAGAAGAGGATCCAAATTACACAACCCACAAAGAGGTACATGTTACGTTAAGGATTCAGAAATTTGCAGTACAAAATGAGATATGAAAACCTTCTATATAGTGGTTAGCAATTTGGCAAATCAACAATATTAAGGATTACAATACATAAGATCCTATATGTGAGATGTCATGTTTCCAATCAGAAACTATCAATTCAACAAGAGAAAAAATACTACAATTATCCATAAAATATTCTTGTTCTTGCATGATGACATAGACTTTGAGCTAGAAATAGAAAACGCTAAAAATTGTGGAAAGCTATAAATATCAAGATCCAACTAAAAATAGCTTATCATGGCATATGCTCTTGTTCTCAAAAATGATGACGAGCTATTTTTCACGTAGGCTAAAAATAGACTTCTAGAAGGCGGCTCTCGATGATTATGATTTAATGACACTTTCCTTTGTTCCAACAAACTCTAGTAAACCCTTCGATGAAACTCTGAAAATTCTATTTGACACTTTGATTGTTAATGAACTTTGGTAAACCTTCAAGATTTTTAAATAATTTGATTATTCAATGAACCCTAGTGACTCGCATCTAAAACCCTTTTTTTATATTCTTTAATCTTTAAATCAATAATATTGTTTAGAGTTTAGACCAAGAAGCGTATCAGTGACTTTATGTGTTGAATTTGATAACACCATCTTGTGCGATAGCACACCTTTGTGCAACTCCATCGCTGAAAATAACTTTTTTGAGTCGAATCTCCAAAAAGAGAACACTTCTTTGCTGAAAAAAAAAATCCAAATCCAACAATTCGCTTGATTGACAAATAGATGTCAACTCTGAAAATCTCCAACCACAACTGCTACAACTGCAAAAATCTTTGTCCCAATGCCCAAAGTCAATCTTGAAGACCTTCAAAAAATTAGATGTTGCCTTCTTTATAGACATTCACTTTGCTTTCTTTTAATATTATGTTGTCTTTTTCATTTTTGTTTTTAAAATATCAATTAGAATCATTTATCCTAAATAAAAGTAATTATTAAGTAATAATACTAAATTATTATTCAAAATTAAAAATTAAAAATAATAAAGAGCAAACTACGCAAGTTTAAATAATAGAAAATATATGTATATAAAATAAATAAATAAATACTCCCGTGAAGCTTCATGGTGGGATTCATAGGGGGCTTCATTTATTTTATTTTTTTTCAAACTTTTTCCTACTTTAAAATCTGACCTCTGTGCTTTACCTTTTAAGATTTCATTTTGTACTTATGATGACTTTGTTGTACCCCAAATTAAAAAATTTGTTACACTTAGGCATTATGAAGAAATGAGTCAAACTCTTGTTAAATCTGTCAAAAAAGGTCAAAATTGGGGTTTGCACGTCTTGCATGAGGGTCAAAAACTTAGAATTTTCAAAATCTGACAATCTAGGTCAGCATCAGAGCGACCAAATCAACAATACCCAAATTTCAGTTTTTCGGCCCAAAATTTTAGGAAAATTTCTATTTTTAGCAGTTTTCTAAAAATATAAACTTTTTTGGGGTTTTTTGGGTTTCTTTTGAAACGGATACTGGCAAAATTTTCTAAAAATAGAAAGTTTGGCTTTTAGGGTTGAGATTAATTGTGATTGGCTTAAAATACATCCTCATCAGGCTGGTGTTGTCAGAATCATGAAAAGATCATTTTTGCCCTAATGGGTATATTTTGCATTCCAGAAGCTTTTTCAGGAGCACCAAAGTCGTCAATGGAGGTCAGTCAGCTGCTAGGTGCCAGAATCAAACATTCAAGCATTGAACAGAAGCTGCTAATGGCGAACGTGCACGAAGAACAAGGAACGGAGAAGGGAAGCTATCAAAATTGAAAAATGAGAATTTTTGGCTAAGTCTGGAGACTTCAAGCGCCCCTGTCAAGAATAGGCACCCAAACACCCATGCCTTAGAATATTTTTCATAACCGGAAGTCAAGGAAAAGGCAAGCACGTCAAACGAAGGGAGAAATTGAAATATTCAAAAAATATTCTAACCCTACCAGCCATGCGCACCCCGGAAGGAAATAGGCGCCCAACTTTTCAAGGCATCAATGTCGAAATTAGGGTTTGTGCTCCCAGGCAATGTTGATTAGATTCTTCACAGCTTCGGAATGAGACCACCGGTGTATTCATCTGATCACTCAGCCACTCGGAATTCGAGATTGAACGGAGGAGGTTCAACCGAAAGACAGAATGCAAATCATGAGAACAAAAAATATTCTAAGTCTGGAGAACTTGGGTGCCCCAGAAAGAGAAAGGCGCCTAGGGTTTTGAAGGTTCAGATTCAACAATTAGGGTTTGCAGATAGGCTCAATCTCTTCAGTTTCCTATCAGCTTCACAGCGGATGTCTTCGTCAGCTCATCGGATCATTCAGCCACTAGCAAACTCAGGATGAACAAGTGCCATGACAAGAGGTTTTCAAACTTCAAGGCGAGAACAGATAAAAAATGGTTAAGTCTGGAGAACATGGGCGCCCCAGAAGGAGAGAGGCGCCCAAGTTTTTGAGGTGTCAAATGAATGAATTTTCCATAACGCCTCCAACATAACTTTTTTCAACTTGATCAAGCTTTCCAACAAAACCATCAACACGCTCGTCGGAGGTTGCAGGCATTGGATCTCAAAGGTTGAACAGAGGGAAAAACGTGAGTAAAACAACAGAAGTCAAAAGCAAGGATGAAAATCTCAGAATAAAATCTAATTCTGGAGAAGTTAGACACCCCAACTAGCCAGGGGCGCCCAAGCTTTTGACCCACTAAACTCAGTTTTTAGGAGACATCACTCCAAAGAGACCCTTCTCAGAATCTTCTCAGCTATCAAGTGAATCTGAAAACCAACCAATCTGATCATTTTAGCTCCCGAAATCATGAATTCATCAGAAGATCAGAGAACAAGCAAGAACTTGAAAACCATAAAAATGGCTAACACTAGTAAAGATGGGCGCCCCTGGAGGAGATAGGCGCCCAGCTCTTTGACGGGTCAAATGAAGTTTTCATCAGAAACTGCCTCCAAGATAATCTTCTCAGAATCGGTCAGGCTCCACGATGGATCACTCTGTCAGTCCACAGGATTCACCAAGCATCCGAAAAATCAGAATCAAATGCAGGTAAAAATCAAGCAAAAAATTTGAAAATGTTGAAAAAATGGTTAAGTATGGAGAGGAAAAGCACCCCAGGAGGAGATAGGTGCCCAAGGCCCAATGCCTTAGGAAAATTTTCAAAGTTTTCATCATTCAACATCAAAAGCGTCTACATTCAACGAATCTGCTCAAGATTGGCTTCAAGGCATTTTAAAGTTGGAGAATAAAAGCAGTTTTTATCTTAAAAACCTATTTAAGAGAGCTTTTGTCTTCCATTATTCATTTTTGTAGGTTGGAGTTCAAAGGAGGAGACATCGTTTTCTTCAAGTCAAGATTCAGAGGCTAAAAAGTGGTGCTTTTTCAAAGTTCTTTGCATTTTTCAAATCAGCTCACACAGAGGCTCGCTTTTCCATGCTTCAAATTTCCAGGGCATCAATTTTCAGAAGGGGGCCAATATTTTCCAATTTCAATGATTAGGGTCAGCTTGGTTTTCAATTCTCTACAACTTTGGAAAATTTTCAAGTTTTCAAGAAATTGTTTTTTCAGGCATGTCAAAGAAATCTTCAGTATTTTCAACATCTGATCATTTGGGTCCCTCTCAAACGTTATTCTCGACAAAACCCAACTCTCATCTTTTTTTAAGAAAATCCTAAAAAATTAGGGTTTGCTGCTTTTTCAACCAGCTATCAACATTTTTCAAAATGGACGATTTGGGTCTCTTTGCAATAAGATTCTACACAAAACCCATATCTCCGATTATTTTTGAAAAATGACATTTTGAAGAAGGAAAATCAGCAAGTTATTTTTAGGTTTTGTGCTGAACTTGTCCGAGCATAGTCAAGTTTACAGTCAATCGTCAAGTTTTTCAACATGAAGTACTCTCCCATCGAATTCAGAGTCAAACAAGTGTTGTATCATAATTATCTAAACGAACGATGTTGGGAAGTGCTTTTCAGTATCATCATGGACATAAAACGGCATCATCTCAGTTGAAGAACGTGCAAAGGGGAGTGGTATGAGTGAAAGGACAAGTGTCGGAAAAAGTTGTACAATACTCTTTCGTGGGAGAATCAAAAGAAGTGTCAGAAGCATAAAGTTGCAAAGTTGCCAAGTTATCAATTAGTGAGTCATCTTTTCGGGCAGCGATGTTTTTCAAGAATAGAACTCATAAAGAAGTTGAAGATGTTAAAGATTCTCTAAGTTTGATTGCAAAAAGGGAAAAGATACTAGAAAAGCGGAATATGGCTACAGATAGTATCAATGCTCCTGATAGAGAGGCAGTTTCCCGCTTTTTGGCAGATGTGATCAAGATTTAAAGCGGCAATCTTCTAGAAGCTTTCTTTCAACTTTCTTTCTATTTTGATCTCAATGATTATCCATTCCTTGAAGGGCAAATATCAAGTTGTAATAGTTGGCATTTTCCTTGTTTTTAGGTTTTCATAGGTTGTTAGATGCTTCTCTTGTTTAGGTTTAGAAATAAAGCTTGCATGTTGGCAAGTATTAGTTGTAAAAGCAAGGAGGTTTTAGGGTTCCCTACTCCTCTGCTTAGTTATAAATAAGAGCAGCCTTTGCTCATCTTTCTTTAACCATGCTAGCGATAACAAGACACTAAGCCTCTTAGTGCCTTCTCATTGTTATTCAGTGTTGTTCAGAACTTAGATTGTGATGTGAAATTGATGAGCTTATTTCGGCCTTCAAGCTTGCTATTTAGTTTATGTTCGATCTTGTGCTAAGTGTTAATGTGGTTTTGATTGCATGTTGCATGCGTATTTTGCTACAACTTGTTGTCCTAGAAGGGTAATCTTTTGTTCTTGAGATTTGAGAAAATAAAGTCTTGTGCCTACTTTACTGCCCTGATATAATGTCTCAGATTTCCGTCTTATGTGTTGTCCTTAAATGATCTTTATTTTAGCTTGCGTTGAAAGTAAGTAGATGTGCGTAGGGAGAAAAGTTGTTTTAAGTATTTATGTCAAAGAATCCTTCCTTGTTCATTTCTAACTCTCATGCTCTACATTTACTTGAGCAGTTAGAAACGTCATTAGAGTAGGCTTAGTCGTAGTTGAACTTCCAAAAGAGAAAACCTCAGCTATGACGCTTGAGTTTTATAACCTTGTGCTCTTAGCTGAACAAAAAGATAGGCAAATTAGTTTTAATTTACTTTCTTTAGCATAATCAGCAGATGAGGGAGCTTCCCCTCTGAATTTGAAGAGCAGGTTACTGCATATAGCTGTTTGTTTCCAAACCGCATACCAGAGGTGCAATTTGAAATGCCAACAAACTTTTTTTTAACTTTTCAAAAAAAAAATTAAATAGCAATTGTTAATAATAGAATATTAATAAAAAAAAAATTAATTATTAATTTTCTGATTTCTTTTTAGATTTTAAACAATTTAACAATATTCAAAATAATTAATAGTTTTTCTATTTTTTTAAAATTATCTAAAATTAATAATTTTAAAATACCAATAAATAAAAAACTAAGTTTCTGGTTTTGGTACGAGGGCGAGTACGGGTGCGAGGTTCTTGTATGCTAGTTCGACAAAAAATTTCCTTGTGTGTGGTACGGTTGGGTATGAATGATATATAAACATCAAACATAAGGGCATGTTTAGGTTTTAGGGTGCTTTTTAAGGGTTTTTTTTATGTTTTAGTGTTTAAAAAATTATTTTTTAAATTATTTTCTAGGCATTTTAGTTGTTTTCCACCCATAGGAGTGTTTAGGAGCATCTCAAGAGTGGGAAAGGATGTTTCTTGGGTGTTCTAGTTGTTTTCCACCCACAAGAACGCTCAAGAGAACCTACGTGAAGGAAGGGACTCTCTTGTCACCATTCTTGAGCTTTGCCTGATTGGATACGAGAACAGTAACCGATTCAAACAAACCTGGTAAATTAGAATGAAAATATTTATAATTAGTTAAAAATTAATATTTTAAACAATAATTTTAATTATAATTATTAACTAATAATCAATTATCAATTATTAAGTAATATTTGAAATTAAAATCAATAGAAAAATTACAAACACTTGACAATTTGACATTTAGGACGTTGACAATATGACCTACAACTTAGCCAAAAATTTAACTATTTCGAACTTTGACAAAAAAGTTCAACACACACAAATGACAATTTGACAACAATGTTTCATGTATCACAATTGAATTTTGAATTGGATACAACACCTAGAAAGATGTAATAATGGATTGGAAAGATAATATATATGTCAAAGCTTCAAAAACTAATGCACAAATATGAATAAGGCTTCCTCCAGAGTAAAATGTTGCTTCAACAATACCAAAATATGTGCTTCCACACTATGTTGATTCTTTAAAAATATAAAACTTCTTACAAATACCAAAATATATATTAAAATTCAAACAATGCTTTGAAGTATAAATAAAATCTTTGTGAGATTGCCCTCAAGAAATCAGAGGGCTTTCATCCTCCAATTTTTAGGAAACCAAAGAGGTTTTGTCCTTTGCTCTACACAATCCAAGGGTTTTCATCCTCATATACTATAGTTGAACACAAGGCTAAAACTATGACAAAAAAGGTGTAATGTCCCCATTTTAGCCATACGCTCTTCGGTGACTTATAGCCTATTTCCGGAAACCCGTAGGCTCGTCAGAGGTAAAATTAGGGTTTCCTATTTTATAGGGGTTCTAAAGCATTTTTGAAGGTTTGCATGTAAGAGTTTTTTGTGCATGTTTGGTGGAGTTTTATGGGTTTCAGGTGAGCTTCAAGATGGCGTAACATGCATCTCCATCTGACAACCCGTCATTTACTATTTTTAGCCTGTACATTGAAGTTTTGAAATTTGGATTGTGGATTGTTTCTGGGTTTTTAGAAAGCTTTGCAGTGATATGACATGCAGATTCATTGGCCAACTTTTTAGAGTTTACTATTTTTAGTAAGTTCTATTTTTGGCGATGCCATTTTGGGCAGTAGCATTAGTAGTCAACTCAGTTTCCATTTCGGTCAATGCAATTTGGAGCATTTTTGGCTTTCAGCATTTTAAGGCTCAATTTGGTAAAATGATTTATTTAAATCATTTAATTATTATAATGTGTTTTTGACCCCTTGGCCTAGCACAATAACTTCATGTTATTTTTAAAAGGGGGACCTTGGGGGTGGACACCTCATCTGGAGGTTAATTTAGTATTTCTAAAGTTGAAAATACTCTTGAGGTTGGACGCCACTTTGGAGACAGATTATTAATTTATCAAAGGTTATTATTCCCTAAGGAACTTGGATGCCAAATTGAAGAGGAGAAAAGGTGAATAAAAAATTAAATATTTTCAAGATGATTGGGGCATCCCTTCGGAGGAAGTTGCGAAGTTATCTTTCAATCTATAAAAGCAGGCCTTGCTCATTCATTTAAATCATCTATTGTTTATCTTATCGAAATGTTGTTGGATTGATTTCAAAACCCGGCTAAGGTGAAGCTTAGCATTTTTTCACTATTCTTCGGGCCTGAAACTATGGTTCCCTAGATGGTCAAATGGGAGTGTGCTTCATTCAGAAGTGCATATTCAGCTTCATCGTTGGAGAATTTGGTGTTAATTTCCAGTTTTGTACTTGCTGGTTATTTAATGGCTGAAGTAGATTTTTATTTGCAACTCATTGAGTGATTTTATTTTCATCGTGGGTGTTTGCCTAATCCAATTCTATGTTAGTGGTGACCCTTTTCGAGCAATATCAGATTTTATCTTGAAGTCTGCAATTTATAAGAGAGGCCGCCCTCCTTCTAGGGCCGTACCATCTCTTCTTGGTGATCATTGGAGTTCGAGCCTCCTTAAGGTGATTTCTTTGCATTGTTTAACTCATGTATGTTAGTCGCCTTGCTTAAATAAGGAATTATCTTCAGTTTGGAGTGTATTGAGGGAGTTTGGTGTGAGAAATAAGCATATTGGGGATTGTGTTGCTTGCTGGTCTGCACTTTGATTTGCTGGTGTTTTATATCACACTTAGCGATTCCATGATATGCAATATTTCTAGGGCAACTATGCTGCTAGATTCATGTGCATTCCATTTGGAGGACAAAGGAGCATTTTGGGTGAAGATGTGAATAATTTAATGATGGTTAGTTGCTAGTAAGAAATCTCAGTTTGCTGGTTTTATATCAAATTCATCAGTAGATCAGATTTTGACATTTTCTTCAGTTGTCGAGAAGATTATAAGTGTGAGAGATCATCTTCCTTCATTTTGCTTTGATAATACAGCAATAGCACTTGTTATTTGTAAATAAATTGGCATTGTAAGGCTGTAGACAGTAGTACTGCTCTAGTCATTTTCATTTTTGCATTTACTTTGTGTTTTAATTCAAACATTGTAACCTCTGGATGGTTTACCGCCAGTGTGGAAGAATAAACATTTGTATCTCTCATTTCTCACCCACTGTTTAAGTGGAGAATCCTCACTGCTATGTGAATGCTTGCTGAAAAGCGGATGAATTGTTCTTCATTGAAAAATCTTTCCCCCCACTGAATAAGTGGTAGCGTGGAATCTTCATGGTCGGTTCTCCTCCTGCTTTCAGTCCAATTTGTAAATTTAGTTGTTGCTAACGATCCCTTCCCATATGCTATCACCTCGCCTTTCAAAGGATCTTGGTAAACATTCTAAGCGAAGGTTAATTTCAGCTGATTATATTTTAGGCTAATCCATAACGGGTGCTTGTTGTGGGTGAAATTTCAAAGAAAAAATTAAGGGGCACATTTCAAAAGGCTAAATAAATTGGCAAATGTTTTAAAGGCCAACAAACTCCTCAATATATAGCACCACCAAGCCTCATCTTCCCTCTCAAAGATAGCAATTAAAATATTAATGGAATTTCTTCCTAAAAATAGCCCCACTTTGTCATGTAACTCAATAATTACTTATCATGGAATTTGACATGAAAAAACTACCGTATCTTAAGGGCCACAACAATCTTTTATAGAAAGTCACACCCCCATATTATTTATTATTGTTTTATTCGTTGCTACTAAACCAAAGCCCATTTATTCAAATATTTTTACATCTTTATCAAGTAAATAAGGATAGGGCCCATATAAGTTAATTAATTAAAAAGGGACATTACATTCGATTCAAATAGGGATTGGATTGATCTAAACAAGGGATTTATTGGGAATATCATATTATTATCTTATCCCTAAAAGCTTCTTCTTGAGAGCTTATAAATAAGTGCTTTGAGCCATGATTGTTAGTGAGAGTTCATGTGAGAGTTATGTTGCAAAATTCTCATTCATACTTCGGAGTTAAATCATTATGTTGTGATGTGAGAATTTTTTAAGGTAGTAATAAAAGGATTCGTGTTTAACTTTTTATAGCACTTGTCTTTCATTCTTTGAAGTAGTTGTGCATGTTTCTAAGTGATTACTTATTTTCAATCCTGCATTTTGTTTCAACTCATTAATATTAGATGCTTTGTTTACTCAATCCTTTTGTTAATAAAAGTTTGTTGATCTCTACTTGAATCAATAGATAGTATTATTGTTTAGCAGCACAGCAAAAAACCCTTGTGGTGAGGAAAAAAAAAATTCAAGTCTTATGCTCTAACCTACAAGATCAAAAAGATAGGTCAAGTTCGCTTTCCAATAATTTATTTTCATGCTAAACCCCAAATGATAAAATTGTACACTGTGCATGAGTAGCAACCTTGTTTATTGTTTAGATTTTAGGAAGAGAGTATTTCGTCCAACACTGTCCTGGTTTATTTGTCCTAAAAATTACAAATTATGAATATTACATCAACCACCCCTCATTAAGTGCAACTTACGAAGGTAGAGATGGATCCAAGCAGATGTGTAGCCATGTCAATTATGCATGTACAAAATGCCCCCCTCCACCCTACCAAACACCCCCGAAATGAGAACCACCTAGAAGAAAGACTAAGAATCTCCCTCAATTGTGTTGCCTCTTGCACCAGAGATATAAGGATAAAAGTTAAGGCTAATGAAGATTGATCATTGAACAACATTCCTTCCCATTAGAATAAGTAGGCCCATAGGTGCATGTAGAAGGTCTTCCCAATCCATTAAGGAAAATGAGGGAATTAAGAACATAAAATGTATGTCTTTGAACACAACTTAGTTGTCCCCATGTCAATGCTAAGAGGTGACAAGATCAAATCAAGTGTCCCAACCATAACCAAAGAAGATGATATCTCAAAACCATGTGGAAATAGTTGTAGAACAAGTGCCAAAGATGATGATGATGCAGCTGCTAAAGCACTATCATCAAAGACAAAAAACCAAGACCTCGATGTGTCCTTCAAATCTCAAAGGAAAGACTCAACAAACTTAAAGGATCTATCAACTAGTCATCCCATGGACTACTCACACGAAGGGTGTGAGCACAAAAACATATAAAGAGGTATCAGTAGATGTCTCGATATCATGTACCTATGAAAGCTTTTCAAGGAAGCATCACTTTTACATGGTGATTCAAGATCTCAATATAGTTGTTGGATGATGACCCAAGCAGTGAAAGGGCACTCTATGTGCTTGATTTGAAACAAAATATCCTCACAAACATTTAACTTAATGATGTTGAGGATTTGTTCATTATTGTCAACTTATTCAACCTTCTAATATACGTCTTGATCGGTAGACCTAGAGATATATTGTTGTTGTGGATAGTTGAGGTGTCTCAATTCATCGCTAGTTGGTGTTATTGCAATGTGGATACTTGAGTATGCCTCAATTCACATGTAAAGTGTACTTGTGAATATTGGAGTATGGCTCAATTCATAGGTTTGTTCAACAATTAGGACATCTATTAATGTGACCAATTTGGTGTATTGTAAGTGAGAGAGAGATTTGGTATAGGCGCTTTAACAAATTTCTTGATTAGTTGTATTTAGTCCAAGTAGTGTTCTAACTATTGTTGAGATTGATGTAATAAGGTGGGGAATGTTGGAAATATATTACGTCTATAGGTTAAATAAGTAAATAATCATTAGCATGCTAGTATGCTAATATTAATTTATAAATAAATAATTGTGATAGATATTCATATAATTAAGTTAGGAGTTATTTCCCATAAGTTGCTGAGTAAGTAGTTAAATAGGAATTATTATATGGGAAATTATTTAGGCTTTATAATATCATTTTACTATAGCATGCACTCATGGTATAATTTGGAGACTTTTTTTGTATCTTCTAATGTTTTTCAATACAAAAAGTGAATGGATGGGGGTTTTATAACATAAAACATAGATTTTTAAAAATTAAACACCAAAAACACATGTTTATTTGAAGAAATCCATCTTATACACAATTTTTTGAAGGGGTTTTTTTGCTTAGTCAACCTGATTTGACCATGCGTTGACTAAGACTAGAATAACCCGATCCTATCATTTTTGAGTCAGCCAAGTGGCAATTACTAGCAATTAACCACATGTATATCTCGGTTATTGCTACTATGGTCTAATAATCTTACATCTATACAATCCGATCTTTGTTTTGTTGTTTACCTATCAATTTTTGGCACAAACAAAGCTTGTTCATTGGCTAGCAGCAAAAGAATGTCACTATATATCAAAGGTACTTTGACTTTGGCATTCTCTATTAGAGGAAAAATGACTTTGGGCTAATAGGATATACGAACTCTAATTGGGTTGATTTAGTTGATATTCAAAGTTCAACTATTGACAATGTTTCCCCCTCGGGTTGAAGAATTGTTTTATGGAAGAGTAAGATTAAACACACTAAGGCTTTATCTTTTGTCAGTGTCCAGACTAGCAAGTTCCATTTTTGCAATGTGGATGAATTCTTCCCCCCTTGTTGCTCTTTTGGCCTTGTTATTCCCATCATAGATAAGCAATTTGAGATGTTTCCTAATGGGTCTCCCTCGGTCAAAGTTTGCAAAGCTGTTATCCCCTTTCATCCGCCATGTGCCTATCAATGTGTTAACAATTGCAAAAATCCCTCACTTGAGAGCCCTAAGGTGTAGTAGGGAAGGACTAACCAATAATGAATTAATCATTTGCGTCTAAGGGAACAAACAATTATGGGTGGGAGGGAGATTAAGCATCAGGTGATGGTTGACCCACAATCCGGATGAGAGAACTACCCTGAGCTCCTGAAACTAGAGGAGACTTACTAATCGAACACAACGTTAAACATTGGAACTATGTAAGCCAATTGGAAAATTGGAAAATTCAAATTGTGCAAGCTTCTAGATAAACCGTGTATCTTTTTTGATCGTCGTTTCAGATCACACTCAGTGATCCATCATCAAGAAGAGGAAAGAATGAGAAACAGGATTGCAGATTAGGCTTAATAAAGGTTGAGGGAGAAAAGAGGAGAGAGGGAGGAATTAAAAAATAATAAAATAAAGGAGAAGTAGAGACTAAATAATTAAAATGAAAAATAAATAAAAAACCAAGAGAAAGAAAACATAAAAAAAAGAGGAGAATAAGGTAATGAGATGATAAAATTATCATGAAATCACAAAGAGAAATTAATGAAACAAAAAGGGAAAATTGGAAAATAAAATAGAAAAAGTTACAAATATAGAAAAAAATTAAAAACGAAATAAAATAAACTAATATAGAATGAAAAGGTTAAATAAATAAGAGCAAGATAACAAAGCAATTAAGGAGATATAATGATTTAGGAAAATTAATAATAGGCATACAATAAAATAGTTAAAAGACCAAATAAGTAAATAAAAAAGAGCTTAAAAAGGAATCTTAATGAAACTACCAATAATACAAACTTTAGAGGAAGGCTAAAGCCGAAAAGGAACGGAGGAAAGAAATTGAAATGAAAAGGCTAAAAACCGAACTATAAAAAAGGGAAAACTAATAATTAAGCTAAAATAAAACAAAAAATAACAAAGCAGAAAATTAACTAAAAGGGGGAGGAGACAAAATAAATTGGTTAAGAACATTAACCAAGGGGGAAAATAAAGGAAGAAAAGATCAATAAGGAGCCCAAACAAAAGAATTAAAATAAAGACTAAAATTGGCACATAACCAACAAAAAGACAAATTCAATCAAAGCAATCATAAAAGCAAAAATAAAGAGAAATAAAAGAAGAAAAAACCAAAAAAGCAACCAAATAAAAAAATAGAAAGAGAAAGGGAAAGAAAGCTAGAGAATGGAATAGAAGGCTAATAAAAAATAATGGAAAAAAGCTAAGGAACAAAAACTATATAAATCGAGGAATAAAATGGGAGAAAATTGAACAGGATTGCAAATATATAAAATAGGATAAAAAACTAAAATAGGCTAATTAATAAAGGAAATAATTAAGGAAAGAAAAACAATAAAAAATAGATAAAATAATAGAACAAAGATTATCAAAAAAATAAATAGAATAATAAAAGGAGGGAGCAAAAAACATAAATCAAAGCAAGTAATAAGGAGGAAAAAGAAAGAAAAGCACACCAAAACAAACAGGAGAGAAGAAGAGAAGGGGTGGCGAAAGGAGAAGAGGAGGGAGGGTCGAGGGAAGGGGAGGGATGGCAAGAGAAGAAAGGAGGGAAGGAAAACAAAGGAAGGAACAAAGACAAGGAAGAGTGGGAGGGAGCCAACTAGAGATCATAGAGGTCAATCATGAAGAATGGAGTTTAAAAGAGGCTGCCAAGTAGGGTTGATATGCCAACCTTCATCTCTGTTGCGGTTAGTGGCATGGTTCTAGATAATGATGGCCTCCTGGAGTTTGCGTTTGAAGAAGTTATCTTCTGTGATCAAGATTTGGGTGGACTCAAGGCAAATGTGGTGTTTGGTGTGGTGAGAGTGTTCAGCAAGGGCGGATTTGGAAACACGATCGTGCCCGATGTCAGCACCGTGTTCCTTAATCCTAGTGCCAATGGATCTACCTGTTTCTTTGATGTAAAGGGTGCCACAAGAGTAATGTATCTTGTTGACCCCAAAATGGTGGAGAGAAGGTAAGGGGTCCTTGGTAGAAGGGATAAGGTTTCTAATGGTAGAGATGGGCTTGAAGGTGCAAAAGATGCCTTTTTTCCAAAGGATTTTGGAGATCTTGTTCGACAGGCCTCCGATGTAGGGAATGGTGGCAAACTAGGAGGTTGGAGGAATAGATCTGGGAAGGGAGATAGTTCGGTCTTTGGCACAATTGAAAGCTCGCAAGATACACTTGTTGCGGTAAACATTGAGCTTGAAGACTTGATAGAGGTGGGAAAGCTCATGATCAATGTGGTCCTTATCACAGATGCGATAAGCATGAGTGGCTAGGGTATTAAGGATACCAGCTTTTTGAGAAGGGTGGTGGTGGGATGAGGCATGCAGATAAAGGTCAGTGTGGGTAGGTTTCCTATAGACACGACGAGCAAGGGAGCCATCTTCTTTTCTAATGATGAGGACATCAAGAAAAGGGAGTTGGTTGTTGGATTCGATCTCTTTGGTGAATTAAATACACTACAACTGGCTATTAAGATGGGAGTGGAAGAGGTTGAGCTGCTCAAGCCCATGAGGTAAACATTGGTGTCATCGACATAACGTTTCCACCGAGGCTTGAGGGGGAAGGAGTTGAGGGAAAGATCTTTGAAATGCTCCGTGAAGAGGTTGGCTATCATGGGGGATAAAGGGGAACCCGTGGCAACTCCATCCAATTGCTCATACATAATATTCTGGTAACTTTTTCTATATTTATTTTCCAATTTTCCCTTTTTGTTTCATTAATTTCTCTTTGTGTTTTCATGATAATTTTATCATCTCATTACTTTATTCTTCTCTTTTTTTGTGTTTTCTTTCTCTTGGTTTGTTATTTATTTTTTTCATTTTAATTATTAAGTCTCTACTTCTTCTCCTTGTTTATTTTATTATTTTTTAATTCCTCCCTCTCTCCTCTTTTCTCCCCCAACCTTTATTAAGCCTAATCTACAATCCTGCTTCTCATTCTTTCCTCTTCCTAATGATGGATCACTGAGTATGATCCGAAACGTCGATCAAAAAACATACACAGTTTATCCAGAAGCTTGCACAATTTGAGTTATGGACTGTGGAAAACTTATACCAACAATTGGAAAATTATCAATCACATGGGCTTATGCCTCTACCTACCTCTACTGCTCCTCTCCCACCTATGATGCAATTGTTTGAGCATATCCCAATTGATCGAGTGGCAGTGAGAGTAGCATAGGCCCCTTCATCCACCATGTGCCTATCAAGGTGTTAGCAATTGCAAAACTCCAAGAAAATTCTAAGTGTCCAATTTTTATGGGTCATTTTCCTTTGTTTGTCGAGCTTTAGGGATTTCTCTTACTTGAGTATCCTTTCATTCATCGCCCCAACACCCCAATCCTATGTGTTAAGTCCTTGTTGCATCGAAGTTTCAGACCTTTGCTTCCCTAGGTACCATTTCTTTGGCACCCTTGATTTCCAAACTCCAATTTCCCCATCCTTGCCTTAAGTTTTCTTTCAATGTTGAAGTTTCAGCTTTCCCTCTCCCTAGGTACTCAGTATGCCTTCCTCACAATTCCCAAAAATCCAACTATTTACCTTGTGTTCCTTGTTCCATCTGAGTTTCAGTGTTTCCTTTCCTAGGTGCCTTTTCCCATTCCCCCTGATTTCTAAACCCCTAACTCCCTTCATGCTCCCTTTGGAATCGCACTTTCAAACTTACCCTCATCTAGGTACTTGATAAGCCTTGCCCCCAATCCCCAATTCCTTCTCTTCCCCGTCAAGTCGCAAGCCTACAAGTGACCTCGAACTTTGGCTCCACTTCCCCAATGTCAAGCCCCTGTGTCTCGATTCCCATTTTTTTCTCCATCGTTGAAACTCCCTCCGATCTCCAAACATTCACATGAACCTGGGACCTCTGTCTTGTTCCTCAGTCCTTGGTTCATTCAAACTCCCAACTACACTATATCTCTTGTTCCCCATAGAATTATATATTCCAAAGGAAGCCCAAACTTTGGCACCAATTCCTTGGTTCCAAGTCTTCATCCCAATTCTCCATATTCATTGTTCCACCATTCAAATTTTAGTCCCACCCTTGGAGCTTAGAATCCATGTCCCTATGCACCCCAAAATATTGGATGGACCTTTCACCCTCAAATTCCATCCCCCATATCCCAAGGTCCAATACGCAACCTTCCCTCTTCCCAACTCCCTAGTGTCGATTCCCTTCATCCTCCTAGCCCCCGACCATTTCCCTCTCCCAATCCCAACTTCCTCTTGACCCCTAGCACCTAATTTAGCTTTCTTCATTTCCCTTCCCCTCCCTATAGCCTAAACCTTTGAGAGAACCTTGCACCTTCACATTTGGTCCCCATTTCCTATTTCCTTCAACCCCCCAACTCTTGCTAATTTCACTCACTCATTTTCTTATGTTGGATTTGCAAACTTCCCTTACACTTGTAAACCAAATTCCAAGGTCCCTCCTAGAACCAGAAACCCCATCGATTCACCAATTTTGCCCCTAAAACCCTTGAGATTTGACATTGCAGCTACCTACTTGCCCTTTCTCACTTGAAATACATCTATTTGACCTATTGGGAACGATTTTACATAGAGATCTGATTGAAGAATGTAGGGGTGGCCATGCCACCATAAATGTGGTCACTAGAATTCCAACCGCCCAAATTAACTAGATATGGATCTTTGTCATTCGTTTTGAATATTCCATGGACTTGGACGTCCATGATTTGTATGATTCCTACACACCATGCCCATGAATTCCATGCCCTCCCAAAGTTCCCACAAGCAATTGGACGCTAAAAACTAAAAACTATAAATACCACCTCATTTTACATCAAAAGGCTTGGTTTCTTAGCCAATTTTTTGGGCAAGAAAGATCTACAAGCAATTCTAGGGCATCAAACAATAAATACTTGAATTGCAAATGAAGGAATGCATCTAGTAAAGAATAGGAAGGATTTTTTTTGTACAATTATAGGCAATGGTATGTCTCAGTGGTTGTTTATACTTTATAATAATTCAAGAAAATATGTAATCACAATTATATGTTTTTTCTTGTCACACTTGTTGGTATGAATTTAATGACAGTTTGATGGCGTATGGCAGCATTTAATATATTAAAAATGCTCTATAATGATCATTCATTTATTCCATGTGGGTCATTGTAGTTGAAACATAGAGAAATAGGTTCACCAAAATGAAATGGTAACAAGGGGGGTATGATGCACCTATCTTCCTTAGTTCATTAGGAAAAAGAGATCCCCTAGGGCAAGATTGACTTTCAACCCTTAGGTGAGTCAATCTTAATGGAGATCTTGTTGTTTTCCTTATGACTGAGGATGGGGTAAATCAGCCTAAAATGCACTTTTGGGAGATAAATGAAAAATACCAAATGAACGCAATTATGCAATGTAAAACTTGAATCGTCAATTTAAAACCTTAATCTAACAAAATCAACAAACTTCTGAAAGATCTGAGATGAGTAGGAATTTATGCACCTATCACCAAAAGCCTCTTGTAAGTGTCCTCCTGGGACAAATTCGCCCTAGGGTGAATGAGTCTTTGTAGGGGTTTTCTGCTCAACTTTCAAGGTCCCCTAGAGATGGATCTAAGATTTTGTTTGCCCCAAATTTCACTGCCAGAAAGTCGGAAATAAATTTGGGATCTAAGTTTTTGTATCTTGACGACAATGTTGACAACTTTGACAACTTTGCAGAATTGCACTTTTGATCAATCTTCAATCCTTCTTTACCTGCAAATCTGCAAACACAAAAAGAGGGAAAACTTGTTTGTTTTTGGTGAATCGGGGTTTGCCTTAGTCAAACCCTGTTTTGGTAATTAAACCTTGAAATGAAATGAAACATGAATGGAAGGAATGATGAATGAACAATGCTATGTTGAACCTCACCAAACCCTTGAATGGAGATCCTTGAAGGACTAAAATTTAACACATCTCTCCAAGGTCTTGATCTTGCATGAAATGGCTTAAAGGGATGCTTGATTTGATTGCTTGGATCTTGACTTGAATGCTTGAAACCTACATCACAATGTTAGCTCCAAAAACATGAATGAACACACATGAATCTTAACATCATGATAGGATCTTGAATGCTTTAATAGATGACTGAAAAATCTGCTCTTCGATGCTCTTGACAATAATATTTGCTCATGTGAAAGTTGCCCTCTTTTTCCTAATGTTGAATTGATAAAATAACTATGTATTTATAGGTATTTTTCTAATTTCCTGACAATTAAAATGCAAAAGCCGACAATTGCAATTTGAATTTGAATCATAAAAATGCTGCCAAAAACATATTAAAAATTGGGGTCCTAAACTTAAGGGGGACCCATTCGCCCTTGAGCGAATGGGTCCTAGGACCTAAATCCAGGACACACCAATTTCAAGGCAATTTCATTAATGTTTGCAAATGTTTAATACAAGTTTCCCTTTCGGAAAACAAGATTAATTAGGCTTTTAAATGCATAACTGGGCCAATTAGAGGCTTAATTAAGTCTAATTAAGGGACTCAAACATAGTGTGAAAATGTAAAGGAGTACATTTTTCTACACTACAGTAGTTATGATTAGGCATTATTAAGTATGTCTATGGCATGAGTTTAATTTTTGATTGTTATGTAAATGAAATTTAGTTTTGTTGATACTTTGCAAGATGTGCATCTCTTTCTTCTTTGTTGTTTATGACTTTGTTGCCCAATGAAGTAGGCATTGATCCACATTGGTGAAGAACCAAACAATCCATTTAAATCACCCTCCATACATATTAGCAGTAGGAGTAGAGTAGAAGTAGATTTGAAAAATGTTCTATGATTCAATGCTATTAACGAAGGACAAATCCTAAGCAAACCTAAACTGCTAAATCTTTAGAGAATTGTTGGCATTTCAATTCGCACCTTTGGAGTGCGTATTGTAAACAGACAGCTATGCAAAGATAAACTGCTCTTCAAATTAGGAGGGGAAGCTCCCTCTTTTGTTGTTGATGAGTAAAAAGAAATGTAAACTAATTTCCTATCTTTTTACTCAACTGAGAGCACAAGGTTTATAAAACTCTATGCGTTGCAGCTGAGGTTTTCTTTGGTTTCGGAATCTCAACTACAACTAGGCCTACTTTATAACACTCCTATCTCCTCAAGTAAATTCAGAGCAAGAGGATTTAGGAGTAACAGGGGATGGTTTTGGTAACTTAGACAAACTCTCTAAGAATGCATCCAAAGGCTCATTGTTTTTTCAGACTTATCCTGAAACAGAGTTTATGCAAGTAAACTCTGTAACGATAATCTAGATCTTAGGATTCCCTCAAAGGCTCATTGCTCTTTCAAGGTGTAGGCTAAAATGAAGGTTATTGAAAACAACATCAAACGATGAACTAAATATCAAGATTCCCTTGAAGGCTCAGAGCTCTTTTCGAGGTGTAGGATGAAATATAGATCACAAGAAACAACATTAAAGGATAAGCTTAATCACCAAATTCCCTCGAAGGCTCATAGCTCTTTTCGAGGTGTAGATTGAAACAAAGATTATAAAAACAAGTATTGATAGATCTTGAAACTTTGGATCAAAGGCTCATTGCTCTTTTGATTTATTTTCTCAAACTCAATCAACGATTACAAATTTTGGGACACCAAATGGTATGAAAGACGACAATCATACAAGATACGATCAACCAAATAACTCTTAGACAAAGAGTGAACAGATATTGACTTGCAAACTTGATGGCACAACGACGCGGCAATTTTGTGTAGTAATAAAAGTTAAACAATAATGAGCAAGGTTGCTCTTATTTATAGATGCTCAAAGGAGTAGGGAACCCTAAAATCTCCTTAAGTTAACATTCAGTTCTTGCCAATCTGCAAGATTTATTCCTATGTCTAAATTAAAGTAACCTAACAGTTAACTAGAAAGACTACTTCAGTTAACTGATCTAAACTAAAACTAACTCCAATGTACAAAAGGTGTCTCCAAAAATAGACATGCACCAAAGGTGGGACAGCAGGTTAACTTGGAAAGGGCATCAAGTTAACTGCTGTCTTAAATGCTATCTTTGGAGAGGTAGGACGTCCTAACTAGCAATTCATACTTCAGCAATTTGAGTAATTAACTCCTCCAACCAGTCGGTAACTGTCTTTGTGTCTAGACAACTGATACTTCTCAGGATGATGTCATGTCTTCACGGCATCTCCTCGCCACTTGCAATTTGATCCTAAAAATGGCATCCCTTTCTAACTGCATCATCAAGCTTCGCTGACATGGCTGCAATCTAACTCAACCTGCAGTCAACAGGGTGACCGTAGAAATTGCTACGGATGAGGTCCTGGAACTGCGTCTACACCTCAACAAGCTCAATGTATTCATCACCTTCATGCTAGAACTAGCAAGGGATGAATGTCACCAATGTTCTTACGAATTTGATAGCACTCGCCACATTTTGTCTATACTCAATCAATTATACAAAGATTGTATCATAAGCTTTTACCTTGTAAACAAGTTGTTCTTTCCAAGTGAAAAGCTTATGTTTGTTCTCCTTTGCAGTGACTGAATCATACGCCATTCTCAAGTCTGAGATGGTGATCTCATCTCGAGGCCTTCTCTCTGCTATGCTTTGTTCTGATTCTTGGATCTCCACACGAAGGTCGTGGGCATTGTAGCTCAGTTGGTACAACTCTGCAAGTATAAACCGACCCCTAATGACGAACTCTTCCACTTGATCTCTCAAGTGCTTCCCATATAGAATCAGCTGACTTAGTTGATTTTGCTATGAAGGTAACTCCATCATTTCCGAAAGCACGGAGGTGACGTTGGAAGTACTATGCATCAAGTTGCAGATATATTGCCATAACTACTAGTTTTCAACCTTGAGGGTTGCTTTGTCTTCACCATCCTTCACCACTCTTTCCTTTATGCTCACTGATGCAACCTCAAAGAGATCTACCTCAACCTAGCGTGTGCTCTTGCCAAGGTTGACTTTCACAAATTGGTCCATTTTCTTCTTTTCCACATGGACCTGCTTTTTGGGCTTCTTCTCTGACATTTCTTGGTAGACATGATCAAATTCTGCAAAGTCCAATTGGTAGGATGGCTTTCTCCTCTTCCTACCCAAGAGATTCTCAAGCCAAGAAGAATCTCGACTAGTCTCGCTAGAAGGATTAGTGCTAGTCCCATGAACTCCTATCGAGTGAGATTGCATTGAGATGTCACGTGGTGGTGAATCTAGCTCCAAGTTGATGCGAATTGGAGACTGTTGCGGTGGTGACGGAATTGGAGGCTCTGCATCCATTTCTGGTGTTGTCTCCTTCTATCTGTTTCCATTTTTGGCACTCTCTTAGTTGTGCATGTGGTTGTGTCCACATGTTACTCTTGCTGATTTATATCAGCTACCGGCATCTTGTTCTTTGTATTCCCTGACATTCTGCGTCCTTTAGGAGGGTTACTCCTTGTCTTTTGTCTGGGTTTCCATTTTGAAGTGGAAGGTAGTGTAGTAGTAACTGGTGGCGGCTCTATGTTTGGAATGACTACCTTCTGCGTCCTTTTGATGTATAAGAAAAGCCGGTTGTTACAACTCTGTTTGTCCTTTCTTCAATGGATATACTTTCCTTGGCGTACCAATCTACGAACTAAAGTGGCTGCGAGTCAATCTGGTCTAAAAATTGTGGGAAGTATAACCTCCCCATCATCATCAAATAATCCTTCCACATCCTCTGACAAGAACTCGGCGATCTGTGGAAGTGTGAACCTGCTATAGTTGTGCCTTCGCACTTCGAACTCGTCCTCACAGCTAAACCAATAATCCTCCATGGAAGGTTTGTGTGAAGAATGATGTCCAAGGCGTGTTGAATAGTGACCCCAAGGATCATATGAGCATCTTTCGATGAGAAACTTAAGATTAAGTTTCGTTATCTCATTACTCATAGCCTTGGCGTCACCTGCTGATCTACACCTGTAAACACCCATCTGAAAAGGAAAGTTGGCAGTTGTCTTGCGTTTGTTGCGCAAAAAAGTGTGGACTTCATGCAACTGTCGTAGAAATTCCATGAATACCACCTTATCCGATGGATAACGGGGTAACATGGTTGTATGACCTGAGTATCCATATACGTGAATGAAGGTAAAACTAGGGAACTGGATGAACCAATCCACCCAATCTGCCATAGCCAATTTGGCTGCTGGTGAGATGCGTACATGTGACTCGTGATCAAGTTCTCTTACTGTGTGCATTAGGAACAGGTCATTCACCCGCTTGAAGTGTCTTTCCGATTGTGTGAATTCAAGTTGTGAGAAATGTTCGTGAACCTTCTGCACACCCAAAGTTCCTACAGTATTCAACCCTCTAAACTAGCCTTGAAAGGCTATTAGATATACGAGGTACGAACACATGTGGAATTCGTGGGCCTTGAAGAAATCGGTCATCTAGTTGTGTGAATGTTGTTGATCAAGGCAGGCCAGTCATAGTGTTCTTTGTTGTTGATCAAGGCAGGCCAGTCATAGTGTTCTTTGTTGTTGACAAGTTGAGCTATGATGCAATACATCCATGGTTGGAACTTATTTGCCTCTGCTTGACCGGTGACATGGTTTAGTAGTGTGATCATGATCGCGTACTCATCTTTGAATTCTCCACGTCCTCCATTCTTGGGCAAGTTGTTTCTTTTCTCTTTCAGCCACCTTTCTGCCATTCTTTTCTGACATTTGTCCTTTGACGTATTGTATGCACTTTCACATTCCCTCATTGATATGACCAGGTTGTTCGCACAAGGTGGTATGGTAAAGCATCTCTCGATATCCTTTGGCTTGAGACTACATATCACTGACCCATCTACTGATCTAATCTCCTAGATGCTTCATATATATCAATCTGAGGTTGAATCATCAATTAGGGCGTCTATTCCTGATTGGGGAGTCAATTTGTGTGATTGGAATTTAAATGAAAGACTCTCCACCAATTTTGGGATGCCTAAGCTTGAGAAAGTCTTCAAAATCTTCAATTGGGAGTTGACTTTGGACGCCACCTTGCCAATGTTGAAGATTTTCAACTTTTGCTTGATAGATAGCCTCCATTTGATCCTAAATTTTGGTTGCCTGATTGATCGTGAAGCCTTGCTAACAAATTCACTACGGAGTTGGATCAACTCTGAAGAGGTGTTACTAGAGGCTGCGAACCTTGAAAACTGAATCTAGTGGCTTGAATTCTTTGGCGCCTTTTCCTAGGAGAGTGCTTTTTCTCGCCAAACATAGTCAATTTCTTGGATGCTTTTCAATTTCTTCAATTTGACCCTCTATGCTTCAATCTGCAGCTTTCGGTGATTGACAATTCCCGAGGACTGGATGTTGAATCCATCATGAAACTCGAAGAATTTCAGAAAGAATGACTGTATGTGCAATTTCTGAAAACTGATTTATGAGGCTCAAATTCTTGGGCACCCCTGGCTTGCAAGGGCGCCTTTGTGTTTTTGAGACACAATTTGCACTTCGTAACCCTTGACGATATATTCCAGTTCGGCCCTCATTGCTAGGAGTTTGACTGCTCCGATGTTCGTGCTGACAGTTCCATCGCGAAGATTGATCAACTCTGAAGAGGTCTTCTTGGAAGCTGCAAAGACTGAAAACTGCATCTGGTGCTCCAGAAAGTTTGGCGCCTTTTTCTAGAAGGGTGCATTTTTCCTCTATACTTAGCCAATTCTTCATGCCTTTCAATTTACCTTCGCCTCCAGCATTTTACACTTGATCTTCGTTTATGAGTGTTTGACAGGTCTCGTGGACTGGCAACCGGATTCATCACAAAGCTGGAAAGATGCTGAGAAGATGTCTTGGAGAAGATAGCAGCTAAAAACCACAACAAGTTGCCCAAAATGATGGGCGCCCCTGGCCAACAGGGGTGCTTTTGCCTTGCTAAACTCCAATTTATCCTCCATTTCACGTGCTTGTTTGATCAACAGCTACTGTTGTTTGATATGTCTCGTGAACTGGCAAACAGATTTGTTGCAAAGCTGAGTTGAATCTAGAAAGATCATCTGGAAATAACCAATCCAAAGAGTGACTTCCAATTGCTTTCATTCTTGGGCGCCCCTGGGCTACAAGGGCGCTTTTTCCCTTGATAGACTGCCATTCTTGATGACTCTTGCTCTTAGCATCTTCTACCTCTGTCTTCGTTTTCCGGTGTTTGGTGAATTTGGTGAACTCAGTTGGCAATTTGACGGAAAGCTATCAACATTATGAAGATGATTGTCTCAGCAAAACTTGATAACTGCATTTGTGTAAGAACTCTTCGTGCCCTTGTTTTGTGACTTGTTTTTTTATTTTTTTTGTGTTTACGAGGGTTTTTCCAGAAGTTTGAATTTTTTTGCAAATAATACACAATGCTGGAAAGGAAAGAAAGCAATGATAATAATTCTAGAACTAGTTTGCAACACTTCAAAATGCTGGTATTATTGAATACTTGCAAGAAAAACAGATTACAATCATACCCGGAGAAGATAGACCAATAATCATGGCTGCCAAGGAAAAATTACAGTCAAAAAGCACTTCTTAGATAATTTGATTCTCCCCCAGAAAAAACTTTGAAACCCTTGATTTATTTCTGCTGACTAATTGCTGATTTGTCCCACCATTTAATGTTGCTACCAGCAATAAATAACCCAGCCGCCACTAAGCTCAAACACTGTAGAGTTACTATTCACGCGTCACTGTTCACGTGTTATTGTTCACACATTACTGTTCACGCGTCACTGTTCACGAGTTACTGTAGCAGCAACTAAACATTTAAAATCTTGTATAGAATGGCTGCCAAGAAAGAATCTTTAGGTCTGCTGTAGATATCTCTTCCAGCCCTTCAAACCCTAGATGAAATTCCTCACTTTTAAGCACAAATAGAACCTCTGTACGAAGCTCTCCCCAAATGCCAAATTCAATGGATATTTCACCACCTCAAATGGCTGCAACACTGAAGAGTGAACGTTCTCCAATGGCTAACTGATTCAGAAACCCTCGGCTTCCTCTCTCAGGCAAAAAACTCATCAACACCAATGCTCAATCCCATGAATGCCAAAATAACCCTAAGTGAAATATATAATCTCTCTTGAAAAGTTCGAACTTCTTCAAAAAGGCATTTAATAACATTAAAATGTTATTTATTTGCATTCTTTTAATATTTCACTCAAAACTTAGGAATTGGCCATTAATAATTAATTCATTAATTTGGCCCCCTTTTAATGACATTTTGACCCTCAAGTTATAACTTAAAGTTATAACATAATATTATAATCTTTTTTAAATAATTAATGTTTATTTAAGCCAAATAAACATTAATATCTCCATGAATACTCATTATCTCTGAGTGTCGTCTGAGCTGGGAGCTAAGCTGATGGAGCTGCATACGACCACACACCTTATTAAAAATAGTAAGGGTCCCCCTCAATGTAATTTTGACTTACTATAAATAGTAAGTAATGCATACGGAGCCCTGTGAACACCAAACGAAAGCCAAAGCTGAATGCCACTGAACACTGGGGATGATACAAACCTCAGGAGACCCTCTAACTAACCCCATTAGCCTACAAGGATCAAAATTATAGGCTAATCTCCTCTGACAATTGATGTCAACTTGAAGGGGACATTACAATTTAATCTCTTGAATTCATGGGTGCCCCTGGCCAACAGAAGCGCTTTGGGCTGCAGCTTCATCAATTTTTTGAAGATTTTCACCTCTCGCACTTGGCATTCACCGTCTTGCCAACTGCATTAATCATCGTTGTCGACAATGCGATCGTGTTCACCGTTGTGATTGCTCTCACCATTTCGTATGTACGGGCATTTTGAAAGAGTTGACCAAGGTGTGGACTGTGTAGGCATCTCCCTTGTAGCAAGGCATGCATCTTCCTGACTTAGCTTATTTTTGCATTTTTCAACTTTTGAAATTCCCCTTCGTCGTGAAGCATCTTTCGCCATAAAATCTTCATTGAAGCATTTGAAGCTTGGATCTTGATACTTGGTACTGGCCATTGGCCATTGTTGACCTCGGAGGTCCTATCATTTTGATTTATGTTTGGAAAGGTCCTATCTTTTAGGGTTTTCCTAAAAACAAGGGATTAAAACCCTAATTTTCAAAATTTACAAGCATCCTCCTTGACATAAACCTCCTGAATCTTCAAGCACTTGCATCAACCTCCTGACCTCATCGTCCAAGATTTGCCTGCGATGCTTGCCTTAGAGAAATGGTTACCAACGCACACCTCTGTAGAGATTCAGGGCTGTCCTCTTCGACCTCATCCTAGATCACTCTATTCTGAATAGGTTTGCGGAGTTACCAATGTTAAATCTAGGTTGGCTGACTTTAGCAATTCTGATCTCAACTGCTGAAGAGGTACTTCAAGGATTTAGCATTTGGCCTTGCAACACTGCAACCCTTGCTTATTCTCAGCGAGTCATAGAACTCCCTCTGAAGATTAATTCTTCCTCTTCCAAGAGATGTCTTCAGTCATTCACTCAGACTCATTGCTGCAAGCAATGTCTCCATTCTTCAACCTATAGGATGCATCAAGCTCTTCTTGAAAGCAATCTCTTACGCTTCTTGATCCATCCTGAAAGCATTAAGAAAGGATTACTAATAATTCATGGAACTCAACTATCTCGAACAGAAGTACCATTTCTAGAAGCATACATGATTGACTATCTCAATGTTATAGCATGAATTAATAACTACATAACAATTCATGAACATTATTCAACCATGGAATACTTATCTCATTGAAATCAGGATCTCCTGAGTAACCCCAGAAAATTAATTCATCATTCATCTTTGTTGATTCTGATATGTCTTTCTTCCATTTTCTCAGAAGAGCTAATCTCAGCATAACAAAAGACAATCTACACAGAATCATAGATCATGCATATAGAAAATCAATCATAATCGTAATTTTAGTTCTCCTTTTATTTCAGAGTCACACTCAAAAATTAGCATGAAACAACTTGCAATGAATAATTCTTAATTCTAAAGAATCTTATCCCAATGATCACTATTTACTGGTCACACGTAATCCAAGCAAATAATGTCAGATTTGCACAACTCAGCAAACTGAATTTTAGCCTAGAAGGGTAATTACAATCAAAACAAAGAGTACTTATCTCTTAAATATTCTGATGGGTGGACAAGGTACGATATGCTACTCTTGCGCTCAGATCAGTACACAACCTTCACGGCTTGAACACAGGCCCATGACTTAGAATAGAAATTCCCTAGAATCATTTTGAGGAGAGATCTTATCCACATCCGCAAATGAAGCATGTTGATTAGGCCTGGTTGGGCAATCCTTAGCATAGTGACCAAACTTGTCACATCGAAAACATTGGACACGAGAGAGGTCCCACTTCTTCTTGAATGCAAGAGCACCATCTGACCCTTTATCTCTATTCCTCTTGAAGTATCTTTTCTTTCCTCCTTTTCCTTCCTTCTTCGAGGATTGAGTGGAAAGAACATGAATGTCTTCATTTGTAGAGCTTCAACCAATACCTCTCGCAGCCAACCTCGACTCTTCTTGAATACAATCTGCCCTCAAACGATCAAACTTGGGAAGTTTCAATCTCGCACTGATTCATTGAATGTAAGACTCCCAAGATGAAGGAAGATCATTAAGAGCCAACATGGTCAAATCCTTGTCATCAACAATATGACCAATGGTAGAGAGTTGATCTCTCAATTCGGAAATCTTCATGAAGTAGGTGATGACAAATTCTCCTTCCGCCCTCTTAACATGATGAAGTTGTTGCTTCAAGGCTAGAGCACAACTTGTGTTGTTGATTTCATACATTTCCACCAAGGTCTTAAGCATCTCTCTTGCTGACTTCAACTTTGAGACGATAGGAACAATATGATCCTTCACAGAATCAACTAACATCTTCTTTGCCTTAGTATCTTTCTTCTTCTATTGAACCTTTTCTTCCTCATCCGTAGGCTTGGCAGTTGTGCTCTCCACAAACTCTGCCAATTCGATTTCCTCCAAGGTTAGCATGATCCTGAATCTCCACGAAGTGAAATTTGATGCTCCCTCAAGCCTATCTTCAATCTTAAGACCATTTACCATCTTGACGGAGAGAAAGAGGTAAACAAGGATGAGAAAGAAAATAGAGAGTATCGCTGTAATACACAAATCTGATCAAGATCTTCTTCAAACCCACTCTGATACCATGTTAGTTTTTCATGATCAAATAAATCAAGCAAAAAGTAATCAGAAAATGCAACACATGAGACAATGAACACCACAAAATACCCTGGGAAAACCCTCCAACCTGAGGGAGAAAAACCCAACCAATATATCCTTTACAATAGAGGCCGATATTAAGGCCAAGAGAAGGCACCACAATCTAATGCTCACATAGCAATATGGTAGTGCACTAGAATGATAAACTCAGCCTTCTATGATGAACCGAACTAATCTGCTCCTTTCTCTTATTCACACCTTAGACTAAATGATGAACAATAAAAAATGGATAATCAACAATGAATGAACATCAAGTATATATATAATGTATTGGAGAAAAGACATGACCCTTCATAACAAGTTGGCCACCAAGAAGAAAGCATCTCTTCATAACAAATCGCACCCATAACAAATTGATGTCGGCCTTAGCAAGGAGTTCGGACTTCTTCATTAAATCGCACCTCCATCATAATTAAATATTATTTAATGCAAATCGTGCCTCTTCATAGAAATAGATAACAGCCTCAATAAATGGACGTCCCTCTTTAAGAGATCGATCTAGCAATTTGAATAGTCGTTAGGCTACAATTCAAATTGCTCTCTATATATCGGTCTGGGCTGGAAGAATTCGCCCGACGCTGCTAAAAACATCAACAACTATGGTACTTAATATTGACATTATTGCCTTATTAGAATGATTATTCTACATTTTGTATCAGTTCGCTTATGTAGGTAGACATTGCTTCAAAAAATAATAGAGAGAATTATTGTCCTGTTGGCAACAGTTTTGCAAAAGGAAGCTTTATGATCTGAAGCAAATTGTTCTCAAATAAAAACCAAAACTTAATTTCCTTAAAAAATATTTTAAAAAGAAAAGACATTCTAGAACCACTTTAAACCACTAAGACGATAAGTGGTAAAACCAGAAACAAGACCTAACAAATAATCCTAGTGTTTCTCATAGCTTTACCTTGTCCACTAACATCCTGTAACTTATATTTAAAAAACCATAGGGTCAAATCTTGGAGCTCAAATAGAAAATAATTCAAATATTTTCAATTCCAATAAATATAGACCCAATCACAACTAGACTTCTCTTGTTCAACTTCAATTTATACATTTTCTCATGCCTCCATGCACTCTGGATTCAGCCAAAGTAACAAGGACCAAATCAACAATAAAAGTAAGATCAAATAACAATACCATGCAGTATATTTGCAAGATCGGAAGGTCAAATTTTCCTTAGTTCAAATAAATGACAAAAGAAATAAAATAATTCTTAACTTTACTGATATTCCTACAAGTCCATAAGCTGCATTTAAAAAGAAAAATAACCAGGTGAGAAGGAATTACCAAGCATTGTCAAGGCGAACTTGATAGCCAACCAAAGATCCATGAGATCCAGGTGGTGGTTCGCATCTCTCATCTGCCACTCTTTCTGCAACAGAAATTGCCTGCAAATCAAACATTCACTTTTGATCCCACTCTAGATAAACAAGTGTATAAATGTAAGCACTAAAGGATACAAACACAAATCCAAATGTGTGCCATAGAACACATATTAACAAGTTTATCATAATTTTTAAAGTTGATCAATTATCTTTATCAGCCAACAACTTAGTGGTTACATTAAATGTTATGTGATGTTTAGTTATTACGAGATTTTTGTGTAATCACTATTCAAGCGTTTATTAGCAGTTAGTTGGACAGTTTTGACTTATGCCTACCATCTTCACATTTATGTCAATAAATGAAGAGGCATAGGTCCAATATCCCCACACACATCATATTGCATTATCTGTTGCTCCGCAGCCTCTTACATATGCTGCCACAGTCTATGTTCTCCATGCTTAGTATTCTAATATAATGGATATCATCTATCTTTAGACAATGGTTTCTCTCTGTGTGTGAGTCAACCTGTGCATGTTGATATAAATGCCTAGCATCATTAAAATGATAAGAACCCCATGATATGTGTCATTTACAAAGTATAATACCATCAATGAGAAAATTGTGTTTGTATTAATTAACAGTTTGTTTGAAATTTCTACCTACCAACTTAACCTTCAGTTTCTTTTGGGTGTCATTGTATGGAAGCTAACCCTGGATCACAATACATTGGATGTTACAACTTATCAAGACCATAGGTATTACCCTTTCCTATGTACTCAATGGTCAGCATTCTAATATAAGTCATCATCTACCATTATGCAATATAGCCCTCTATGTAAGACAAAGGCCAAACTGCTATACTTCAATCTACATACTGCCATACTTCAATCTACATACTGCCAAACTTAATCAAAGTAGATTATTTATCAACCAATGGTCAATTTCTAACCATAGTCAATTTCAATCAAGTTCTACCATAAACAATCATGCTCAAGAGGTCAAAAGTCCAGCTATAGCAACATGAGTATAAATTGTTATTCATCCTTCAAGCTTATAGGAATTTCCAAACCAAGTACACTGTACAATCAAGACTTACCACATATACCAAACCTCTACCATCTTTGGAAATGAGATCAATAAACATATGTAATTTAGCATAAGATTCTTAAATTTGCCACAAGAAATAAAATCATCCAAAGAATCACGTCATTATCATCCAAATTCATGTCAATAATGCATTAACTTGTATTCAAATGGCCAGCTATTAATGTCTGTTAAATATACATGGGGTTAGCAACCCTAGACCTGCAAAAAAAATGTTAAAAATGGATTACTAATACTAATAGCCAAACAACTCACTGGAATCTCATAATAAGGGTGCCATAATGCACAAAAGAAACACAGCATCTGCCGAGTCAGAAGATTTTCCAGGTTGCTTTCAGGTTTGTATTCAAGGAGATGGCTCCAAGTCATGAGCGATTGACACTAGTTTCCTCCCAATAAAAAACTGTCTCATATGCAGAGAGATGCAATCCTGTTGCTCTTGTAAAATACTCCTTTTGATCCTCAATTCACTTGTTACAGAGCTAAGTATAGTAATGAGGAGACTGATGTGATGAAAGGTAGCTAAAAAAGATGTGCACAAAAGATGTCTTCAAAAAATTGAGCAAGCCACTGCGCTTCCTGTACAAGTTCCATAGCAGTCAAGGCAATCTTTCAAAAATTCATACTGTTGAAATTAATTTGTGAATCTTCTGCTACCTCTATCTTTTCTCATCATTTTCTAGGGCCACTACAATCCTGTTCACATTGATTCCATTTCTCTAAGGCCTTTATACAAATAACTGGTGCTGTCAACTACCTTATTTCTTCTCTCTGGATGTGCACAAAGGATACGTCTTCAAAAAATTGAGCAAGCCACTATGCTTCCTGCACAATTTCCTTAGCACTCAAGGTAATCTTTCCAAAAAGTATACTCTTAGTCTGTTGGTAATAATTTCTGACTCTTCTGCTACCTCCATCTTTTCCCATTGTTTTTTAGGCCCACAACAATCCTGTTAACATTGCTAGTCCTTCCACCAGATTATTGATGTCATGCTCAAAGTTTAGAGCCATTATCAGTAATAAATGTTCAGCTATTAAAATAACAAGTATTAACAATTTAATTCTTACCCCCAATGACACTTAGGAGCAGAACAATCAAAATGATGATAAAATATTGTTGCACTCTCTCTCCTTAAATTATAAACAAATCCATTATGTAGGTAGGAAGAGGTTAGACCTAATCTTCTCATCCTTGAGAATAGTTTAACCCATTCCTTTTATGGATCCAACTCATTTTATTGAATGTTTAGGTAACTCAAAACAAGAAATAAATGCCAAAGAGACCTTTCACAACAAACAATATGCCACATCAAAAGCTCTAGATGTATATCATGCCTTTCATTACAAACCAAAATGCCACCAAACAGAACATTTAGACTGCACTATCACTACTATTTTTCTAGGTTTCATGTAAATATGTGGAAAAGATGCTAAGATGCTATTTACAAGCAAGTTGCATTAGTCAGCAATGTACAAAGATAAATAATCTTAGTCTGAAAAGTTCAGAGCCAACATTAGGTAAATGCACAAAATCTGTAAATCAAAAATCAGGCACAAAGTTCCAGTCTATACCGCAATTCTCCGTGGCTGTGTGCATATGATATTACAGAATCCCCCTCGTCCTGCTTCAATCAGATCATCTAATATATACTGTGGAACCTGAAGCAGAGATTTTTTCAACCATCAGGAAAACAAAAACAAACTAGAAAAATAATTTTAAAAAAGAAGTAAAAGAGAATAACACATAGTTGAATCCAAACATTTGTTAAAATGAGTACCCATGGAAATCTGGAAGCATTAATTAAAAAATACTACTAGTTACAAAAATTGTATTTAATATGGCATATTTCACCATAGTTGCTGCATTCAAGATAGAAATAAAATTAATAGAATTAAGATGCAAGTAAAATTCAAACTTGATGTAAAGTAAAAACCCTGAATTTTGCTGCAAAACAGATTCGTTTGAACTGGCTTCAGTTGACCTAACCCTAAAATCAAAAGTAACATAGTGCACATGCTTCAGCAAAAGGTGACCTTTTTTATATTTTTCCTAAAAGCAGACCCCCACTTGCAGTGATGTGTGCATGAGGACTAAATGGTAACTTCTTGTTTTAACCCTTCTTCCACAAAAACATGTAGGCATGCAGCAGCAGTGATTTTGATCTCTTTTTTTGTGTTTTAAAGCTTTCTTTTTCAGCATTGAAACTTGTCCAAAACCCATGTCTGCACACTCCTAGGGTTTGAAAATCAATGAAATTCTGGACAACAGAGGTTAAAGCACACATCCTAGGGCTTATTGGCCTGTTATTGTCTTTATAAAACTCTGTCCATAAAATGTATTGGCATGCACTAAAGATTCAGATGTGTATTTTTAGTATTTTGGCAGAGTCTATCCGCAAACTGTATTGGTGTGTGCTCAGACTCCGTTTAGGCATTTTTGTTATGTTCAAAACTAGGGCAAACACCCTTGTGTGCTAGCAGTCTACACACTTTTTCGATGTTTGAAAAAGCTTGACCCTTCTCCATATGGTGCACACTTCTACAGTATTTGGTCTGATTTCATCTTGACAACTTTTGTTCATAGAATGATATGGCACACCCTTTAAGTATAAATGACCATGTAATGTCCCATTTTTTACTACATGGAGAAAATATAATATTATTTTAATTACTTAATATTTTCCTCCAAATGTTAATTCAAAAGGAAATATTATTAATTAAATAATATTATATTTAAGTGATTTATTAAATGCAAATTCAAAATTAAGTCACAATTGGAAATGAAGAGAGAAGAAATTTGAAGAGTCAGGCAAGCAGAAAGCCAAGGGTCAAGGCAAAGGTTATAAAAGAATTTTTGTGGAGCAAATTGGTATGTTGGATTTTGGAATTTTGGGGGCAGTTTTGTGCTGGTTGAACGTTGTTCATCCAGAACTTTGTGGGGACGAAACCCTTCAAAAAGATTATCACCTTCAAAGCTCAAAGACATTTCCAAGGTGATTGCTGGAGAAATCACACAGGTTTCTCACTTTGATTTAATTGATTGGTTTCTTGAGAATATTTGTGAGTCTTTGAAAGACAAAAAATCTGGTATTGCAGTGTGGTATCAAGGATTGATAATTGCAGAGTTTCAGCTAAGTGAATTGTTATGTTTAATTGAGCAGTTGAATTATACAGCTGTAAATCTCACAATTTGTGAGGACTGAACAATCTTATTATGGCAGAAAACTTTGAAGATAGGCGATTAAGTTTCCAGCACAGAAAGACAAATAATCAAGGTAGCTGGTTAAGAATGAGAGGAAATTATATTGTAGCATGGTTGTAACGAAAATTTTGGAGTCCACCTTTAATTCCCAGGTGCCATTCTTTGGAGACCATATGCAAGTGCTAAAAAGGAGAATTGTAAGGCCATCGACAGTTTAACCGCTTCCACAGGTTTAGAATCTCATATTAAATATTCATATGAAACTTATTAATAGCCGAAGCTGGTAAAGAAGCACACGCCAATTGTGGAAAGAAAGTCGACTCAACAAATTGAATTTGGGTCAAATTCATACATTGGATAAAGAAGGCATTAGTAGTGTCACGGACCATAGTCATGAAGGTTGCAATAGGAGTTATTAAGCATTAATTCCAAGTGTATTTCACTTATTTTTTCCATCGAATGATTATGCAAGCCATCGAAAAAAGGAGTTAAAGGATTACCATTCGCAATAGATGCAAAACGGCTACAGTAACGACCCTTTCTGGAGCGATTGATGGCAATAATATTGTTTATGGGAATTGAAGGAGTTTAAGAATATTTCCTAATATTTCAAGCAGAGATAGTCATCGGCCCATTGTATGGAGTTTTGGAATATTAATCGACTTTAATTTGGTGTCTGGCCTTTTGTTATCGTTGGAGTTTGAATCCCTATCGGGAGTAGCTTATTTGGTGACTAAGCAGCCAGGGAGGTTTCCAAAACTCTTACGCAACCATCAGGGGAAGGATTCGAAGACATGGAAGTTTAAACGTCACCTTCAGATTAATCATGGCTATGAAAAAAGGACGAATTCAATATTAAATTAAGAGAGCAGAATAAATAGAGTTTTATGTGTTGTCAACATATGCACAGATTGTGGCAATTGAGAAACTGTCAAATAGACCATTTATGCCTTCATGCCAGATTAAGGAACAAAGGGAATTGATAATTATTTATAGAAGCCGCAGGAGAAATATGTAAATCGTCTAACATCTTCCGTCAAGTGTGAATCTAGCCCAGTTTATCAGTTCCATTGTAAGAAGGAATTCTGGTCGAAGAAGTCACTTGGCAGAGGTCTTGATTATATTAGAAGCCAATTGTATTTCCTCGGTTGTAAAGTATTACCATCCAGCTGTTCATATTCCCTTTGCATTTGAAGCACTTCACCAAGTTGAAATTGACAGGAAGATTACGTGGAGTAGATGACAGGGATATATTAGTTTGAAGGCAACTTTGTTGGGCGCTCAGACTTATATTGCCGTCGCTTTCCTTAGAAGAATTTAAAATAATTCATTTGCTAAGCTTGCAAAGGCGGCCCGATAGTATTAAAGGCAATATTAAGATTATGTTAAAGGGAGTTGATTATTATTCACTCCAATCTGCAGTTGAGAATATCTGAATCCACGTGGGGTACAGGCTAAACATATGAGTTGTTCGAAAGTTAACTGGGTGAATATCAGTTTAAAAAGAAGGATGTGAAGAGCAGAGAACTGAAGTGTAATCAGTATCGTTCATCTGGAGATTGAAGGTATGAGCTGTGACCATAAAAACGTTGGCAGTTGTTCTTGGTACGCCAGCTGTGGGAAATATTGGATTTTTTCATCATCCAGTGATTAAGGTCAGAGTTAATATTTCATGCATTTGTTCTGTGCAACAAAGTCCTTGTTTCTGTTTATAATTTGAGAATGTTTGAATTGGATAAAGATATATGGATTGATGGAACTGCTTGTAATTACTGAGACCTATCTTTTAAAAGCTATGTGTTATGACTGAGCATATTGAATATCTAAGTCAAATTGGCTAATCGAACTCAAAGCAACATATCAAATGAAAGTGTTGGACGAAATGTCTGAAGAGCTAAATTGGTAAACCGAAAAAAATTATATACAAATTAGGGTAGGCCATTACAGACCATCTTTGTTCTTTTGCAGATGTTTGCACTTCCCTCTGAGCATGTGTTTCTGAGTTAAGTGGTCATGTTTAGACTTTTGCAGATTCTGGGCAGTCTATAACAAAGTGCACACCAGTGGTCAAAGTGGCCTCCTCTTACATTTTCAATATCTGAAACAAAATTGCAGATTGATGCATTAAGAATCCCAATCTCTTTTTATGAGAATTTCCTATAAACACTACATGATGCAAAATAAAGGTAGCAGACCATTATAACTATGGCGGCTGTGAATGCTTTAAAATCTGCTTCAAAAATTGGAAAACCTGCTGTAAGTATCTGAAACAACTCCCACTGTGGACCTTACTGGTCTGATTTTATAATAAATTTGGGAATGATGCAATTGGGTTCACACTTGGACCTTATCAATCACCTATTTATGTACTTTAACTCTTGATCATTTTGAACTGACTTTAATGACCATGATAAGCAAGGACCTGACACTGATTCACTGGACAAGAAATGACCTTCATTCAGCTCGACTGTAAGAAAAAAATTGTATGGGTACAACAAATGAGAAATCCAAAATCCTTTATTATGTCTGCCCCAGAAGACAGCAGAAATAGGCTGATCAGATGCTCATAGTAATGATATCAGGTCTTTACCAAACAAAAATCACACAGTTCCTCTCTTCAGCGAATGAAGAGTACACACCCATGGAATGAGTTGTTGGACAGATTGCAAGGAGGATTGATCTCCTCAAAAGGTAAATTTTCCTTGGCAGGGAAGATTCAGCTCATACTCTGCCCTGTGAGTTTTCAAACTTCCAGCCTGATTCTTTCTAAGATGAACAGGATTATGAGGAACTTCCTTTTGTTGAAGTGATCAAAGTTCTAAACTTTGGGAAGTTGGAGGTTAACAGATAAGAGATTTCAAATCAACCAACATAATGTTTGAAGCTAAAATTAGTCTGGAGGATATTTGCAAAATATCAACAACCATGGAGCACAGTCCTCCAAAAATAGTACCTGAATAACCCCAATCCTTTAGATTCTTCACCTCCAATGCCCTTCCCAAAGGTTTCCCAATTTGAAATATCACACAACATTGTCAAAAACTATCACAAAATTTTCTGAATTTCTACCATTACAGACCTTGGAGCCAAACTAGTCTGGAGTATCGTTATAGCATGTCAATGGCCATAGAGTTATATCCTCAAAAAAAAAATTTAAAAATCTAGATAATCTCTGATGCCTTCCTAAAGGCTACACGAGTTAAAATTTAATAAGGCAATGTCAAAGTGCAATCATACATTTTCAAACTTAGCAAACCAGAAATGGAAAACACGCAAATTTTAGGGGGGTTTACAGATAGGAGGCAAACCCATAAATTCCTTGCCATTTTTTGTTAGCCTTGCAGATAGGCATACACAAGAGTGAGTTTGAATTTTTTTTTATTGTTAGGAAACAATACAAGCAGAGGGCCCAAGAGGGAGATGGGAAAATCATTCAAGAATATTGATTGAGTCTGTTTAAGGCACTGAAGCCTTATCCTCCCAACTAATGGACTTTGTGATCCCATTTTCAGATAATCTTGACCTAATCAAATGTTCAAGTAACTCCTCCAGAAACTACTATGTCAGCTCTCACTATCAAAACAATCATCATCGATATGGTTAGCTCCAATCCTAGGCAGCGCATAGATTGAGAATAACAACAGTCTGCCTAGACCAAATGCCTTTACTTGGCTGCATCCTCTAGAAAAAATTCCCATACTGAAAATCTTCTTCTTTCTTGCATAGTGGAAGCCAAGTTACTGAAATTTAGATAAATCATGACTCAATAGAAGTGTTAATTTTTCGTTTAAAAAACCATGTAAAACACAATCAGTCAACCAATTTTTGACCTAGAAAATCATGAAATTGCAATTAAATTGTAACCACATTTAAATTGCATTTTTTCATGATTTTTGGCAATTTTTCCCAATTTTTTGGTCAAATAAATACGGTTTTGTCATTTTTTTCTTAATTTTGTTGCAATTTTTTTCTAACTTTCCCTGACCCTAACTTTATTTTTGCTCAATTTTTTCCTGATTAATTTAAAAAATATTTACCTTTTGGTTCGTCTGCTATTATGGGTATAAGTATGGTCTTCATCATCGTCATCTTCAAATTTATAATTATTTTTCTCTAGTTTGCCACCAAAACATTGAACCAGGCATCAAGATGGTAGCATACTCAAGGCTGTGAATTATCTTCCAACCTCCTATGGTCCTCCAACCTCCTATGAAATTGGCTCATTGAGCTAGATAGACCCATATGTTCCTATGGACCACAGCGTGTTGCATGAAGTTCATTGATGATTTTGAGGGTGTACTTCTTTATGTCTGTTATCTCTATGGGAATATGCATATACCCCCTCAATCAAAAATACTGTAGGGGTGTCCTGCTCTACCAAAAATGCACCCATACACAAAAACCTCCAACATAAGGGTTTAGACAGACGACTTTGAATGTCTACTTTTACTAAAATAAATCAAACCTTCCAACTCAGATGAGCTGAAGTAAAATCCTCTTTCCGCATGGTTGAAATACTACCAAAAATTCATAAGAATCCATTTCCCAGAAAGTGAGATATTGTCATCTCTGTGACACTTCAAAGCACAGAATATCTCACATGAATCAAACAAAAAACTAACAAACCACTTTAATCTAATTGCTCACTATATCTGCATACAATAATTAAATATAGGAGGCTAGCATCAGTCAGGGCCACCCCTTGGAAATAATCAATCTTTCATCAAATGGGTTGAATCAGAGATGCTCCAATAACAAATGATAGAAAAAAAAAATGCAACTATCAGGTAAATTTGATTGAACATAATGGAAAACATTTATACAAAAAACATAGTTTGTTCTCTCGGAACATACCTTTATTATGATCCTATAATCCAAGAAACAACCCCACTAAATTCTTTTCTATGTGGATGTTGTTACAAACTCAACAAATTTATTATAATAGCTACTAACCATTACCTAATAGATTCAAATAAAAATCTAAAACTATTAACTAAAGACCCCTGAATAATTTATTCACCAGCCATGGTGTATTACTTAATTCCTAACATTCTGGTCACTTTAGGGTACTAATAAAATTTCAATTTCAATTTGATAGATTACTATCAGTTCCAACAAAATTCTACTCCAAATTCAATTTCAACCAGGGCCACTAACAAGAGATTATGAATTCCATTTGCTTTTTGTCAAAATTATGGTGTAATCAGCCTCCACTTCAACATAGGACTGTTAGAAAAATCAGGTGTGAACGCTGACCTAGATGATTTATTTGCCTTAGCATTTGTTCAAATTTGATTGAGGCACCTCACAGATTTAGTTAATGATCTACCTAAAAGATGACTCAGTTCATGAAAATTGTGTCTCCTAGGATCATAATAGCGAAACTGAGTTCCTTGAAACCAGTAGTCCATGAACATCTGCCACTAACTTTTATCCGTACAAGTTGTCAGGCCAAGGAATCTCAGCAGACAGCAGTTCTTGACCCTAGAGTTGCATTATTCAGCAAACAAAATCCTTCAGACAGCACCTTGAATGGTAGACAGGCAAGCCACAATTCAAAGACAAACATGTCATGTTTAAGAGTTTACAACAAAGGAATAATCAATCATCAAAGGAAGACTATGATTAATAGTTTATAAAAGATGCATACCTGAGTTGTCTTTCCGCACCCAGTTTCCCCACTGACAACAACAACATCATTCTCTTTCATTAGTTCAAGAAACTGTGTCTTCGACTCTGCCATAGGAAGAGCTCTCCTAGCTTCCAGCATCACCTATTAATACAAAAGAATGACCATAAATCTCATTGAAAACTATGACTGCAAATAAAATTCTCTTAGATGCCCAAATTTTGAAGAGTTCCTATCACTCCAAGGAAAACCACTGAATAGTCAGATGCAAAAGAATATAGCATTGAAGAGATGATGAAAAAGTAGAAAATATTAGGATACGTGCTACCAAATTATTTTCCATGAATTGTAAGGTGTGCTTGTAATGAATAACAAGATCCTCCAAATAAAATATTTGAATATAATGAAGCTCTTGTCTCATGCTTCTGGACTAGAATCCAATACATAAATGTTAACCATTGCATGCTAACAGGAAGGAGGCCTCCTACGACTCAAAACTTACACAACTTATATTTTCAGTGAAAATCATATTAAAGTTTCTGAAATTTAATCACACCATATTCCAAACTGAATTTATCCAATTCTCTTTATAGCTCTGCCATTTCACATGTTTATGGAGAGTCGTAGACACTTGGAACACACATGTTTATGGAGACACTTGGAACATCTATTGTATTTCAAGAGTATATGTGCATGAACGGTAAACCTAGATAATGTGTTTTAACATTTATTTTTCAGAAGAGTTAAATTATTATCCTCCAAATTGATTATGAGTTTGATTATCCTCCAAAGAATATACGTTACCTACTTCTAAGTTCTAACAAAGACCAAGATTCTCAAAGTGTGAAGATGATATTTCATTATCTCGTATACACAATCTTCGGAAACAACGAAATAGAGTAAGAAACATTAATGCTGTCCATACATGGCCTATGTAGCTGAGAAAGCAATATACCAGCTATGTGGACAGTAACAAAAGATCTCAAATGAAAATCACCTAAGAATCTTCCAAACACAATGATAACTTCCATAATGCTCATAATAGATACTCAGTGGATGACCCATAATCAGGGTGAGTATTCCACTCCTTTCTTTATCAGCACGTATCTTTTGTGCTCCAATCAATTAAAATTGGATAAACTTTCTATACTAGAAGTAAACTTGTATGCGATAGTCCTAAAAGACTTAAAAATGAAGTTATGTTAACAAATCAGAAGTAAGAAAGATAACAAACAGTAAAAAGCCATGTTACCATGTTCCTCTCTAACCTCCTCTCCTCCCCCCAACCGTACCTATATGGGTCCGCTCCGTGTCCAAGACAGCTCTAGTTTCTCCCCAGGTCCAAAGGGACCCACAGAAAACTTGGGGTTCTCAAAGTGGACCCAAACTGAATCCAAGAAAGCCCACGGGTCAGCTGACTAAAAACACAAAAAAAAAAATGAACATTTTTATAAACAAAAAGTATCCTAAAGAACCTAATTTTGCCCTAAAGTGAGGGTAGTTAACTTGTTTTGCCTCATTTCACAAAAACAAGTGAGTAAAACAGCATTTTTGCCTCCTAGCTGCCATTGTTGTTTTTTGACAGTTAGTGCATTTTATTTCAAAGGTAAGGGCTACAAGAGAGAAAAACCTAAACCAAAAAGAGAGAGAGTTGCATGGGGAAGGTTTATCTGTCAAAGGTGAGTGAATCTTGTAATTTTTTTCAAGTTTTGAAGAATTTTTGTAACATTTTACAAATTTTTTTGAAATTTTTTCAGTTTTTTTTCAAATTCTAAAATTTTTTTTAACTTTATATACATATTATAGGGGTTATAATGCCAAAAAAAAAATTGTTTTTAAGTTGTAGGGTTGTAAATTTGTAATATTTTTTGTTTTGCTATGTTTATGTAGAATGGCTAGTAGTTCTAGTTTAGTTGCCTTGCATGTAGAGAGATCATTTAAATTTGAGGTAGCATCACCTCTTTAGAGACATAAAACTGATTGAACAACTTCTTGGGGGCAGGGGTTATCATTGTTATATTGCAGCCACTGTGGAAATGATTATAAGAGCTCGCATAGTCGAGTGAAAGCTCACCTCTGCAATATTTTTAGCCTAGGAATAAGAATTTGTCTGGGGAAAAATTAAAAAGGGCTGCCAAAGCAACAAACAATGGGATACATTAAAGAACAAGAGAATGCTGACATGGTAAGTAATAGATCAAAGTAAATAGCACATCCTCTTTCCAAGAAAGGATTACCAAAACCTCCTAGTGGCTTATCACAAAAGATGCCCACTTTCTTTTGCATAAAAGAGGCCCATTGAAAAGGCCTTCAAGAATGAGGCAGAGTAGGTTGTAGATGAGAGCATTTCTCGTTGCATTTATGGCAATAGGTTTCCTTTCAAACTCATTACATCAACGTATTGGCGAGATATGTTGATGGCAATTGCCAATGTTTCTATTAATTACATGAGTTTTGGCTATGAAATGGTTCACACCACCTTATCAGCCAAGGAGAAAGCTTCTATAGAGGCATCATTGAGAGCAATCAAGGATATATGGCCTGAAACAAGTGTGTTTGTCATTCTAGTGGATGGAAGGACTGCAAACATAGACCACTAATCAATGTCATTGCAGTGTTACCTAAAGGGGCAATGTTTTTGAAGGCAACAGATTGTGAGGGGCAAGTGAAGGATGCAATGCTACCCAATTCATAACTGACAATACAAAAAATTGTAGGGCAATTGGTTCAATAATGGAGAGTACATGTGGGCATATTTTTTGGACACCATGTGTTGTCCAATCACTCAACTTGATATTACTTAAGATTTGCACAAAGATCAAATGGGTCAAATAAATCTACATGAATGCTAATGAGATTCAAATGTTTGTGACAAATCATCATAAGTCACAAGCCATCTTCAAGACCTCCAACTTGAAGTTGGAGGTAATTTAAAAAAATATTATATATATATATTGTTGTACCCAAAACAAAAAAATTGCTTCATTAAGGCATTTTGATTAAAATGGTCTAAATCTTGTAAAATTGTCGTCAAAAATCAATTTTAGGTCAAACCAAGCATGGGTTTTTTGTGGGTTTTCTATCTAGAAAATACTGGCAAAATTTGAAAATTTTGAAAATTAGGGTTTTCAGACCCCTATTTTTCAGGAAAAACCCTAAAAAATAGGATCTTCTCAGAATTGACTGAAAATTATTTTGATTGGCTTATTTCACGTCACAATCATGTTGGCGGAGTCAGAATCAAGAAAAAGTCAATTTAAGGTTAGTGGGTTGTTATCACTTTTTCGGGAGAAAAGTTAGGACCTTCGAGGTCGTCAATGGTAGTTGGCCAATACTAGGTGTCGAAATCTAACCAACAGATTTCTCTTTTGGTCTAAGCACTATATCCCATACATCATTTTTTAGAATGGATTGATACTCTTCCGTCATAGCGTCCTTCCATACTTGATGTCTTAAGGCTTCTGAAACACTGGTGGGTTCTGAATTTATGATGTTATTCATTAGAGCAACATAGCTTGAGAACCGTTTGGGTCTTTTACTCTCCCTAAACGTTCATTTGGGTGTTGCATGATTCTCAACTTCTTTGATCATCTTTCTAGCCCAAAGTGGCCTCTTCTTACCGTTGTCATTTGTAATCTCATCTAAAGTAGATAGAAGTTCATTTGGTATTTCCTCAGGATACTCCCTCTAAATCTCAGGGGTAGGATCCTCTTCTAAGACTCTAGGTGAATAAGATTCTATCTCATTTGAACTTCTTGCCCTTTTGAATGCAATGTCTTCTTCAAAGATGACATCTCTGCTGAATTCAATTTGTTTTTGCCCGGGTATGAATATCCTGTAGGCTTTGGAGGTTTCACTATATCCCACAAATACCCCTTTCTTTCCAGAAGGTTCTAGTTTGAATCTCTTCTCTTTGGGCACATGAATATAGACTGGGCAACCAAAAATCCTAAAGTGACTAATATCAAGTTTTATGCCAGTAAATGCTTCTTCAGGAGTTTTGTTATCTAGATGAGAATGTGGACATCTATTTTGGATGTAGACAGCAGTTCTAGAGGCTTCTGCCCAGAATGAGGTTTCTATGTTCTGGTAAAGTAACATTGCTTTTGCAGCTTCTACAATGGTTCTATTTTTCCTTTCAGCAACCCCATTTTGTTGAGGGTTGTAGGCTACTGTAAACTCCCTCTTAATCCTAGCATTCATGCAAAATTCCTTAAAGATTTCAGAGGTGTATTCTTTCCCATTGTCTGTCCTTAAAATTTTGATTTTCTTCACAGAGAAGTTTTCAGTAAGAGCTTTGAACTCCTTGAACTTTTTAAGGATTTCTATTGACTCTTTACACTTAAGAAAATAAATCCAGGTCTTCCTAGAGAAGTCATCTATAAATATGACATAGTATAGGAAGCCTGCCTTGGAGGGTACAGACATGGGTCCACATAAATCAGAGTGAACCAGTTCTAACACATTTTGGGTTTTACTCAAGCTATTGTGAAAGGATCCCTTTGTATTCTTTCCTAGGGCACAACCTTTACAAGCTCCTTCATGAGTTAGTTTTAACTCAGGTAATCCTGTTACAAGTTTTTCCACAGAGGATAGGGCATGGAAATGAAGGTGTCCTAATCTTCTATGCCAAATTTCATTTGAATCAGAAGTATCAAGGGTAAGGGCTTGCTTGACTTCAATGCATAGTTTATAAAGATAACCTTGTCTTATACCTATGGTTTGAGCTTTCTTTATAGTTGAGTTCTTAGGCCATGTCAGAACTTTCCCATCCGTGAAGGTAACCCTATATCCATTGTCTTCAAGAGCAGAGATGGATATTAGATTTCTCTTTATTCTAGGTACAAATAAAACTCCAGTGAGTTGAAGGGAGAGACCAGATTTCAATTTGATGGAGCAAGTTCCAACCCCCTTTACAGGGTGTGCAGAATCATCCCTAATGGTTACTTCTTCATCAGTCTCTTCAGTCATAGTGTCTAAGTGTTCTCTGAACCCTGTGATGTGCCTTGAAGAACCACTATCAATTACCCAGTTGTTGGTATTGTTAGATACTTGACTTGATAAGGTTGAATAGAATACAAATTTCTCAGATTCATGGTCTAAATTTGACTTTCCTACTTTAGCAAAGGATGCTTGTTGTTTTGATTTGTCAGGGCACTTCATTGCATAGTGCCCATATTGATCACATCTAAAACATTGTACTTGAGAGACGTCTTTCCTCTTCTTCGATGATCATTTTCCATAGGAATTTCTCTTTCTCTTAAATGATCCTTTACCGTAAGAGTTTTTCTTACCCCTTTTATTAGATGTTGCATTGAGCACATGAATGTCTTCATCTATGTTCTTTTGTTGAGAGTCTTGTTTCCTCTTGTAGGCAATCAGTTCTTAGCCTATCAAACTTGGGGAGTTTAGATCTCGCACTTATTCCTTGAACAAATGATTCCCATGAGTTTGGTAGGCCTCCTAGTGCAATTAGTGTTAACTCTTTGCTATCAATTTGATATCCAATTGTAGATAATTGATCCCTTAGTTCAATGATCCTCATGAAGTATGCATTAATAGTTTCTCCTTTGTTTATTTGGACATTGTTGATTTGCCTCTTTAATGCAAGAGTCCTACTGGTGTTGTTTATCTCACAGGTGCTCTCAAGGGATTTGAACATTAGATATGTAGTTTCATGTTTTGCTAGAATGGGTACTATATGGTCCCTAACTGCATCTACTAAGATTTTCATGGCCTTTTCATTGTTCTCAATCCATTGAGTTTTCTCTGGATCATCCTCTGGTTCCCTCTTGTTTTCTCTCACAAATGAGTAACTTATTTTCTTTAAGAATCATCATGATTCTGAATTTCCATGATGTGAAGTTGTTTGCTCCTTCAAGGCGATCTTCAAATCTGATCACACTTGACATTATGAAGAATGTGATGTGAATTCGATTTCTCAAAAATACGATTTTTTTCTAAGTAATCTGATATCTAAATTTTGATTCACTCAACTTGGCTGATACCATCACAAATCATCACCTAAAAGACCTATGGAAATTCTAAGTCTGATACCATGATAACATTTTGATTCACTCAACTTGGCTCTGATACCATGTAACTGTAAATCAAATCTTATCAAATTTGGATCCTAAAAGACCTATGGAAATTCTAAGTCTGAAATTTTGTTCAAGAATTCTAAGTCAGATTTTATTTCTTGTATATCAAATGTGTTGATTGCAGAACATTTATCAATTTTGATGTTTGCAAGTAAGGGAATGAAGTTCCATTTATATAAGAGAGATACGCCTCAAGGAGAGACGTGTCTCATGAGAGGACGTGTTTGTACGCTCATGGGACGTGTCCCTTGAGCACGCAGGCTCTCTTAACAACCGATACTGTTCGATGTTACTCATAAACTAAGATGCGTGTGTTTAACCAACAGCAATCATATAATATAAATTTCAATTTTATCCATTTGCAAATATCGATCATCAACATATGAAATGCGAATAACTTATTTGAAGGTTTTATATTTTAAGAGCAAGTCGATTAAATATAAATGATGATGATGCATAAATGCAATCATCATTTATATCTGACTGATGCTATCTTAATCAACGCATCAGCAACCTGCAAATTCGCATGATATCAAGGACAAATTAGCAAGCCCATGTGCAAGTCGCCCGACTGCTGGCCTTTGCAACAGCTCTACCTACACTCAACAGGAGACATTGGTAAACTAGCAATTACATCTATATGCGGAGCCACCACTTTTCCTACAGGCATGTCCTTGAAACCTAAAACATTCTAACTCACATCTTGTTCTTTTGCTTCAATTGCCCCACTCAACTCTGCACCTCTGAACATTCATTTGAGTCTGTCCTCAATGACAAGGGGTTCACACAAAGTGTGCCAATTCTGTTGCATTATGAATGGCTATGCTCCCATTGCTGTACTAATTCTACTATATGAAAAAATAGTGTTTGGCTTGAAAAATTGACACTATACGAAGAATTTCCCATGGGTACAACACAAATCAACTGAAAATCGATGCAAAGAACACTTGAACAAATTTCAAGATGGTGGCAAAAAAGGCTGTTATTTTGCTGTTTTAACTCATGGGCCAGTGTGAAATGCTATTGGATGAATTTGCATGCCAAGGTCATCAATAACAAGATTATTTTTGGCAAGTAAGCCAGGTAGTACTCACCACTAACTCAACTGTGTCTTACTAGGTGAGTAACTCGCCAGCTAGTTTGGCCCATGAGTACTTGCAAGTCGGTGAATCATTTGCAATGGTTTTTAAGTATGTTTGGAAACACTAAATATTGAGAGGAGAGCATCATCCACATAGATCAAATGCCATTGCAATTCTTGCAAAATTAAAAGAAAAATCAAAAGAGGTCTTCATATCTTCAAAAGATCTAATGAAACATCATGCATGAGAAGGGTAAGGCCAATCCAATAATAGAGTATTTGAGTAAAGTCCCATTCCAATCACTTCCCCTAGCTGATATGGGAGTTCATTTCAACAAAGTCATGGGTCATTTTGGAGTTCAAAAGATTCTTGGGGTTTTGACCAATGCTTCTTTGGGCCACATCTTGGATATTATGGTGTGAAGTCTAATAAAATCCTATACTGCCTTTGTTATTGCCTAGACGATTCACAAGAATCAACAAATGTATATTCCTTAACCAATACCAAACAAACCATGAGAATCATTTTCCATGGATAAATTTTTGGGTTTACCTACTACAAAGCATGGTAATTATTGTCTCTATGTAGTAATTGATAGATCCTCAAAAATGGAAATTCTTTCACCATGTCAAAAGACCATTATAGCTCTAGAAACTACTCAATTGTGCATTTAGAAAGTATGGTTTCACTTTATCTACCATCAAATATAAGCATGATACAAGATTCTTGAGTCAATGATGAGCAAAGTATTAACAAAATCTACTGCATTACGTCCTCAAACTAAAGGGCAAATAAGATGACCTTGTGTTTTCTCTATATGTACAACTCCAAGAAGCATCACATATGGGATGAAGGTCATCCTTTCATTCAACAAACCAACAACAAAGCTCTGCACAACTCTAATCTGTACGACCCTTCTGCATTGGTTTTCAACAATTGACACCCACTCATGTAACTTATCATATGATGCCATCCACAGCACCAATTACTTCAACTCAAAATGAAGTTGACAAAGCTGCCGAGTTTATCAAGCACATTCAATAGAAGGTGCAAACCATTGCCAAATATAAATGTCAAATACAAACAATGCAATGACTAATATCAAGTTCCATACACCTTCAAGGCAGGCGATAGAGTGAGGCTTTATGTGCAGAATCAAGACTTGCAAAGCCTCGCAGCAAGACACGTTTTGTTCGGTATGGCTCATACACTATTAATATGAAAGTTGGAGCTTAATCTTCCAAATTATTTTTCTTTGCACCTAGTTTTCAATGCAAAGCTCTTGCTCCATTACCTTTGACCTTTGTTGGATACACTATGTGTTGGGAGGGGATTCGCTACTCCCAAGTCCCAAGACAAACAAGGTCTAAAGAGAGCGAATAGCCGTCGGTCACCTCAATGTACAAAGCTCAAGTGACGGAGGTACAAGATGAAAGAGATTGCAAAAAACGTACTTGAAGGAGTGTCTCTGATATGCTTTTGGATGAAGGACTTTGAGGACCGAAAGAGTAGATTACACAGTTCTCTAGAACAAGCCGGCTAGCTCTCAGCCAAAGGGTGTGCTAGCATCTCATGCAGACAAAGAGTTATACTTGTAAACAGAAACTCATGGAATCTACTATCTACCCAGAATCCGAAGTCTGACTATTTTACCAAGTTGACAGAAAGCTAAAATGAAGGGAAATGACATCAAGAAGAATATTTTACGAATCTAGACTAAATCAATTGAAATGACAAAGAAGGTAAGACATCAACTCACGGAAGGTCCTACGCTAAAAAGCCTCTAGTAAAGTTTCACACAAACGACCTACACACAAGGAGGATGAGGAAAAATGTTGGGGCTGTTTCAGGGCTTGCCTCAATCAAACCCCTGTTTTGGTGTTTCCACCTCCACAGACAGCTAGATAGATAGAAAATAGACAATACGTGTAATAAAATAGATAAGACATTGATAAAAAGCTAACCCTGCTATGGAGGAGAACTCATATCACAAATAAATAGACGAGACAAGATATGTTAGCAAATAGACAAGACAATATAATGCAACAAGAGAGTGTTACCAACAATTCATGGCTCCCTCGTGGCTTGATAGACGAGACGTTGAATTCTTGCAAGAGAGCCTTGGTTGTTGACAACACATGAATCTGGCAGAGCTTCGCCGTAGAGAAGAGATGTGGGAGAGAAGAGAGTGAGAAAGCAATTTGGAGAGCAAAAACAGTAAGAATAAATGAGAATGAAGGTGAAAAGGAGAGTTTTGTGAGGTTGCATGGGCAAGAAGAGTCGTTACACCCACGATTCTGCCACGACGACACGTGTCATGGGCAAAGTTCACGAGATTCCCTCATTTAAACTTGGAAAGTTCGGGGACGCTAGCAACTTTGCAAGAAATGAGGTGGCGAACTGCTAACGCTTCGTCATTGTCCCTTATGGAGTTGAAATCACGAAATTCCGACTCATAAGGTTCTTGTCATAAATGCGGCTAGGCGCCATAAATGCAACGAGCTAAATGCACAAGTGTGAAATTGCCACGGGGTGCAATTTTACGACACTTTAGTTGCAAAAAAACTTCAACTACTAAAGGTCGATCCTAACTGCAACACCCCAACAGAAGCGATCAAGTTCTTGACACCAAGGTCAAATACATAAGAAATCAAGATTATTTTCTTTATCAGATCACCAAAGAAGGCCATATTCTTTCCCAAGTAAAATAGTGCACTACAACTCAAAGTTGTCAACAATATTCCACAGCTTGTTGCAATGATGACCGTTCCTTCTCAAGAATGGGTGACTGATTCGGGAAGATATGGCAGTTTGATCAGCATGCAAAGGGATGGCAATATTTCATGCCATATGGCTACACCACAAGCGATAGGAACTTTCCTGCAAAACAAGGTTATACCACATAACTCTTTGACTCCTTTGCATTTATGTCACACAACTCTAGTAATACCCCCTGTTCCATGTAGATGTTCTATAGCATTTTCCAAAAATGATAAAACAGAGAAAATTAACTGACAAAAGGTGAGTGATTGCATTTTCTGAAACCTCCATGAAGACCTTTGTCTTCTACACTCATATATTAATGTGTTGTGATTTTCACTGATAGATGATAAAGAAGTACAGAAGGCAAATTCCCACTGACATAAATCTAACCTCTTGGATTTCATAGATAACATTTAAATAATTCTGGCAATTTACAGATTGTGTCTTAATGTTCTTGAATTCTCTGAAAATGGTAAAGTATTCTACATTAAACAGAAAAAGAGGAATACAATATATAAAAGAAGAGAAAAACAACTGTAGACATTAAATGTCTAACAGCCGACTACTGTAGCAACAGTAGAAAAACAAAACTATTACATTTGACCATTAAAGTAGATAAAAATATTCTAACACCCTCCCTTAATGGTCAATCTATCAAAAACACCAAGTTGCCCCCTGAATTTTACAAATTTATCCGGGCTCAAAGACTTGGTGAGAATATCTGCAGTCTGATCTGCTGTTGGAACATACTGCAGCTGAATTGATCCGTCTTCTACCAGCTTGCGGATGTAGTGACAATGAAGCTCAACATGCTTGGTACGTTCATGGAAGACTGGATTTTTGGCCAGTTTGAGCACCCCTTGATTGTCAGTGTACAAGGGAGAAGGACCTGCTTGTGACATGTGCATGTCAGAAAGCATCCGACGGAGCCAAACTGCCTCACATGCTGCTTAAATTGTTCCTCGATATTCTGCTTCGATCGAGGAAAGAGCCACTGCTTGTTGCTTCTTGCTGGTCCATGTTACAGCACCTGTACCCAAACTGAATACATATCCAGAAGTAGATTTTCGGTCATCCATTGAACCTGCCCAATCTGAATCTGTATAACCAATCAGCTTTGGATCCTTGCATCTACCATACAGAATGCCAAAATCGAAAGTGCCTTTAACATATCTCAGCACTCGCTTCGCTGCAAGCCAATGATCAGCTTTTGGAGCTGTCATGAAGCGAGAAATGTAGCTCACTGCAAAACTGATGTCAGGTATAGTGGCAGTGAGATAGATGAGACTGCCTACTAGTTGCTTGAAGGTCGTTTCATTGACCGAAGGTGAATCAGAGTTGGCTGATAACTTCAACCCCTTCTCCATATGTGTGGAGGCAGGTTTGCAATCCTGCATCCGAAATTTGTCAAGCAGACTTCAAGCGTATTTAGATTGAGAGATAAAGATACCATCAGTGGTCTGCCAGACCTCAATACCCAAACAATAATGGAGAAGCCCCAAATCTGTCATGTCAAAAGCCTGACACAAATCGTGTTTGATTGCTGCAATCAAATGTGTTGAACTGCCAGTAATGATCAAGTCATCAACATAGACAGCAAGAAAGAGAATATCATCACCAGAGTGTTTGACATACAAATTAGTGTCAGAAGGGATGCACTGAAAACCATGATCAACCAAGTACTGATCAATCTTGATGTACCATGCATGGGGAGCCTGTTTCAATCCATAGAGTGCTTTCACGAGCCTACATACCTGATGTTCTTTGCCGGCAACCTTGAAACCAGGAGGCTGCGTCATGTAGACTTCTTCTCTGCAAATCACCATTGAGGAAGGCACTCTTAACATCCATCTGATGAACTGTCCATGTGAATTGGGCTGCAATAGCAAGAAGAAGACGAATTGTGCTCATCTTTGCAGTAGGAGCAAAAGTCTCCTCGTAGTCAATGCCCTCCCGCTGTGTGAATCCCCGAGCAACTAATCTAGCCTTGTATTTATCCAAAGTGCCATCGGCATGATACTTGACCTTATAAACCCATTTGCAACTGATGGGTTTCTTCCCAGGAGGAAGATTAGAAAGAACCCAAGTGAGATTCTTCAGAAGACTATGGTATTCTGTCTGCATAGCCTTTTCCCACTCTGGAATTCCTTTAGCCTCTGAATATGTCTGAGGCTCATAGATGCTGTGTAGGTTGGCCATAAGAGCAAAATTGACTGTGTTTGGCTGCTTGCTCTTGCTGCGAGCTGATCTACCCTCAATGAGTTCATCATTATGAAGATCTCTGATAGTCTTGAGCCACCACTTCGGCCGACGAGTAGAAGTACCAACATCTAGAGTAGGAGAAACAGCATCTTCTGGGATTGCGGGAACAAAGTCATCTGGATGTGAATCCTGAGGAAGATTAGGTGGTGCTATATCATGACCGATAGACTCCCCATCTTCAAAGTCAGAATGCTCTGAAGCCCTCCCATCAGGGGAACCAAGAGGAAGACGAACACCATCAGCAGGAACCTTCATAGGCTGATCCTCAGGGCTGGTAGTAGGAACAAATGGACCAGTAGTCTCATCAATCACAACATCACGACTAAATATGAGACAATCTGTCTCCACATCAATTAACCTGTATGCCTTGTGATTGTCGCTGTAACCAGTAAACATAAGTTTCTAGCTCTTGGAGTCCAACTTGGCACACTTGGCGTCTGGAATCCATACATGAGCGGTAGAACCAAAGACTTTCAGATGGCCCACTTTAGGCTTACGTCCTAACCAGGCTTCTTCTAGACTCATCTTCTTAACGGCCTGTGTAGGTGACCGATTCAGGAGGTAGACTGCAGTATAAACTGCTTCAGCCCAATATTTCTTGGGGACATTTCTGTACTCCATCATAGAACAAGCCATTTCAGTAATGATGCGATTCCTATGTTCAACGACACCATTCTGCTGAGGGGTGTATGGTGTAGTGAGTTGGCGTTTGATGCCGTGTTGAGCACAAAAAGAAGACAAGTCAGCTGAACAAAACTCCCCCCCATTATCTGACCTTAGATTAACAATGTGAAAACCTGATTCTTTCTCAACCAAGGCCTGATACTGCTGAAATGTACTGAACACATCTGATTTGTTTTTCAAAAAATACACCCACATTTTTCGACTGAAATCATCAACAAAAAGTAAAAAGTACCTGGACCCAGTAACAGATGGAGTGTTCATTGGTCCACATACATTAGCATGAACCAATTGAAGTACCTTGGAGGCTCGCCAAGAATCACCATCCGAGAACGGTGTCTGATGCTGCTTTCCAGCTTGACAGGCTCCACAAACTCCATGATTTTGAGTTTGGATCTCAAGTAGACTAGCAACCAAACCCTCCCGAGACAGTTGAGAGAGATAGTGCACGTTCAAGTGCCCATAACGCTGATGCCAAAGTTTGTTGATGGAAGTACTCCTGGCTGCTAGAGCGTGTTCCTGAGAATCACCGTAATCAGCAAGTCTATACAAACCATGATCCTCAAGTCCCATAGCAATTGTAGTACGAGTCGCCTTATCAACAATGTTGCAAGTGGACGAACTGAATATAACATCCAACTGAGGAGAATGCTTCATGATTTGGCTGACTGAGAGAAGATTATGTTCCATGCCGGGAACATAGTAGACATCAAGAAAGAGTAAATTTCTTCCTCCAGAATGAATCTGAACATTGCCCTTACCGGCAACGGTGTACTCTTCGCCGCCTCCAAAGATCACTGAGTCAGTGAATGGTTCATATTTGGTGAACCAATCTCGACGATGAGTAAAATGTCGAGAAGCCCCGGAATCGATATACCAGGCAGAAGATTGGACTAGATCTACAGTTCTCTTGGCCATAAAAGCATAGAACGCAAACTCTTTCTGCTCAGTGTGCTCCGCGACATTTGCCTTTTGTTGAGACCCTCCTTGCTTCTTTTCTTCAGAAGCCATGCGAATTCGACAATCAGCCTTCATGTGACCATATTTGTGGCAATAATTGCACTGAACGTTCTTTTTCTTCTTGCTGTCCTGAGAAGAACCAGAGCCTTTCGGCTGAGAAGATTGAGCCTTCCCTTTGTTCTTAGCAAAATATTTGGCAGAAAACGCTTGCTCTGTGGAGGTGGAACTGGTACTGCTTCCAAACTGTTGTCGCCATCGATCCTGCTGCAAGAGCTTGTTGCAAAGATCTTCAAATTTGAGATCAACATTGGTGGAGGTGATATCCAGCGTCTCGATGAAATGCTCATACGAACGCGAAAGACTCTTCAGAGTAATGACGACCATGTCTTCTTCCTCCATTGTCTGACCAATCGCCTCCAACTGATCACGAATGCCCTTAATCTTTGTGAGATGTTCCTATAAGGACATTTTCTCATCCATCATGATGGAAAAAAGCATGTTCTTGAGAAAGAACGCTCTGCTCTTGTCGGAGGTTTCATGAAGGGCCTTCAAATGATCCCAAATTTCTGGAGCAGTTTTGCCAGACGGTACCTGAGGTAGCTACTCATCTGTGACTGAGAGTTTGATGAGCTTGACGTCTTCCCGATTGCGTTCATCCCATTTGTCCTAGTCCTTGCCGATTACAGTGGGACGAGCTGAGTTCCCCAAAACAATCTGATCAAGGCAACGATATTCGAAGATCGTAATCATGCGCTGCTTCCAGGTGTTGTAATTCTTCCCGTTGAACTTCTAGCTGCTTTCAAGCATTATGTTTGTCAGAGATGCCATCATGTACCCTGAGGTCGAACTGGTGAAGGCAAAACGAAAACAAAAAAATGCACAAATTCAAAGAGGAAACCCTAGCACAGATTTCGAGGCACGTTGATGACGAAATCCAGAAAATTTGAAGAGTACCCAGAAAAGAATGCTGAAAACCTAGAAAATTTTCTGACTACCCAAAAAATTTCATCAACACCCAGTGGCACAAATTTTGAGGCACGGAAATCGAGGTACCCAGAAAAAACGGAAGACAACCTAGTTGAGCTCTGGTAAAACCCACAAGGAATATGTAATTAAAAAAAAAATCTGACCTCAAATGATGGAAATAATCTCAAAACCCTAGGCGCGGATCACGTTTTTCAGAAAATATTGAAAAAACGTCTTCAAAAAAACACAGATTTCGAGCCCTGAGCTGTGCAAATCGCGCCCAAAAGTCACAAAAAAACGCGGGTTTTTGCAACAGTAAAAGGTGACCAGGAAGCCTTGCTTCTTCAGCCCCCACAAACGCGTCTGTGCAGAAGGTCGTGCGGCCGACAGAAGGAAAAAAACGCAACCACCAAGCCTACAAAACGTGACCTGCACCAACAGAAAACACGCTCGCCCAGGAGGAGATGAAATCACGACCAGCAAACAGAAACAAACGCGACCAACAAACAAAAACACGCGGGCAGGGAAAAAAACGCACGGCTGCAGGAAGAATACCCAGAAAAAAAACACAACTAGAAACCCTTCACACGCGATTTTTAGGGTTTTTTTTTTTTCCTTATGGCTCCGATACCATGAAAATGGTAAATTATTCTACATTAAATAGAAAAAGAGGAATACAATATATAAAAGAAGAGAAAAACAACTGTAGACATTAAATGTCTAACAGCCGACTACTGTAGCAACAGTAGAAAAACAAAACTATTACATTTGACCATTAAAGTAGATAAAAATATTATAACATTCTCTTGTCCAATAAAATTTCAATTTGGCAATTGTATTTTATCACTCTTTCATTTGCTTTTTTTGAGAACAAAATTGAATCTGTTCGAGAGTGTTGTACCTCACGCACACATACACCCTGGATCAACACCTCTTAGACAAAATTCTGAACAAAGTGGAAGGAAGAAAGAGGTGTTTATCAATTGAGAAACTAGTTATCGAAAGAGAAATGCAGTCCAAATTGTTGAGGGGTGTCATCTACTTAATCAACCTTGGTAGAGACCAACATCAAAGGAGCTTCAAGGGAGTCATCTAGCAAAATGTCTGAATCGATCTTTCATTAATTCTGGTGATGGAAGGGACACTTCCATTTTGCCAGCTTGATGAGTTGGAGCAAAAATGAGAGAAGAAAGTTCTAATTGAGCAAGTATCTTCAATATCTTCATTTTAATCATTGAGATTGGTCTATAAATATGGGTAGTTATGAATACCAATGCTTTTATGAATAAAAATTGGAGATTTTAGTGGAAGGTATTGGATGTTCATGAATTTGTAATTATTTCTTTAATTTTGTATAAATGAGTCATAATGTTTCTCAAAAACATTTTGTGAAGTTGCCACTTATTGGAAACTTATATTGGAAGGCATTGTTAGCGATGTGCCACAGTTTTAATGCTTACACAAAATTCATGCATGATAATGTATTTTTTTGTTATAATAGTTCATTCTTTTATGCCATGATTTCTAGGTGTAGAAGGTCAAGCATTAACACTGATTATCTATATATTTTTTATATGTTAAAGTTTAGCTTTACAGCATAACATTAGTGGAAAACATTACCAGATTCACTTCATATCATCCCAGATAGTGATAGTCAGTCCTCTTATACAAAAGCATACAAGTGTGAATCAAAACACAAAAATTCATATTAAAGTTATCTGTTTTTACCTTGTACTTTTCCATCTTCATTTTCCTCTTGAGTTCCTGCGTCAAAAAGTAGCTTTCATCCTCTCTCTGAGATCGAAGTCCTGCACAAATACCAACAGAACTGTATTAATTAAAATGATAAGATGATAAGAATTGTTTCTACAAAAACGATGTGATCTGCCATTTATTGACAAGTAGAACAGAGAGTTACTTTTGGACTTCCAAGAAGAACCAACATGCTTAGCTGTAAGATAAATTTACATCATGACCTCCTTTGAGAAATTAGAAAATATAGATTGTTATGTTCCAGCATTTCTTCAAACTAAATACTAAAGAAATCAAATACTTCATTAAAAACAGCATTCCAAATAGATATGGCATGATCATCATGAATAAAATAAGATGCTATATTTTACCATCCAGGTAAAACTGATACATTGACATCCAGCAGATATATATTCAGTTAATTTAGGCTTTAATGTCATGATGGCTTTTGATGTACTTGGTAATCTATAAAGCAAGGTAATACCTAGAGTAAACTTCACATTCCCATCAATGTCTATCAAAAATGATTTCACTCTAAGTTACTGGTCCGAGTATGGGTTCAGGTCCTGCTACGGGTTCAAGTTCGGGTTTGAGTTCAAAGGTTTGGTCAAAAAAAGGGCTTGGGGTTTCGGTTTGTTTTGGATTCATCCTTACAAAAACATATAAAAATAAGAAATATATACATATTTGCAGCAGTAATTAAATTCAAAATACCACATAGAATCATATATTGTATATTAAACAAAACTACCATAAACATTTAAAATATTACAATGTCAATTAGTCAAACTAGAATGCAATGATATATATTAAAATTAAAGAATAATAATGTCAAGTGTCGACAATCAGAAATCACTGATCAAGCATCATGATATAGGTCTTAAAAATATCATCATCACCACCCATATTAGATGACGGAGGTACTGTTATATTAGAAAAAAAACAACAGTGTCACTAACATTGGCACTAGCACTAGCACTCTCATTCTCACTAGTTGTCTCTTCTTCAGCATCAAGGACAGCAAGGTGGGGAGTGGAAGCATCCAAGTAAATATGCTCTGGCTCAATATCCCACTTCCTTGTGTCCCCATCCTTATGGCCACTTTGTTTATGTGAAAGGAGGCACAAGTTTGAATACACATACACTAAGTCCTCTGTCTTTTTTGAGTGTAATCGATTGCACTTTACTAAGTGGATGAAGGAGTATGTGCTCCAATTCCTCTCAAATGTAGATGAACTAGCAACCTATTAAGACGAAATTAGAGAGCTAAGAGTTAGAAAATTTAAAAATATAAATGAAACTTAAAAGATTTTTTTTTTTTAAATTATAAAACTTGGGATAAAATTTTGATCATAAAAGGTTGTAGGTGTGTGAATAATTGGCCATGGAAGTACCACCAGCTATGAGTATCAACCTTATACTTGACATGAAGAGCATCAATACTAAAGTTGTTGGAGTGTACAAAATCAATTATCTCAATTCTAACTGCATCCCACATGTTAGGATCAATGAAAGTCTACAAAGTGCTGCCTTGTACCCTTGGTTGATTTTAACATCTTTATATGGGCAATCCTTGTTGACACAGAAAGGAGCTTAGCACTATATTATTTGGGAATCAATGCAAAGGCAAGAAGATGTAGCAAGTTGATCATTTTGTTCCATCTCTCTTCAATAATTTTGTGTAGTTGTTTGAAAAAAGTTTCTTCATGATCTTGCTCTCTTGCATTTATGATATTTATGATGGCTTTCATCTTCTCAATTATTGATTTCATGCCATCATATATCTCTCCCAAACAAGCCTTATCCATGTCAATAAAATGGACCATACTCATATGGGCTAGGTGAAACTAAAGAGATATTCAACACAATCCCACCAAATGTCATCTAAGATAATCCACTTAATATTTACTACCCTTGTAGTGCTAGCATGCCTCCATATGGACCAATTTGAGCTAATGACCATGTTTGAAAGTGCCTTCAAAACCTTCACTAGTCATCTCAAAATAATTGTGTTGGAGGCAAAATGGGTCTAAACAACCTATTTGAAAATCAAAATAAAAAACTAAATTTTTCTAAAATTAAAAATTTTATTAAAGTGAAACATATTTATTAAAATAAATTTTATTGCTTCGCTTACCTTCAATAGCTCCAATTTCGAGAATGTTTTGAATATGCCTTGTGACATATGGTGCTTGGTGATGAGCATTTGGATCTCTTTGGCCTCAGGATACAATTGTTTGATCCAATCAATTTTGGTGCCAATTTTTTGTAGCATAAGGTTGAGGAGTCGACAGCAAAAGTAGCCAAAATATGTGTGAATAGCGCTCCTCAACTAATAAACCAGCTGCTTTATATTTTTTGGCATTGTCTATTATGGCTTGAACAACATTTTGAGGCCCCACTTCCTCAATGGCTGTCATGAGAATGTTAGCAATAAATGCACCAACTTTCACCTCCCATTCACAATCCACTACTCTCAAAAACATAGGAGACGCTACAATAACATTGATCAATGGTCGATTTCTTGCATCTTTCATCCAATAAAAACAATGGACACCCTATTTCAGCCCATGAATCCCTTATGGGCTTCAATGACTTCTTGGCGAACTTCACTTCTTTTTCAAATAAGGTGCTATGCACTTTCTTAAAACCCAAGCCCTTGTACGTTTTTGGAGCCTCATTAATTGCTTTCACAATTTGTTGCCAATATAGTGAGCAAACAACATTGAAAGCCACTCCATTTGCATACAAACATCTCACTATGTGTTGATCGATAATCTCTCAAGACTCACTCTGAAATGTCATTTCCAACAATCCCTTTGATCTCTTATGTGCTAAGGTTGTGGGTTGTTTTTCACATATGGGCAAAACTATGTGGTTCTCTAAAAGCTCAAAATCAGAAAGCGATGGAGGGGGCTTCATTCCTCAAGATCCTTTCTTTAACAAAGGATAATTTGATTTGCGGCCTACTGCTCGATCAACTTTTTCTTGCTCATTAATATATTCTAGGATTTGAGCTCCTAGAATGGATATACAATTTTTTCCAAGGCAAGCTTTGATTCCTAGTCCAAGGATGTAGCATAAATGGCCTTTCACCCAACTATATGAGTTTGAATAACTAACATCACACCCATTGGAAATCCAAACATAACTCCCAACACCTACAAGTTGTTGTACCATATCAACATATTCCAAGGGTAGAAATTGGGTCTATTTTGAAGCAAGGTCAGTTCGTGGAAGTAGAACCAATCGCCATTGTAATCCCTATGACAACAAGATCAATAAACAAGACATTTGAAGAATCGAAACAAATGAAAATATATATATATATACAACTTGACTCATTTTATAAAATTAAGTATGTGTTATAGATTCATAGAAAAATGAAAACAAAGCAAGAGAGTTCATTTGTAAAAAAAGAAATGTAGAAAAATAAAACCAAAAAACTTGAAAAAAACCTAACATCTTTACCAGAAATCTTCCTCTATGATCTCCTTGGCAACAAATGGACTCTTGAAATGTGTAGGAAAAGCAAACCAACCTCTTTGGAACTTTCACCAATCAATCTTCAACTCTATTCATGCAATGGCAAGCAAGAATGAAAGTTCGACAAGAATGAATGATATTTTTCTTTTGCATTCACAATAAGGGAAATGACTTTGTTATTGTCTTCAAAATGTCTTGGAATCCACGTTTTAGGGTTAGGAGAAGCATTTTTGGGTATGTGGTCAAATTCAAAGGCCAAATTAGAAGAAAAGAAAATTAATTGAAATGCATTGGCTAGGTGTGAAAAATAGCAAAATTTGCTATGATTCGCCCAGGTTTATCCCAAATAGACTCATAGTACTAGGATGGGATCCTAGACGGTCCCTGGTATAGGCCAAATCCGTACCCATATCCAAGCCGAACCGGACCCGAACCAACAAACCCCAAGGCCCAAACTAGTAACACAGATATCCCATAACTCACAAGAGAGAGAGAAAATAGAAACATGACTTGAGCACAAAGTGACAAAGTATGGTAGCACTTTTCAAAAGACAACACCAACAATCTCATATTATTGAAATAAATGTCCTAATTAAAAATATGAGTTTCGTTTGTTTTCCTCTCATAATTTATGAGAAAACATAAAAGCATTGTACACTTTTTCATCCATCCCCTAGTCCTATAAGCAGGTTCCTTTTTTAATTTACAAGCATTTAAGTATTGTAGTATGCTATGGCACAATGCCTAATGTTTAAATTTCAATACAGAAGCCCAAAGTTTTGCGTTCAATATGGACTATCGCACAAAAGTTAGTTTCCTCAAAACTTAATGCTTTCTCATGAAACTAGTATTTTAGATAATGGTAAGGTAAACAAAAAATACATGTAGTTGACACAAACGAAACATTCCTTGAAATAAGGCAAAGTCCAAATATGAGTCCAGACAAAAATAAATGAGCATAGCCTGATTGTACCTTCTAGCATGCTGTTGCTGCAAAAACTAGGAGATAAAAGGTACAAATGAGCCATCAGTCCTTGTAATATGCAATCTGAAATCTCTGTACTCAAAATATATGAAAACCTTTAACCAGATGAAGGAGCAAAAAAAACCTGATTCAATTCAAATTTCTTTCAAGCTTTTCACAGCTTTGCTCATTCCCTTTCCCTTCTATGACAGATGACAACAAACAGATGGTGAGCTGGAATAAACCACAGGTGAAGGGAAGACACCATTGGAAGAGGACAACAGCTTCAAAATTATGTTTTCATATCCCAGCAATGAGGTTTTATCTGATAGCCTTTAACATAGTTTGTTGCCTTGAGTTACAAGTGAAAATTACAGGTTCAATGGAAGAGCAGTCTGCTGAAAGAAGTTGTACTGGGGTGAATGCATGAAACAAGATAAGTTGAATAAGGCATCACAAGAGATAAGATGAAGAGAACAAAACAGAATGAAAAAGCTCTTACTTTTGTCCCCTTTTTTAAAGTCAAATGAATATGGCATCAGAATTGATAAGATGGAGAGAACAAAACAGAATCGAAACCAGACAGTTCAAGCTCTTAATTTTGTACCTTTTTTGTAAGTGAAATGGCAGGTTTGAATCATTGAAGGAAGAGAACAAAGAACAGATTTGTCTAGTTTGGATAATTCCAGGAGGCAGAATGTTACATGATACAGAGGATAGAAGGTTCGAGTGCGCAGATAGAAGGATGTTGATTGCTTTACTACAGGGCTTTTTTTGAATAAAAAAACATCATATATAATGATTGTTGGGGCAAAGTGCATGGCATCTATAACCAGAAATGGAGAAGTTAAGACTTAATGTGCTCAACAATCCTCACACATTGTATTCAGTGTTCAATTATATATCTTCCCATTTGCAATGTGATGGATGGTGGATAAGAAAAAAATAGTGTTCCATGGGGACGCATCCCCATTAAAGCCTATCATCTCTGAAAACTAGTACATCATCAAGACTTATAGAGACTCTAGAAAAATGCCCCTCCTGCAGCACCCCCAGCAGCAGCAGCAAGGAGAAATTCCTAAGACGTTTTCCTCAAATAGGAGATGTTTTTGGGGCATCCCCTAATGGTGACATTGAGAGGGTACATTTAGGGAATTTCCCTAAGACCTTGAGGAAACTCACACATGTCCCTAGAATGTTTCAAAAACCTGTGCCCATCCCCCACTCCTGAAAGTAAATAGTCAAAAAATGAGTTTTTTATTTAAAAGGGATTTTTTTTGGAAAAGTGAGCCACTAGCACTAACCCTAAAAGTTCTATTGACCCCACCCACACTCTAAACACTTCAAAAACCTGGAACAAGACATCCCACCCTCAATTCACATCACTATCAAGTTTTCATTGCATTTAGCAAGAGTGAACTGTGAGTGAGAGCAAGAGAAAGAGTAAATCTTCATCAATCAACCATTCAACTTATTTATCAAGCCTTAAAGGTAAGCCTTGGGCCTCCTCCTTTGACAACCACACTAGCCATTCACCTATTGACCAAAGTTTCTAGTTATTCTACGATTGAGAGGAATTGGTATATGTATAGCTTCATCCACTCTCTTTGGAGGAACAAGCTTACCCCGAGAAGGGTAGAGAAGCTTGTGGTTGTACATAGCAGCTTTCATCTCATTGACTGCAACATACTTAAATACAAGAAGAGTCTAGTAGCCTAATGGGATGTATAGCCAAAGGAGGCAGCACAAGTTGATGATGATGCAACACAAACATGGTTGATTGGTATTGGTTTGGATGAGACTGACCTCAAGAAGAGTCATGCAGTTCAAGTGATGAGGAGTTTGGCATAGACTTTGGGGATGATTAGAGGCATTAGGCCATTGGCCAATTGTATTTTTCCATTTTGAATATAATATGTTTGATATACATATTAAGCATTGTCATTTTCATTGTTCAATGTAATGTGTATAGCTACTAGTATTTCATAAATTTCAATTATTATTCCTTATACATTTTTGCGTAACTAATTTTCCAAGTACTATATAACACCATTCCCTATATTGTCCCTTTTTGGGATATTCCAGATTTTTTCCTTAAAACAATAATATTTACTCAAAATGATAATAGCTTTATCAAAAATTAAGAATTTATAATAATATTCAGATCAATAAATCATAGCACAATTCTCAAAATCAATCATATAGTGAATTCTTTGGAAATACTTACAAATCTGCTGAATTAGAGGTTTTCATCCCTAACTCAATAGTGGCAATATCAAGGGTTCTCGTCCTTAACTTTCCAAGAGCATGAAAGGGTTTTCATCCTTCCAACTCTTAGTCCACATTGGGGGGTTTTCATACTCCTTGACCAAGATTTGAGTTTTCATCCAAACTTGATAAGAGCAATAAGGGCTTTTGTCCTTATCCTCTCATGAACTTGGAAGGGGTTTCATCCTTCCTATTTGCAAGACACTTCCTCAAATTCAAAACTGATTGCTTGATGAATTTGCTAGATTATTGCTGATTGCTTTTGTTGATTGATATTTCTTGATGGATTGACAAGTTAATGTTTGAATGCTGCTTGAATGAATTTTCCATTCCTTTCTTTTCTCAAACAAAATGTTCTCCCCTTTATATCTTCCAATTTGAGGGAGTCAAACCTCTTTATCAAACCATTGCCTTTGCAAGAGTTACACCCCTTCATAGTTAAGCGCTGCCTTGAAACTCTCGATTTATTTTTTAGTTGTATGCCTTTTTGGAATCGCTGCCAATGACATTCTTTTTAATCTTAATCGACTTACTAGAATCAGTATTATCATTTAGTTCATTTGCCTAGGTTAAGGTTAGGAACTTGATTTACATAAGGCTGCGATCTCCTTATATTGGCGGGGGCATGACAATCTGCCCTTCCCAAGAATGCTTGTCCACAAGCAATTTTAAATTGGGATGATCAAAAATTTCTGCCCCTTCCCAAGTGGTGTCCTCCATAGGCAGATACTTCCATTTAACCAAATATTCCAGAATAGCCTTATTCCTTAATTTATTTTCTCTCATGTCAAGGATGGCTTCAGGTTCCAAAATTAATTTTCCCTCATCATCAAGCGGGGGTAACTCCGGACATGGTGTAATATGTTGACCTAGCACCTTCTTGAGGCAAGAGATGGTGTAATATGTTGACCTGGCATCTTCTTGAGGCGAAATACATAAAAGATATTATGAACTCGATTGTTTGTTGATAACTCCAATTCATAAAGCCCATAGAATTGTGGCTTGAGTTTCTCAGCACCACTTCCCTTGAGGGAGGATTTATAAGGTTGTAATCTTAGGAAAACTAAGTCTCCAACTTCAAATGTTCTTTCAAACCTAAGACAATCAGCATACATGTTTTGTTGATTTTGGACATTTTGCAAGTTCTCTTTGAGTGTGTTTGAAATATCCACACTTTGTTGCACCAAGTCTCTTGCTCTAAGGGACTTTGCTATCTGTAAGAATCAAATCTCCAAATGATACTACCTCAAAACCATATAGTGCCTTGAAGGGAGTCATTCCTATTTTCATATGATGAGCAGAATTGTAGCAATATTCTCCAAGATCTAACCATTTGACCCATGTTGTTTGTTGCCTTGTAACATAGTTCTGCAAATATCCTTCAAGCCACTTATTTATAATTTAGGTTTTCCCATCCGTTTATGGGTGGTAGTTAGTGCTTGGGGTAAGTTTTGTTCTTGCCAACTAAAAAATTTCCTGCCAAAATATGTTGAGGAATTTAGTCCCTATCATTTACAATGTTTTTGAGTGGTCCACGTACTTTGAAGATTTTCCCAAAGAAGAGATTAGGTATTTGTGGTGCTCTATATTCAGAAGATATGGCATGAAAATGAGTGTACTAGCCTATCCACCACCACAAATATACAATTCTTGCACATTCGGAAGCCCTGTGATGAAGTCTCCTATTTTATTTGGTATTGGTAAGGGTTGTAATAAACTGGCTGGAAATGTTTGCTCTACCTTGTTTCTTTGACAAACCATACATTCCCTAATATGCTTCAAAACATCCCCTTTTAGGCCTTTCCAAGAAAATATTTCCTTCACTTATATGTTTTATAGTAACCTTGATGACCCACTAATGCAGTATCATGGTATGCCCTCATAATCTTTTCTTTCATTTTCAATCCTAGGATGAGATATATTCGATCATTGTAGAGAATGAGCTCCTCCACCACCTTGTACTTTTCATATTGTAGTTTTCCTTCCAATATCCCATTATCCAATGCATCCTTGGCATATTCGGCAAGTATTGAAATTTTCCAATCCGTAGAGATATCCATCATAGAGCATAGGTGAGGTCTTCGTGATAGAGCATTGGCCACAACATTATTATTTCCCTTCATGTACTCAATATTAAAATCATAGGCTTGCAACTTGCTGACCCACTTATGTTATCTATCATTTAGATCCTTTTGGTTCAAGAAGAATCTTAGACCATTATGGTCAATCTTAACAATAAATCTTCCACAAACTAAGTATTGTCTAAACTTGGCTCGTGCATGCATAATAGCTAGCATTTCTTTGTCACAAATAGAATAATTCCTTTCCGTTTCTTTAAGCTTGTGACTCTCGAAAGCTATTGGATGTTTATTGTGCATTAATACAGCTCCAATATCTTCTCCTGAAGCATCACATTCTAACTCAAATGGAAGAGAGTAATTTGGAATGGCTAATACCGAACAAGAACTCATTATTTCTTTGAGCTTGTCAAAAGCTCTTTGGGCCTCCTCGCTCCATGAAAAGGTATATTTTTTTAGTCAAGTTTGTCAATGGGGCAATTAGCCTTGAAAATCCTTTGAAAAACTTTCTATAATTATTGCAAAGTCCTAAAAATCCCCTTAAATGTGTTAAAAGTCTTTGGTCGAGGCCAATCTACTATTGCCTTGAATTTTTCCTCATCCACACTAACTCCTCGGGCATTGATCTTATGCCCCAAATTCAAATTTTCAATCATCCCAAATTCACATTTGGATGCCTTAGCAAATAGTGACTGTTGCTCAAGTATCCCCAATACTTCATCAATATGCCTTAAATGATCGTCCCAAGTTTTACCATAAATTAGTATATCGTTAAAGAATATCAAAGAAATTTCCTTAATTGTTTACTGAATACGCAGTTCATGCAAGATTGGAATGCGGCTAGGGCATTAGTTAGTCCAAATGGTAAAACTAGAAATTCAAAATGTCCAAAATGACACCTAAAAGCAATTTTGTGAACATCCTCTCTCCGCATTCTTATTTGGTGGTATCTAGAACGTAACTCAATCTTAGAGAAGTATATTGCACCATTGAGTTCATCAATTAATCTGTCAACCCTAGGAATGGGGTATTGGTTCTTTATAGTTTTTTTATTAAGTGCCCTATAATCCACACACATCTCATAGTACCATCTTTTTTTTTACCAATACTACAAAAGAAAAGGGCTAGAGCTAGGTTGTATATACCCCATCTCAAGTAATTCCTTAATTGTCTTCTCAATTTCTTCCTTATATCTCTTTGGATGGTGGTAAGGTGTGATAATGACTAGTTTTGCTCCCGGCTTTAGTTCAATGGTGTGCTCAAAACCCCTCTTAGTAGGTAATCCTAGTGGAATATTGCTGAAAACCCCTCTACGCTTGTCTAAGATATAGATTGGATATCAACATGAGTAGTCTTCCCTTCTTTGGGTGAAGATCTATCAAGGATCATACATTGTGCTGCCCATTTTACTTGCCCATGTCTAAATGCTCTCTCTATCCTTTTGGATGACACAACCTTTGAAGATCTATCTGATAGACCTTGTAGAATTACTTCCTTGCCATTGTGTTGGAAACATAGTTCCATCTTTTGAAAATCTTGATAATATCTACCTAAAGAATGTAACCATTGAATTCCCAAAACCACATCCATATCACCCACTTTTACCACATAGAAATCTTCACTTATTTGGTGTCTCCCAAAGTTAATACTTAGTTGTTGAATTCTTTGTGTGCAAGGGGTAGTGAATCCATCCGCCATGACTACCTTGAAACCTTCAAAGTTTTCAACTTTTAATTTCATCCTCATTACTAGACCTTCGTCAATGAAGTTATGTGTACTACCACTATCAACAAGGACAGTCACCTTTTGACCTTGTAAAACATTACTTATTCTAAAAGAGTGGTATTTGGGTGCCCTTGAAAGTGTGGCCAATGTGCCACTTGCAAACTCTTCTTCATCTTGTTTCCTCTTCTTTTTTTCAGGTTCAAATTCTTCCTCCTCCAATTCTTCATCAATTAATACTTCTATGTGGTGTACTTGTCCCTAACCCAGCTCCCATTGTTCTCTACAATTAAAACATAAATTCTTCTTTCAAAGCTCATTCTTGGTTTCTTTCGCCATGTTGGATTAAGGAGGTAATGCCCTTGGTTGCCAATCATCCTTGTAAGAGGGTTGCTTATGCGACCCCAATGGTATATTCTTGGGATAGTTCTTGTTTTTACGTGTGGAGTTTTCCAAATTTAAAACCCTTCAAATAGCATCTTGTAGAGATGATGGTTCAAAATCATGAACCAATCCCCTAAGTGATTTGGAGAGTCCTTTGATAAATAAAAAACTTGAGTCTATTTTCAGTAAAGTCTGGCACCATGATTGAGATTCTTTGGAATTCTATTACATATTCTTCCATGGTACCATTGCCTTAGTTGTGTTAATTCTTTAAAATGCATCTCCGGGTTCTTTCTATTAAACCTTTCTATGAGTCTTTGCGTGAAGTCGGTGCATGTTACAATTAGATGATGCCCTTGTGTGATTAGCCCATGATGCCACCATTCATGTGTTGTTCCCTCTAAGTGAAGAATGGAAAAGCTAGCTGTCATTTTTTGGATCCATGCTCGTGCAGTAACCTTCCCCGAACCATGAAATGTGGGAAGAGTCATCTTACTTACTCTTGGCAGTAAATCTTTGTTGGGCTGCCTTCTTTCTCCTCAAGGTATTTCTTGATCTTGCATCATGATATTCTCTAAATGGAATTTGTCTTCTAAGGTCAGGATCGATTTTTGAATATGCTTCTATGCATTCATCAAGGTCATTTGCTGCAATGTTGGGTTCTTCTTCTCATGACTGCTCATCTCTAGGTAAGAACGTAGGTTGTGTTATTCTAGGTGATGATCTCAATGGAGTCCTATTGTTATTCTCATAATGGTTTGAATTAACATCTCTTCCATTGGTTTGGGTAGGCCTTAGAGCATTGATTGTATTGTTCATGTTTTGAAGTGTTTGGAGAAGCAATTGTGTTGTTTTTTCTTGTCACTCCATATAAGCCTTTAATCCATTTTATTATCTTTAATTGGGTTGCTACTTGCCTCTAGTTTTCTCCTTTCTCTTTCCAAGGCTCGTTGAGCTCTTTGGCTCGATTGCATATACTACATTTTAGATCCTCAAGCTGGCAGGATCAATGCTTTGATACCAACTGTAATGTTCCTTTTTAAGATATTCCTGATTTTTGCCTTAAACAATAATATTTACTGAAAATGATATAAGAATTTATGATAATATTCAGATCAATAAATCATAGCAAAATTCTCAAAATCAATCATATCATTAATTCTTTGGAAATACTTACAAATCTGCTGAATTAAAGGTTTTTGTCCCTAACTCAACAGTGGCAATATCAAAGGTTTCATCCTTAACTTGCCAAGAGCATGAAAGGGTTTCCATCCTTCCAACTCTTAATCCACCTTGGAGGGTTTTCATCCTTGTTGACCAAGATTTGGGTTTTCATCCAAATTCGATAGAGCAATAAGGGTTTTTGTCCTTATCCTCTAGTGAACTTGGAAGGGGTTTTGTACTTCCTATTTGCAAGCCACTTCCTCAAATTCAAAACCAATTGCTTGATGAATTTACTAGATTATTGCTGATTGCTTTTGCTGATTGATATTTCTTGATGGATTGACAAGTTAATGTCTGAATGATGCTTGAATGATTTTATGCTTGAATAAATTTTCCATTCCTTCCCTTTCACAAACAAAATGTTCTCCCCTTTATATCTTCCAATTTATTTTTAAATTGTATGCCTTTTTGGAATCGCTGCTAATGGCATTCATTTTAATCTTAATCAACCTTTTACTAGAATCACTGTTATCATGTATTCCATTTGCCTAGGTTAAGGCTGTGATCTTGATTTTCATAAGGCTGCAATCTCCTTAACTTGGTGGGGACATGACATTTCCAAACCTAGGTCCTTGATCCACACAATTTAAAGCCTAGTCAAAATTATAGAGATTAACATGGGATATTGTTCTAAGGATTAAGTATTGAACTTTAGGAAATTCCATACAAAATGTGAAAGGATAAATAGCCAAACGGTAAAAGGTGGTGAAGCAATCAAATGAAATATGTAATATATCATGTAGTTCAAACTAGATCGTGGAAATTATAACCAAAATAATTTATCCTATCTACTTCTTGTCAATTAAAATCCAAGCTTCTCATTTTACACTTCGTTAAAAAAATCCAAAGAAAATAACTAATTCTTAACCTGTCATCCTTTCTTTACACAACATTTATTATGAGATAAAATTTAAGATTTGAAACAAAAGCATGGCAAAGATACAAAAAGTTTTTTATAACTATCAAATTACACCAAAATATCACTCACTTTTTTATCAGCAGAACACGCTCACATGTGATCTTCAAATATTTTTAGTTTATTCATTGAACAACTAGGATTTAATAAAGGTGATTACTTGTAATTCATTACCCTTATTTTTCACCAAGCAAATATGTCATACACAAGGCTAAAATTAATGCTTTAAAACATAAAGATAAAAATTAAAAATTTACAAATGTTCCTTTGCTTAATCAAATAAAACAATTCTTTAGAAAAATAATAGTGTGTGGGGACAACAGCTAGCTTTGAAGACTCAGCGCTTGGAAAATATGAAGAAATTAATAATTGAATACACTTTAGAGACTTCACAAACAAAAAATTTAAGATTAAGATCGAACGGTACAACTCTTCCCTTGCCTTGTACAACTTTATCTCCCACCAATAAATAAATCCACATTCAACCAATGATAAACTATCCCCCCATTAATCCAACAAACACATCATCTCCCCACCTGTAGACCATTCTTCCTCAAATACACAATTGTAACTGTGTGGCTCACCCCATGTGTCCAGTTGTAAAGACAATGGTGCAAAGTAGGCTAGTACAAGAGCCAAAAGGAGGAAACGCCTATGGAAATGTTCATACACAAGTAGAGAAGCTAGCCACTGAAATCGTGATTGCCTGTAATGTTTTTTCTTATTTGTTGATGGAGCTGATTAATGAATAACAGAATGCATATCCACTTTAGTAACACACTGAAATGGAGGAAAACATTCATCTCCATCCAGCTGTGATGGATGAGTACATCAAGGAACTTATCAATCAAGCTAATATTGATAATTCCCTTGAACTTCAATATTCAACTATTCAAAATGAAGATGGAGAGGACGATGGATCCTCTAAAGATGCTGAGCTGCCGCTTGTATGGTCAGCCCACTTCTCAGAATTCTTCCAAGCAAACTACTGTAAATTAGAGGACAGAAAGTCACTTGTTTGGAAACTTATAGTCATATACATTTGTGTTTGAGGTTGGGATTGAAGTGTTAATGTTTTTTTGCTCTTACTAGAAGTCTCTCCAGGGTTTTGGTTCAGTCCAGAGAGTTTTACAGTAATTACTTGAGGCTGGCAGCAATTGATATTTCATCACCTGTTTTTGGTCACTGACCAGAATTCAATTGTAGTATTTGAAGAAATTTTGATTGGCCTGAGGCCCCAAGAGAAGCCACAAATTTTACTCAGAAACAAAGAAGATGCTGACAATTTTTCAAAACACTGATATAAAAACTTTAGTCACTCTCTTTAATAAACCAGCAAAAGGTCAGCTATCATTTGTCAATACTTATTAGTGACATAGAGACGATTATTTGACAATTAAGTACTTACTCTCCCCATCTACTGAATCTGAACTATATGTCAAAATTGTTTCGCTATCCTTCAAAAGAGCTTGTTTATGATCAGGCTCTTCCATCTTCTCATCCTTGGATTTCGAACAAGATGGCTCAGCTTTCGTCAATGTTTTGACAAAAATCGCTCTGCGAGCATCTTCATCATCCTCTTGCTTGTTTGTTCCTTCATCTTCTACATGCACAACAATAAATGGCAAAAATAACAAACTCAAACTTACTTTTTATCAAAAAGCTAACTAGTAGAAATGTACACAAAAATTGAAAATTGAGTTACAACGTCTCAGAAGTTCTAAATAAAACAACAGAAAAAGGCATAATATAAGAGCTACAGCAACTGTACAGAAATTCTGTGTGTGGAATAGCCCTGTGATTGGATGGCAAAGTCCAAAACCCAATGCCTTTAGTATATAGTATGTGGCCATATTCTATGCTCCTACGTCTTCACAAGAGAAGGCTTAGCTTTGAGTGAATATGTAATAGTCTACCTATCATAGAATGAAAATTAAGAACTGGCTTTAACATGGTTGAAACTTGAATGAATAGATTGGTACTAACCTGACAACTGTTTCAATGTTAAAAATCGCCCTCAGAATAATTGTTGTCATAACCTGCCTTCTGATCTAAATTGGAACAAAATCTAGCGGAAGGTCGAGTGATCTACCTAGTCTGACAAGTGAAGATGTAATTCCAGGATCATGGCATAGCTAAACAGATTCTATGCCAATGCATGTTTTCCAGTTCTCTAGCAATTCCAACAAAAAAATTTGAGTACTCTCATCCATAGCAAGCACTTATTTGGCTTAACTTCATTAAAGATGAGGAAAGGGTAAGAATAATGCTTAAAGTCGGTGTTTCTTACTTGGCTTCAATGGAGTGTGGGAAAGCAATTGCGATAACAATTCATTTTTTTCTGATGCTGAGTGTGGTAGTTCACTCAAAACATAAGACAAACTTATATGCATGTTATCCAGAAGAGCTTTGGCAAATAACAACAATTTCACAGCAATTTCATCAACCCATAGGCTACGGATGAATTCCATACCAAAGCATAGTTTTCCAAGTTCTCTAGCTCTTCAAACAATATGGTTTTTTAGTTCTGTCCTCCATAACAAGCTCTTATTTGGTTTAATTTCATTCAAGATAAGGCAAAGCTGAGTAAGATGTTTGAAGTCAGTGTTTCTTACTAGCTTTAATGGAGTGTGGAGAAGTAATAACGGCAATAATTAAAGTTTTCCCCTATAATGAGTGAGGTAGCTTACTCATAATGTTAGACAGAAACTTCTACATAGGCTATCCAAAAGAGCTTTAGCAAATAAAAACAAAAGTGGAGTGTCTTCATCAACAAACAGGTGAGGGAGGATGAATTCTTTGGTGGGAAGCAGCGAAAGCAGCGATTTGGAAAGCAGTCTACTTTACTTAAGGATTGTGTTAGATAGTGGCTCGACAAAATACATCTAAGGAGAACGTTGTCGGGGCAAGCTTTAGCATAAAAAAGAAAAACCACATTGGATTTTGGTGATGTCATTGGAGGGAAGTTGTTGATATTGGACATTGTCTGGATAAAACAAAGGAGTGCATGGAAAGAGGTGTTAGGATCAGTGCCAAATAGACCTGGGGGTAAATCAGGGACTACTGGTCCATAATTGCCTGATTACTTGAAGCTAGCTATGCAGCAAACAGCACCTGCTATCCTCCACCAAAGGAATGCATATTCATAAAAGCCTTTCAGGGCAGCAAATAGGCCTTTCATGAAACCACTCCACTAGCTAGGAAAAATGGAAATATCCATAACAATTAGTTGCCCAATAATATCATGTTGCTAAATATCTGAGCAGAAGATCCATTTTTTGCAGAATAATAGGCAGAAAACCTTCACAGATGGATTGAAAATTGGAACAAACTTAAAAGCCCTACTTTTTCCATGCTTGACAAGGGATTCTTCCTGTTCTTTTTCAAGAAAAAAGTACATTACTATGTTCTTTGTAATGTGAGATTCATCAGCCGTGGATGTTTAGAGAAAATTTAAGAAGACTACTCAATAGTCAATTCCCTCCTAGGATTGTCCAACCTAGCTCCCAAACCCTAGACATTCCTTATGACCATTATTGCATCCTGCACTGGCACTTTGCTATGATAGATAATAATGGTTTTGAATATTCTAGCTCAAGCCTTGCTACATATATGTGAATTTGTTTATCTCTTTTCCTAGTCTCCAGCTTACATCTTTATCTCCTCCATGCTTCATTGAGAAACCCTTCCCTCACTTGATAATTTGTAAATGTACTTAACCATAAGGATCTACAACTAACCCTCTTTAGGCTTACTGTAATGTCCCCAATATATCCCTACGCTCTTCAGTGACTGATAGCCTATTTCCGGAGGCCCGTAGGCTAGTCAGAAATGGAAATTAGGGTTTCCTATTTTATAGGAGGTTTCAATTGAGCTTTTGATGGCTTGCATGAAGGAGTTTGGCATTGAGCTTTTTGGAGCTTTTTGGGTTTTTGAAGAGCTTTAGGGTGTGGTAACATGCATTTCATGAAAATGACATGCATTTCTATCTGGTACCTTGCATGCAGGAAAGGTTTCTAGGTTTTTTCGGGTTTTCAGAGATCTCCAAAGGGGTGTAACATACATTTGATTTTGTCAACCTTTCCAAGCACTTACTATTTTTAGTAAGTCGAGAAAACTACCCATTTGTGTTCAAATGGAGTTTAGAAACACTTACTATTTATAGCAGTTGGCTATTTTTGGCAATGTCATCTTAGCAGCAGCACAGTCATTTCCAATTCATCATTCTATTTTTGGTAGTGAGGCAGTTCAGTTTGGGTGTTGGCTTCTTCATTCCTCTTGGAGCTAAGTTTTAATAACTTAGTCATTTTTCAGTGTTGCTTTTTGGACCCCGTGCCTAGGCAATCAACTTCAAGTTGTTTTAAAGAGGGGACTTGTCTTGGACGCCTAAAGTGAAGAATTAAATATTTTAAAGTTAAAATATTTACTAAAGTTCCTTATAGACGCCTAAGATGAGGAATAAAGTGTGTTGATTAATATTTTATATCCTCCAAAAAGGTTGGGTGTCCCCCTTGAGTAGCTGAAGTGTTTCATATTCTTTTCTTAGAGGTTACAGAGGTGATTCAATTCCAAGAAGAGTCTATTTATTGAGGCCTTGCTCCTGTTAAGGCTAAAATTTGCACCCTGTTAAACTATACAAGTTTAACAACCTTGACTAACATGGGATTCATTTCTGCATGTGGGAAATGCGTAACTAGAAATGAAACCTCTGGATTCTAGGCCGGTTCCTATTGGATAATCACTGATAACTCCACAAAACTAACCTGAACTTATGGGAAAAAGATAGAAGTTACTGAAATGAACCTAAGATCTTAAAATCCAAACTAGAGAACCAGGTGATACACCAAATATGATATGAGAGTTCAAATACAGGTAACTAAGAAGGATTACTAAATTATCTGAGTGAATACAAAACACTTCTTTTCTGTATAGGCTTGCATAAGTATTTTGTAATAAAGTCTGAAAAATGAACCAGAATAAGGAGGAAAACAAATGCCTCTCTTATGAGCTTCACCCCTTAAGACATGAACTACAACCTACAAACAAAAATACTTTTCTGCAACTAGGTGTTTGGGTGAGACAAAATAACATGGAATAATGATGATTCACTAATTATCTTTATCAAATCACCTGTAAATACACACAGAATTGCAGAAAGAAGAGAAGGCTCCAAAATAAATTCAGATAACATAAACTCAGCTGCTGTCACTTGTATTTGATCTTCCAAAAGAGTTACAAAATCTGCACAAAAATGCTAAGGACACAAAAATGTCACATAAACCTCCTCTGCGATCTCAGAACTGCTTACAATGAATGAGGAACAAGACTTTATAAAAAAAAAAACCTTCAAAATTCGGAATTGGACTTTGGGTCCAAAAACCAAAGTGATGTCAAAATCTCCTCCAAACAAGGTAGGCCAAAAAAACCTCCACTAACCCCTGATTTGAACAAGGCTTCACCAAAGTCACCACTACTTGCATACTTTGAGCAAGCTTGCATTAATGCTGGACTTGAATACTTGGCATTAAGTCTTTGAATGTCATTAAATGACTTCAACTTGTATTTTAAAACATTTATTAAACCCTGCGGCAAGTCTTTGAATGTCATTAAATGTCATCAACTTGCATTTCAAAATATCTGAATCCTTAGCACTAAGTCTTTGAATGTCATTAAATGACATTAAATGTGACCTCAACTTGAACTTCAAACATTTATTAAAAAGTCTTGGTTCCTTATGACTATCATTTTTTAAAAATGTCTAGAACATTTCATTCTTGCATTTTAAATATCTTTAATTAAAATGATTTATAATTTATCATTTTAATAAAGATTTACAATTTTAGATGCAAGTAATGAAACATTTTGAACAAATATTACAATTCTAAAAAGAATGCAAAAATGATAGGATACCTTACTTTGCATTTTAAAAATTATTTAATCTTTATCAAAATGATTTAATAAATCATTTTAAATAAAGATATGATTAATTCAAAAACAAATGCAAAAATAAAGTGTTTTAGATATTTACTATAGTCATTTATTTCATTTGAAAAGATATCAAAATAAAATAAATGGCTAAGAAGCCACACCTAAGCATAAGGAATGAAGATTTTTAATAAAACCATAAGGCAAATCCTTTCCTTCCCACGAATTTCATTAGGGTGAAATGAATAAAGTTTTAAAGAGAAAACTAAGGCAAAGAAGACTCTTCCTCCATCGTATTTTTTAGGGTATTAACCCTAACTCGAAATGAAGACTTTCATTTCATTTTCTTTGCTTCTCTTTGCTGGGCGCCACCATGAGGAAACCCCAGCCGCCCTTTGGAAACTCTGTGCTGCAGATGAAATTCGTGCTTTGTCTTGGACGCCATTGTTTGTCTTTGTTGAAGCTTTGAGATCTTTGGTAAGTCTGGTTTTTTGCGAATCTGGGGATTTTTTCTTGCATTTTCAAAGCTTTTACCAAGCGCGCCATGGCTGTTTCTGATGTTCTTACTACATTTTTCTGCGTTTTTTGGTTCTTCTCGCTTAGTCACCATGGGAGATGAAGACTTTTGCCTCTGAGCGCCATTTTCATGCCTTCTAATGGTCAAAATTCTTCACAGCAACTAAGGTGAGTCGTTTCTTCTATGTTTTGATGGCATTCTCATTGTATGAAAGAAAAAAAAAACAGGCCATAAGGCCACAGCCTCTCCTCCTCATCTCTGGTTTCTTTGCTCATGTTTCTGTGTTGCATTCCTTATTAATGTGACGGCTTTAAGACTCAAACAAGAGCTGTAATTGCTGTTTTTAGTGGCGAAAATTGCAGACCACTGCCCAAGCCGCGCCATTTCAGGCTCTAAAAATGTCTTTCTAAAAAAGAAAACAAACCTCATACACCTGTTTTCTTGATTCTCTAAATTAGATCTTGACCCTCAATGAAGTAAAAAGAAAAAACTTTCATCATTTTTTGGAAATGGAACTAGACACCAGCTGGGTATTTCTTTAAATAAAGAAAATCTGCATTTCATTGAAAAATCTGTATATGGGTATTTAGAAACCTGAAAGAAATCTTTCATTTCTGAATTTGGTCAAAACCCAAATGTGGCTGCAATCCATTTCTAAGCCTTTTGACTTATGAACATGCTGCAAATAACATAATGTTTCCTTCTTGTAATGTATTATGATAAAAAGAAAGACATCATTATGTTAGTTGTAGCTGATGTAAGCAAAATGTATTGATTTTTCTGTTCTTTTAACAACTTAGCATTGTGACCTTCATCAGCTTGACTGTAACATAGTGGGTATGAGTGGCAAAGATCTGTATTTGTTCCTATGTTTGCTGCTCTCTTTTATATATTTTTGATATCATTTCACAAAACTCAGCAAAATGGCATAATGTTGTTTTTATGAAACTGAAAGCAATGCATTCTGGAAATGAACTTTAAAATACAGCACTGCTGTCATTTACTATTTTGCATACCTTTTGTGGTGAAATTTGTAAAAAATCTACATAATACAAAACAGATTTTATGATGTTCATATTGCACTAAACATTTGATGAGCTGGGCTCAACCCTTGTGGGAGCCACATTTAACCCCACTCATTCTGAAACTGATAAAAAACAGCAATATTGCATTTCCTGTTTCTGCACATGACGCAAACAAGTTAGTAAAAAATGACAAATTCAAAGGCTTCTTTTGATGTTCTGCTTTTCTTTTAATCATCTGGTGAATGCATTATTGAATGAGATCACATCTCTATTGGTAGCGTAGGGATAAGGTAGGAACTGATTTTTCATTGCTCTAACGCCACTCCTCACAATTTTGCAGGTGAACCTTAAAGCTGGAGCTGGCTGTGACACCAAAGCTGGACGAATATCAACACACAGCTTCAACAATGATTCGTCATTCCAGGCAATGACGAATCACCTTCTTTCCTTGTTTTTACTCTATTTTTAGTTGTGTGTTCCTTTTCCTTCATGATTCAGCATTTGATTTAAAAATCAAATCAGGTTACTCCCACGGCTTGTGTGGGACTTCAGCTTTTACAATATGAATAAAAACAGCATTACTTTGCAAGCCTATGAGTTTTTTTGTTTCAAACATTTGCAAAATAACACTTGAATTCATTTTTACTCAAATCTCAGAATGTGATGAATACGTAAGCAGCAAAATGCTACAGTAGTGAAATTTTGATAACAGCTCCTTCATTTGTATCTTTTGGAAGTTATGATAATGTTATGTTGCTGAAATATTTTCGGAGCCTGGCTTTGAGGAATGCATACCTCTTAGCTTCTTCTTCCAATCTTCGTGCTTGAAAGATAGTACCTAGCTAGACATACTAAAGACAATGCTTCACTCGAGAGTGCAGATAGGGCTTCAATTTCTTATTTATTTAAGCATATTGTTGTTGTATAATTTGTTCTACTGTTGTTGGTTAGTGCTTGGCTGTAGCACGTTTTCATTCATAGCTCATTGGGCGAATTTCTCTTGGTTTTGGGTACTAGCTCTATGGTTTTCCCTTGCTAGGGTGCCCCTTTGCTCAAAATTTCATATTTTCTGAAGGTGTCTATGAATTTCTAGAGCTGGTCGCTCCTCTTTGGAGATTGGGGTTTTCACTGTGGCTGCATTGGGAAGCATGCACAAATAATCCAGAGATATTTGGCGAGGTTTCCCCATTGGTACTTGATCGCCCAGCTCCTAGCTTCCGTTTGCATTCAATTTCATCTTCATTGGAGGTGTTTGGAGAGAGATAGGAACATTTTGGTGAATTCAATACTGCTGGTCTGATTTTCTGTTACATTTCTGTTACTTATCAAATCTGATATACTGTTGAATGTACTTAATTTCTGATCATTTTCATGTTAAAATAGTTAGGGAATATTTCTCTAACAATCTGATGTATTTGGAGACAAACTACTGAGTTGTTGTGCAGTTGTTTATAGTTGTAAAGCTGATATTAGTAGTACTAAAACAGTTGTTTAAATCTGCACTCTATATTCTTGTTTATACTCCCACTGAAGAAGTGGTTGAGTTTGTTATTTACTTCTCAACATTTTATTATTTACGTCCCCCCGCCGAAATGTGGTTGTGCAGAATCATGGCTGGCATGCCGCCTATGTATTTGTTTTACATTTCCACTCCTGCTACATAAGTGGTCGAGTTGTAATCTTTCAATTCTTATATGGTCGACTAGCCGCCTATCTCAATTGTATTCCATTCCAGTTTGCTAATGATCCCCAGCACTGTATGCTCTCACCTCACCCACATCAAGATTTTGGTGATCAGTTACCATTCTTGCTGGTTTATTATTGGAGCTAATGCTGACAATGTTGAAATTGTGCTGATATTTTCAAAAAAAAAAGGGGGGCGGGATATTTCACTTACCCCTGTTGTTATGATTACTTTTAATCAATGCTTCATATTTTATTTTTATAACCTAGAGTCTTGTTAACCTAGCACTTCTCTATTATACTTGAATAGGGTTTTCAAGTCCCATAAACCTACTTTTGGTCATTTGTGAAGACTTGTGTGTTAAATCTTGCAATATAATGAATTTCAAACTCAATCTTTACAAGCATCTCTATTGTGTTTGCAAACTGTAGATTTCATTTTACAACTTAACATATTGCTTCCCTCATCACTCATCATCAGTATACTAGATAAATTTAATATAGTGTGACAACAAAAGATGATTAAGATTGATGGCTTGGAAGAATCAATTCCATTTGGATAACCATGTGTACCTTAAAACAAAGTGCTCTCAGCTGATAGTTTGTGTTTGAATGTTTGGCCTGTAAACACTGTTTATCAAAAATAAGACTCTTGGATCAACTCTACACCCAATATCAGAAAAATGACACTGTATACACCTTCTAATATCATAGTTTACTTGATAGCTTTGCCAAAACTCTCAATGATTCTAGAGAATTATTTTCCACCACATTCGTTGGAGAGAAGTTAATTTTAAACACTTGGTTTTGACAAAAAGCTTCTTGATCTTTTTGGTATTTTTTAGACTTGCAATCCTAAGTTTTATTTGGAAAGTAAGATGTACGGCAAGTATTAGAGGTAATAAGGGACATTTTCCTAATATCGATTGTTAGAATCTTTAGGATGATGTAAGCACTCAAGTGCTTTCTAAGCTCCATTTGCATAGGAAGTATACCACACTAAAAATGTCGAGGCCAAATTTAGGATGCTTGCTCTCTCATTTGGGTGTGAGGGATAGTAATCCTGTAAGGCCCCCAATGTGTGTGCCTTATTTTGCTGCTTTGGTTTTGGATTTTGATCCTGGGACTTCAATATCGATGATGTTTTGTATTGCTATTGAGTTTTGTGAATTGTGTGGATACATATGTTATGATCTGATGTTCAAACCTATAGTTATGATTCAGCTTCACTATTTTCTCTATATATTGATAAGTGATTATATTACCTAGTTCAGAATTGTGATTTATATGAGATGCTTTATGTTTATTTGTGATTGATATTCATCACATTTTGACTACGTTACCCGATTCTTCATATCCGGGTCTTGTGCTCGTTCCGGGAGCATCCCAATTTGGGAGCGCCTCGAACACCCCAGCTTCCCTATGGGTCCATGGGATACAAACCCACAAGGAACCCAGGGCGTCCGGGGCGCTCCCCGTAGCGCCAGCACCTAGGGGCGCTTAAAATGAATAGAAAAGCATAAAAAATAAGTTGCAAAAAGTGCAACTTAACCCTAAAATGCCCTCCAAAGCCCCATTTCGCCCATTTAACTTTCCATTGCTCTCCTCAAAGACATTTATCAAGCATTTTTTTCCATTTTTCCATTTCTCTATTTTGAAAGGTTGCTGGTTTTCCAAAGGAGGTCAATCACAAAGTGCCAAAGGATTGAGGATACCTTGCACAAAGGAGATCTAATCATCTAAGATAAGCATTGTAACTGATTCATTAGTTTTTTAACAAATTGTTTCAAGTTTTTGATGAATTTTTTCAAGTTTTAGATGAATTGTTTCAAGTTTATTTTTATAAATTTTTTAGAAAAGAAGAAACAAGTTTCACTATTTGTTACAATGTTTTTTGGTGTTCATTTTGAACTTTCATTGGTTTATAATTTATAAATTATATTGTAGGGTTGTATTTATTTATTTAATTTTTAATTTAAAGTTTTATAATTTCTTATAACAGAAAAATCAAATTGCAATCAATTTGAAATGGCCACAAGTTCAAGTTCAGTAGGTATTGATGGAAACAAAAAATTTAAAATTGATCAAGCATCTCCTTTATAGAATTATGTTACGATGCTTGAAAAACTTCTAGGAGGTGGGGCATTCATTTGGAATTGTGGTGAGTGCGGAGTCCAATTTAAGAGCTTGTATAGTCAAGTGAAAGCTCACTTATGTGCACAAAGTGGGAAAGGGATTAGAATATGTGAAGGGTGAAATAAGAAGGGGTTGCCAATGGAAAAAATTATGGCATTCATTAGAGAACAAGAACAAGTTGATGCTGTGAGTGAAAAAGCAAAATTAAAATCTCATCCTTTAGCAAAGAGAACATCAATGACTTTACCTACAAATTCAGTAATGTCCTCTCAACATCCTTTCTTGGAGACACCCTCTATCCAAGTAGAAGATCCCACTCCTCACAAAAGAGGTCCATTGCTTAAGGCATTTCAAAATGAAGCAAGAGACAATGCAAAGGAAAAAGTTGCACATTGCATTTATGCCAATGGTCTTCCTTTCAACTTGGTGAGATCACCATATTGGCATGAAACGGTGGCGGCAATCAATAGTGCACCTTTTAGTTTCACAAGTCCTGGGTATGAAAAGGTGGGCACCACTTTATTAGGTATTCTTGGATTGAAACAAGAGTGTCTATTGTTTCTGATGGATGGAAAGATTGCAAAAACCAACCTTTAATAAATGTTATTGTAGTGTCCCCCAAAGGGGCAATGTTTTTGAAGGCAGTTGATTGTGAGGGGCAAATCAAGGATGCAGAATTCATTTCTAAAATCCTCATTGAGTCCATAGAGATTGTGGGTCCTGAAAAATGTTGTTCAAATCATTATGGACAATGCAGGTGCTTTGGTTGAGGAAAGGGATGAACACATTTTTTGGACACCATGCACCGTACACTCCCTTAACTTGGTGATGCAAGCAATTGACACTCAAATAGAGTGGGTGAAAGCTATATACCAAGAGGGTGAGGAGATTCAAATGTTTGTGACAAACCACCATATGTCACAAGGCACTTTCAGGACTTTCTCGAATTTGGAATTGTTGAAGGTAAATTTAATATAATTATTTAATTTATTTTTTAATTTTATTTATGCCATGTATACTTATATGATATATTTTAATGTGTTATTAACTTATTTTTTACATGATCCCAAGTTGTTGATACCCGATTTGCATCACACACAATCATTTTGAGACGACTTGTGAAGGTGCAAGAGGCATTGGGTGCCATGATTATTAGCAACCAATAGAGTATTTGGAAGCTCGTGTGGACTATGTCTTGACTTTCAACAAGCTTATCAAGAGAATGATCAAGTTTGCTAATACAAATCGACCATGTTTGGGCGAAATTTATGATGGCATTGACTCCATGATAGAAAAAATAAAGGTCATAATAGCACAAAAAGAGAATGACCCTAAAGAAAAACAAAATTGAAGTATTGAAAAGGTCATTCATCACCGTTGGAACAAGATGAACACACCGTTGCATCTCCTTGCATATGCATTGTCTCCCAAATACTATAGCGCACAAATACTTTCTTTGCCAGGGAGAACTCCACCATATAGAGATAGTGAAATTGCTAATGGGTACAAGCGGGCATTCAAAAAAATCTTCTCAAATCCAGAAGTGGTGAGTTTGGAATGTTTATCTCAAGACGAGATTATAGTATTTGTGCTCTTCAAGACCAATATAGTGTAGATGCTCGTACATGGTGGTACCTCCATGGGCAAAGATTATTTGTTCCTCCAGCCTCTTACAATCAAGATTCTATCACAAGTAATTTTTATTTTTTATTATTTAACATTTGTATTGTAGACTTTAGTACTTAACCATTCTTTAATTTATTTTGCATTTTTTATTTTTAAGTTGTTTTGATTTTCTCTCCAATGTTCTTCAGCTGAATGGAATTGGGGTACATACAACTTTATCCACTCAGTGAAGCATAACTGGTTGGCTGCAAAAAAAGTAGAAGACTTGGTTTATGTCCATTCCAACTTGCGTCTTCTATCAAATAAGCAAGATGAGTACAAGGAAGGTTCAATGAAGCATTGGGACATAGCCCCTAAGTGTGCCAACTTGGATGCATCTATTGCAAAGCTTGCTAGAGTCACTATAGATGATGATGATAAGACTTTCACACATGATGAACCTAGTACGAGTGGCAATGCATTTACTTGTGGTTCAAATGATGTTGAACCAACCGATGACCTTGATCTAGATCCTTTTGATGATTGATGAAGATTGTAGACAATTATACAAATTTTTGATTGTATTTATTTCAATTTTGTAATTGTAATGATCTTCATTTGAATCGTGACTCTAGACATATATGATATATGACATAATATTGAAATTTTGAACTATCAATTCGCATTTATCTTTATCACTACCATTGATCAATGATTCAATGATGATTGATGAAGTATCATACTATCAAATGTATTTACAATTATGTATATTTTTAATTTTTTTGCATATATATATATATATTATACAGTCGTACCCAAACATACCATACCCAAGGGAAAAAAAATTGTTGTACCAGCGTACACGTACCCAATCTCATACCAAAACTGGCAACTTAGCATTTTGATATTATATTGCTTACGGGCTTATATCATGCTGGATGTTCTTATGCTATGCTTCAACTATCATGTACTGTGTGGATGCACCTAATGTTTTAACTGAACGTCCAAGCATACGCATTCCCAATGGTGGTTAATTGGAGACTATTCAACTTGGGTAAATATGTTTATATGCATTTCCTCATCTCACTCATTAGAGTTATAAGATGAGTCTATGTTAAGACTTATCAAACCAAGATACGAAATAGTGTCAAATCTGAAACCTTGTATTGTGGCTAAACCGGTAAAGTGTGCTATCATCTTGCATGTGTTTAGTTAGCTCTTCTAGCGCTTGAATTTATTTGGATTTTGAAATGCTTGGGTTAAGTGTTTTCGAAGTATCCTTTATGCTTAAGTCAAAAGAGTCTACTAATATGTCCTAGTAAAAGGTTTCATGCATTTGTATCATTGCATGTTGAAAAGAGTTTAATAGCTATTTAAATAGAAAGCATTAGATTATTTGAAATGAAAATATGTTATGCATCATTTATCTAATTGCCCTATTGAAATTACCTTAATTGGAAATATTGAAATGAAATATCTAGTTGTGCAAATAGCTTGTTTAAAATATATTTCTTGAATGTGAAATGAGAGGGAAAAAATCCTAAAGGGTTAAGGGGTTTCAAAGCAAAGAAAATTAAAAACACTTGTTCATTTTATGGTTTTTTTCTCTCTATATATTTTCAAACCTAGATGATTATGGCCTAATTCTAAATAACATTGCATAAACCACACAATAATGAAATCTTCAGAATGCGGAAGCATACATAGAAGATTACACCTTCAAATAAATTTTCCTCTTTCAAAAAACTTACAAGGTAACCTCCACAACTGATGTTACTCACAATTGCACGGAATATCGTTGTATTCAATGTATTTTTTAATCTTTCTATCTTGCTCCTATCTTTGTACTAATTTAGCTAAAAATCTAATCTTCCAAAAATCAGCTTTACTTACAATAAGCATCCTTATAACTTATAAGGACGAGATTGAAGATAAATCTAAATCACTAATACATATCTACACTTTATTAGACTTATTTAGCTAAATAAAAGACTCACTTTAATCCTTAAAAATGAAATACAAAATAGAATACTTCAAACCACTTGAACTCTTTCCACTTATTCACACTTAACCTATGTGGAAGTTCCTATCTGAGCTAAAAATTCAACATCTCTCTCTATCTATCTATCTATCTATTTTCCTCCATGTTTGTGTGAGTTCTTTCTTGGAGAAGGATTACTTTGGAGTAGTGTTTGTGGAATTGGAAGATTGGTTGGATCTTGGAGAGGATTGGCAAAAGAATTGTTTCCTGTTGTATGCAACAAAAGGAATATCTTCATATTGGGATTTGCTAAAAAAAGGTACTTTCCCACTTTGAATTGTACGCACTCAAATAATTTGTTTTCTCATTTGGTCATGCCCACAATAGGTGGTTGCATATGGCATTCTCCTATAGGATATGTTTGATGATTCTATTGTTAGTTTGTAGATTTTTCTATTTTGTATTGTTTCATTTTTTGAAAAATATAAAATAGCACCATAATGCTGGCAAAATTTCCTAAAAATCATATGTAATGTGAAAAGTATAATGTTGTACATGTTATGCTCCTAAGGGTATTCTTATTTTTTGAAATTTTACATTTCAAAAATTGAAGGATTTTCAAGCATTCATTAAAGGTGGATTTGGGTTTGCTTGGTGATTGCTATTATGAAAATAGTCCATTCTGATTTTAGACCATGTTTAAACTTTTTATTTTGTGGAACATGAAGGCTCATCATAAAAATATGAATGTTTACATAATGGATACAAGTGTCGAGATTTTCAGCTTCATTTTTCTTGCCTGTATTTTTATCATTGTTGGTCTTTCGGTAGCAGGGAGATGACTAGGTTAGAAAGTGGTGTGGCCTCTCATTGTCTATCTTGCCTATATAACCCCAAGATGAGGACCCAAGAAAGTATTAAAAAGATAAGAAATCAAACTATATGGGATAAAAACATTTATAAAATTAATGAAAAGGTATCTGATCCTATTTCCAAAGGCATGGAACAATCGTATATGACATAATCACAATCCACTGTGGTTGTTGAAAGTCAATCAGGATCTCCTATAGTAGATTGGAGAGTACACTGCTCACATTGGCATGTTCATGAGACTATTGTGATGACACTCCACCATTTCAGTCCTAGTAGCTCTCTCTTCTTTTCCATTGAATTTTGTATTCAATTGGAGTAGTGTATCCCATGCTTGTACTTTGATATGGTGTTGCTATACCCCTCATGTTTACTTTGCTCAGTGTGTTTGCATGATATGTATTTTGGTTGGTGTGTGTGTTTGACCACTTGTTTGGTATGAGTGTTGGTAAACTACCTAGTTGGTGACTTCTGAGTATAGAGAGGTAGACCTAAAAGTTCCACCTGGTTAGGTGGTGTTGACCACTATTGGGCTAGTAGGGCTCTTGGAGATGCTCATGGAAATGCATGTCCAACTCTCGTAGCATCCTATTACCTACATTTTTCCATTTTGGCTTATTAGAAATCTTGTATATTGGAATCTTATTATCCTTGTTTAAAATGACTAATTGTAATATTGTGGGCATTATTGTTTACTCTTTGGTCCATCCATGCTTGAGATGAGATCTATTATGTTGCAATGTGTTGATATTACCATTTGTGTTTATTTTACATGTCACCTTGTGAAGGATTTAGCATGTTGGATAAGTCCTAGAACAATTGATAAGGCTCTAATTTAGCTTTCAAGTTGAATGAAACTTATGGGCTATGCATGTCTGTCATTTGAATGCTATGTCTAGACAGTATCAATGGTAATTTGTTGTTAATTAGGCCTTGTGGTCAAGGGATTGTAATCCTCATTCTTGCTTTGTTGCATTTGATGTATGTTGTCAATGTTTTGGATACTGGCTCACTTTTGGATAAAACTGAACTTATGGTTTATATGAATGTATAACATGGCAAATGAACCTTAGGCATACTGAATATCATTGGTTCCACCTGTTTACAAACAGCCCTTCATTCATCTCAGCCTTTGTGCCCTTGAGTCTTGTCTTGGAAGGTGGTAACTCGGTGTTGAGTGTGAATTATGACCTTGGGCTTGTAGGGGACCCTTTCAATTACCTTGGAACCAATTTTCATGCTTTTGAGAACCCCACTATTCACTGTAGGCCTTGTACACTGTCAGGAAATCACTTGTTTTGCCAAGGGCGACTTGTCCTGGCAAAGGGGCAATTTGAGGGTCCCCTACACAATTTGGACTGACAATAGGAGTGATCTGGAGCCAATAAGGGTGACTTTCCGACAGTGAGCACTTCCCAAGCTATTTTGGAAAAGTTTCTAAGAGGTAAGTTGTAAATGAGGATCTGCCTTTACTACCTATGATCTTGGTTTTGCATCATACTTTGCATACTCTTAAGAGTTTTGCATCTTTTTGTGTGGGGAGTCATGTCTTGTGTATGAACAACTAGTCTTGTGTGTGTCTAGGCAAGATCTTAAATCTCCCATTTGCCCCCCCTCTTGTGTAAGTGAACCAAAGGCTAGGATGTCATTTCCACATCTTTGTGGATGTGTGGTTGTGTCAAGTTAGGGTTGGAGGGTTGAAATATTGTGTCACTCTCACCCTAATATTTTGTGTGCAAGTGATGTAGATCGTGGTCTTGGATCTGATCGTCAAAGAGAAAGAACTCTACCTCCTTGCAAGATCGCCATGGGGTGGTTGTCAAGCAACTGGGAATGCCTTCCACTTGTGCGGTCATGTGTGTGCATTGACTATGCTCATGCATGTTGTCATGTTGAGTCATGACACTCCTAGAGTGTGTGAGTGCAATTGTGTCACATCAGTGTTGCAATAGCAACACAAAAAAAAAATTGTTTGTCCATTTGTTTACCAATAATGTCTTGAGCACAAGCCTGGGGCATTACAAATTATCTATAAATTTTGTTATTTTGTACTGACATAATTTATGTAGTGAAACTCAAACTTTGGAAACATCATATGAAGAAAACAAAAAAACAACATAATAATGAAAACCTGTATGCCACTTTAGACACAGGGATCGATAAGGTTCTGCAAGGATTTGATACAGAGGTAACTCAGGAAATAAGCGAAACAAAGCCAATGTTGCGACTCCATTTTGAGCATCCTGCAATGTAAATGCCAATAAATTAAAGATATGCTTGATCAACTTAACTCTAACTGAAAACTAAATTATAATAACAACATTTGAAAGAACAACTGCAGTTTGACAGAAAATCCTAAATAACATAAATAGTAAAAAGAAAACTGTCATAACTTTGAGGTGGGTGAACCTAACAAGAACATGTTTGGTAAAAAGCAATCGTTAAAATTTTCTATGTTCTAAAAATTGGAATACAATGAAAACCTCTGCATATCAACCTAGCTTAACAGACAACGAATCTAAATAAGCCAATTTCTAGAACAAGAAGCCAAAGCAATAGGGTTATTTATTCCTTCTTGATGTTAAGTATGTCATAGATTCAACTCTGAAAAGATAACAACATGAAAACAATGTCCATCTATTCCAGTTTCACATCCTAGACCATCAATGTCTATAATATCTCTGTAAATCCATTCAAGACTTGAACGGTCCAACTGAGCAGCAATATTAATTGATATATCTATTCAGTACTCCAGCAATCACACACATATAATAGCAACCAACAATCAGAGTTACACAGCATATATGTTACAGGAATATAACAGTGACATAAATGCATAAAACTTGATGATCAAATGATAAAAATATCTTTATAAGTATTCAACAAAATGTTACCTTCAAGAGAAGATATTTCTGTAAATCCATTCAAGACCTAAATAGTCCAACTGAGCGGCAGTATTAATTGATATATTTATACAGAACTCCAGCAATCACACACATATAATAGCAACCAACAATCAGAGTTACACAGCATATATGTTACAGGAATATAACAGTGACATAAATGCATAAAACTTGATGATCAACTGATAGAAATATCTTTATAAGTATTCAACAAAATGTTACCTTCAAGAGAAGAACACCCCTTGGAGATACCTTCCGACAACTATACCTTTAACATATTATTAACATAAAATATAATTTTTCATTACCACTTCACTACACTATGCCTTAAATTAGAGGACATACCAGTTCATCAATTATTCAAATTGGAGTCCTATAAATGAAAAAGGAACAGTAAATCAATCTGACAAGAAGCATACATGACACGGGAGCATCACAGGTTCTGGAACATCAGCATGATCAAAAAAAAAAAAATTTAATTTTGATTCGTGAACAAAGAGCTCGGTTCCTACCAGATGTAAAATCTCTTGAATTTCACTTATACAAATTGAATTATTATTTTATTGGATTTGGGGTGTCCCACTTGGTTGAATCTTGGAGATCCCCTATTGACACTTGTAAGTAGGTCAATGGCAAGTTATGACACCTTTTACAATGTGATTGTTACATATGACAGACGGATTTTGCTGCTTGTGATCTGAGTTGTGCGACTTGTTCTGGAAGGGTTTTTTAGCAATTCGTGGTTTCTTCTTTGCGGCCTAGGGTTTTATGGGTTTCATCAACATCTGAAGATTTCGCGATCCTGTGCTAGGGCTTTGCAGATTTGAGGGTTTTGCTGAAGTTTGTGGTGATTTCCTGCCTTTTCTTGTGGCGCCCAAGGTTTCTACTCTTCTTTTTGACTAGTGCGACCTGAGATTTTCTTCAATTTCTAATAGATTTCTGAGTTTGTGGGCTTTGTGCCTCTTTTTTGTCGAAATTTGTTTGAAGCTTGTGAAAAATGGCTTCTTTGTCTCACATTATGTTGGAGGGTAGTCAAAAATTCAACAGCCGCAACTACAACACCTAGAAGCAGCGCATGATGACCATCTTTGAATATCGATGCCTTGACCAAATTGTTTTGGGCAAAACTACACGTCCTACAACGGTAGGTAAAGATCAACAAAAATTTGATGAGCAAAATCGGGAAGCAGTGATGCTTTTTAAATTATTGATCACTGATGATCAGTTGCCTCAAGTGTCGTCTAGCAAATCAGCTAAAGAAATCTGGGATCTTCTAAAAGATCTTCATGAAACATCCAACAAGAGCCAAGCATTCTTTCTGAAGAACATGTTTTCCAGCATGATGGATGAGAAAATAACTCTGCAAGAGCACTTGACAAAAATCAAGGACATCCGTGATCAGCTAGAGGCTATTGGTCGAAAGATGGAGGAGGAAGATATGGTAGTCATCACTCTAAAGAGTCTACCAAAGTCTTATGAGCACTTTGTTGAGACGCTCAACATTACCTCAACTAACGTTGACTTGACATTTTCAAACCTTTGTGCCAAACTTTTGCAACGTGATCAATGGAGACAACAGTTTGGTAGCAATGCTAGTTCATCCTCCACAGAATAGGCATTTCCTATCAAAACATCTCAGAAGAATAAGGGCAAGAATCAGCCCTCTCAGCAACCCAACCAAGCTCAATCCCAGGACTCTTCCAAAAAGAAGAACATTCAATGCAACTATTGCCATAGGTATGGCCACATGAAAAAAGATTGCAAGAAACATTTGGCTTTTGAACAGTCCAAGCAAGGAGAATCTAAACCTAAAGCCCATGTTGCCGAACACACTGAGCAAAAGAGTTTGCATTCTATGCCTTCATGGCCAAGCGTCCAGCAGATCATGTTAAATCCTCTGACTGGGATATTGATTCAGGTGCACCTCGACATTTCACTCATCGTCGCGATTGGTTCATTGAGTACACACCATTCAAAGATTCTATTATCTTTGGAGGAGGTGAAGAGTATACTATTGTCGGAAAGGGCAACGTGCAGATTCAGTCTAGAGGAAGAAATCTAATCTTTCTCGATGTATACTTTGTACCTAGCATGGAGCTAAATTTACTTCCAATTAGTCAAATCATGCGTCACTCTCCTCAATTAGATATTATTTCTAGCATGCATACATGTAGCATTGTTGATAGAGAGACTCACACTACAGTTGTTCAAGGACTTGAGGATCATGGTCTGTATAGACTTGCTGATTTTGGTGACTCTCAAGAGCACGCTATGGCAGCCAGGAACGCCTCCATCAGCAATCTTTGACATCGGCATTATGGGCACCTAAATATGCATTATCTCTCTCAACTATCTAGAGATAATCTGGTTGTTGGTCTACCTACGATTCAGACTCAGAATCATGGAGTATGCGAAACCTGTCAGGCTGGAAAGAAGCATCGAACTCCATTCTCAGATGATGACTTATGGAGGGCTTCCAATGTATTAAAGTTGGTTCACGCTGATATATGTGGACCAATGAACACTCCTTCAGTTACTGGTTGCAGGTATTTTCTGTTATTTGTTGATGATTTTAGTAGAAGAATGTGGGTGTATTTTCTTAAACAAAAATCACAGGTGTTCAGTATATTTCAGCAGCTTAAGGCTTTAGTTGAGAAAGAGTCAGGCTCTCAAATAGTCACTCTTAGGTCTGATAATGGAGGGGAGTTTTGTTTTTCTGACTTCTCTAGTTTATGTGCTACACACGGCATTAAGCGTCAACTTACCACACCATACACCCCTCAACAGAATGGTGTCATTGAGCGTAGGAATCGCACCATTACTGAAATGGCTCGTTCTATGCTAGAGCATAGAAATATCCCTAAGAAATTTTGGGGTGAAGCAGTTTACACTACAGTCTATCTTTTGAACTAATCTCCTACTTTTGCCTTAAGAAGATGAATCCTAAAGAAGACTGGTCTGGCCGAAAGCCTAAGATCAACCACTTGAAATTTTTTGGCTCTACTGCTCATGTGTGGATTCTTGATGCAAAGCGCACTAAGTTGGATTCCAAAAGCCAGAAACTCATGTTCACTGGTTACAATGAGAATCATAAGGCGTATAGGTTGATTGATGTACATACAGATCGTCTTATCTTCAGTCATGATGTTGTGGTTGTTGAAACTACTGGGCCCTTCTGTCATTCTTCTCCTTATGTGAGCCTTGGGGATCAGTCTATGCAGGCTTCTGATTTGGGTGTTTGTCTTCCCCTAGCTCCACCTGATGGGAGGGATTTTGCAATTGTGCAAGCACATCAATAGAATGTTCCACCACATGCCCCTCCTCCGAACAATCTGGATTTTGATCTAGCTGAGTTTGTTCCAGCCACCCCATGGAGATGTTGTTCCTCCTGTTTCAGATATTGGTACTTCTACTTGCCAGCCGAAATGGTATGCTAAAACCATAGGCGATCTTCATGATGATGAATTGATTGAGGGTAGATCTGCTTGGAAAAAGAGCAAGCAGCTGAATACAGCTAATTTTGCCCTTGTGGCCAACCTTCACAACATCTCTGAGCCTCAAACATATTCAAAGGCTAAAGGCATTCCTAAGTGGGAACAGGCTATGGAAGTTGAACATCATAGTCTTCTGAAGAATAACACTTGGGTCATTCCCGATCTTCCACTTGGGAAGAAGCCCATTGGCTATAAATGGGTGTATAAAGTTAAGTATAAGGCTGACAGAACTCTTGATAACTATAAGGCTCGGTTAGTAGCCAAAGGGTTCTCACAGACAGAGGGCATTGATTATGAGGAGACTTTTGCTCCCATAACCAAAATGAGTACTATTTGGCTTGTCCTCGCTATTGCAGCCCAGTTTGGATGGAAAGTTAATCAAATGGATGTCAAGAGTGCATTCCTCAATGGTGATTTATAAGAAGAATTCTATATGACGCAACCACTTGGTTTCAAGGTTGCTGGTAAGGAACACCAAGTATGCAGACTAGTGAAAGCACTCTATGGCCTTAAGTAGGCTCCATGGGCACGGTACATGAAAATTGATAAGTTCCTCGTTGATCATGGTTTTCAAAGGAGTCCTTTTGATTCTAAATTGTATGTCAAACAATCTAATGATGATATTATTATTCTTTTGATTGTTGTCTATGTTGATGACCTGATCATTACCGATAGCTCGGCAAATCTGATTGAGGAGATCAAACATAATCTCAGTCAATCATTTGACATGACTGATTTGGGACTTTTGCATTATTGTCTAGGTGTTGAGGTTTGGCAGATAGATGGTAGCATCTTTATCTCTCAATCCAAGTATGCTCGCAGTTCGCTTGATAAGTTCAAGATGAATGATTGTAAACCTACATCTACACCTATGGAGAAAGGGCTCAAGGTATGGAGAAAGGGCTCAAGCTATCAGCCCAATCAGATTCACCTGTGCAAAATGAATCAACATTCAGGCAACTAGTAGGCAGTCTCATTTATCTCACTACTACTAGACCTGATCTTAGTCTTGTTGTAAGCTAAATCTCTCGCTTCATGACAGCTCCTAAAGCTGAACATTGGGTTGCAGCGAAGCGTCTGCTAAGATATGTGAAAGGCACTTTTGATTACGGCATTCTATATGGCAGGTGCAAAGATCCTAAGCTGATTGATTTTACAAACTCGGATTGGGTAGATTCTATTGATGACAAGAGGTCTACTTTTGGGTATGTGTTCAATTTGGGTATAGGTGCAGTTACATGGACCAACAAGAAGCAGTAGGCAGTGGCTCTTTCCTCAACTAACGTAAAATATCGAGGAACTGTTAAAGCAGCTTGTGAGGCAGTTTGGCTTCGAATGATGCTTTCTGACCTTCAAATGTCTCAAGCAAGGCCTTCCCCCTTGTACTATGATAATCAAGGGGTGTTGAAACTTGCCAAAAATCCAGTCTTCCATGAAAGGACCAAGCATGTTGAACTTCATTATCATTTCATCCGCTAGCTTTTTGAAGATGGATCAGTTGTGTTGCAGTATGTTCCAACTAAGGATCGTACTGCAGATATTCTCACCAAGTCTCTGAGCCCGGATAAGTTTGTCAAGTTTAGGGGGCACCTTGGTGTAGTTGATAGATTGACCATTAAGGGAGGGTATTAAATTAATATTTAGTTTATATTAATGGTCAATATTGTATTACATTTTACATTAAATTATTTTTATTTTATTATTTGCTTTTGTTTCTATTAGAAAATTTGCTTTGTAAAATCTATAAAGAGACTTCGTCTCTTTCATTTTAATTAATGAAGATTTTACCGTTTCAATACCTAATATGGTCTCCTAGCCGAGACCCATCTTTGTGTCATTTGCATAATATTCTCCCTAAGTTGCACTTAAGGGGGGGACGTTGGTGCGAATAAATGTCTTGTACCTAGTTAATTTCCTTACTAGGTAATTAGGGGACATATTCACATGTTAAGTTTGCTTAGGTTCTAAGATTCCTTTTAGAAGTCTTAGTTGTCATTACTAGATCTTATCTTATCCTAGGATGTTTTGAGTTAGTTGTCTCATGTAATAGGATTAAGACACTTGTCATGATCTTGTTTAATCCTATTCCTCACCTTGCCTATATAAGCAAGGCATCATATGTACATTGCCATATTCAGTGTGGCTGCTATTTTGGCATTCTTGCATCCTTAATCATAGCATGATATTTCTGCCATCTCTCTTGTGGAAGTTATTTTGTCTTGCAGGTGATCCTGGGGTGTTGAGGAGTTCACCGGAAACTCCTTCAAATGCATCATACACAACAGATTATTTTGTTCACAGAAAGGAACTAGGGAAATGTGTTAAAGCAACAGAGTTTTCTTCTACTTCTGAGTAGGATTCATCTCCTCACATTGTTTTTCTAAGTGAGAATTCCTTGAAAGATGAAGCCACGCATAGGAAACACACACTAATGTACCACCTTTCACGACACTTGGCCAAGCCCACGAAGCTAAACAGGTGGATCCTAAAAAAAATGGTAGCCTCTTCTTGAAGGTAAATCTATATTGGCCCCTTTACAAAACGTTTTTCTTTGTGGTCTAAGCAATCCCTTAACAAGGATGTGATGCTTCAAAGTGGACCCTACATTTGGAACTAATCCTACCTATGCATGAAAAGATGGTACCTAGAATTCAAAACCTTCACAAAGGCCTTCACTGTTGTTACAGTTTGAATGAGATTACCCAACCTACTGTTGTACTTTTAGGGCTCTATCTTTGCTCAATTAGAAACTCCACTAGGAAATACATCTTAGGGCCAGCCACATCAAATGATCAACCCTCTTTCACTCTTTGTTCTTCTTTCACATTTGCCCAAATTTTGGTCGAAATGCACATCTCCAAGCATTTACTAAAAAAAACTAGAGCCAAAGTTGGTGCCAAAATATGGAAATGACTAGTGGATTATGAGAGAATTGCTTGCAGATGTAAACAAGGTTTTGTTCACAGAAAGGAACTAGGGAAATGTGTTAAAGCAACAGAGTTTTCTTCTACTTCTGAGTAGGATTCATCTCCTCACATTGTTTTTCTAAGTGAGAATTCCTTGAAAGATGAAGCCACGCATAGGAAACACACACTAATGTACCACCTTTCACGACACTTGGCCAAGCCCACGAAGCTAAACAGGTAGATCCTAAAAAAAATGGTAGCCTCTTCTTGAAGGCAAATCTATATTGGCCCCTTTACAAAACGTTTTTCTTTATGGTCTAAGCAATCCCTTAACAAGGATGTGATGCTTCAAAGTGGACCCTACATTTGGAACTAATCCTACCTATGCATGAAAAGATGGTACCTGGAATTCAAAAACTTCACAAAGGCCTTCACTGTTGTTACAGTTTGAATGAGATTACCCAACCTACTGTTGTACTTTTAGGGCTCTATCTTTGCTCAATTAGAAACTCCACTAGGAAATACATCTTAGGGCCAGCCACATCAAATGATCAACCCTCTTTCACTCTTCATTCTTCTTTCACATTTGCCCAAATTTTGGTCGAAATGCACATCTCCAAGCATTTACTAACAAAAACTAGAACCAAAGTTGGTGCCAAAATATGGAAACAACTAGTGGATTATGAGAGAATTGCTTGCAGATGTAAACAAGGTTTTGCTATATGACATTAGGCAGATCAATGTCCCAAATGTTCTCCTTGAGCTAAAATGACCACCTTTGAAGCAAGTGACCTAGTGGAAAGGATCTAACCTAAGCCATGCAAATTTTCTTGTTTGAAAAGGAAGGAGTTGCAAATGATGTGTCTTGATTTCACATACACCAAACCCTCTTGCCTCTCCTCTTTGTGATACAATCCTAGAAAGGGTTGTGTACTCCCTTTATACTTTGAAAGAGAATGATCAAATTATAGAGCGTGTGTTGGAGGAGGTCTCTTATACGATTTCGAAAAGGAATGATCAAACTAAGGAGCCTTTGCTAAAGCCAATTTCTCATTGCCCTCAATCTGACTTTGATGATCCTTCCAAAGTAAACACAGACCAATGGACTACTGTAAAGCAAAAAAAGAAGATTCTATGCAAAGATGGAAATGGGAAGTTTAAAATGACCCTGCATTCCCACATAAATAAGGGAAGCAAGGCCCTTAAGAAATATGGTTTTCTTCACTGGATGTACTCCTTGGCTTCTTTAGCAAGGTTGTTTTGTATGTTCCCCCCACCTTATATGGTTTGAATTTTGTTTTTACTCTTATACACCCCTATTTACAAGGTTGATGCACAAACCAAATTTTATTTTCAGTCTATTTACTCAAAGGAAGTGGTCCCCTAGACCACAATTACCCTACATATCTACGAAAATATATTTATATGATATCATATATATATTGTCACTTATAATATATGATAAAACATTAAAATTTAAATTGATCACATACATATATATATATGAACAATTTAAATTTAATGTTTTTTCTTTTTTTTTTGAAATTTTTGAGTGATTTTTTATAACTGTAGACTTTATATATATGCCTTTAGGTGTATAAATAATTGAATAGATGTGTATTTTTTTAACTGCCATATCTAGCTGTATTTGTATTAGGTCTTGAAATTTTGCTACAAATTTGCTACATCTGTCTCTGATATATACGTTTTCGTGCAACTTTGTTTGAAATATAGATTGTTATACAAATAGGGTGGATACTGCGGAAGATTATATTAGAAGAAAATGGACCAATGCCATGATTTTAGTATTTACAATTCAAAGTGCAACCTTCTTGTATATGCAACTTCACTTTGTATATACAACTTCCATAAATTTATAGTTTGCATATATCTCCAAAGACATGTTCTTGTTTTGCCTGCCAAATCAATTTACAACTCCATGATATTGGAAATTGTATAGCATCAGTTTTCTGGTTTAGGAAAACTCGCTCATATTCATAAATGAAACTGAAAGAAAAATCCTTGAAATCTGCAGAGAAAGTAGCAACTGAAACTAAAATACATACATCGACAGATTCAAAGACAATTTCTTGATCTGAAAGCTGAAAAGTTATTGGTCCCCCAACTTTCTTATTTTTTCCCCGCCCTGTTGTTGGACGAAGGATGTTCAAACTGTACGAAAAAGCATTTCCCCTTCCAGAAATCTTTTCATACTTTGGAGCTCCCCATCCACATTTCTGACATTGTTGTTGAAGAACAGCTTTAGGCTGCTTTGTTAAATCCCCCTACAGTATCCAAAAAATATTAAATAATTAAGAAATATTTAAAAAATAAGGTGTTCTAATATATTCATTTAAAGCAAAAGATAAAACCAGTTCCAATCATTTCACCATTTACTCTTGTAACCAAACATTGAAACTAAATTCCATGTACTTAAAAACATTTTGAAAATTCATACTCTTGAATTAAAATCAGTTGATATGCTGAACGGTGTTTGGCTACTTAAGCAACTCCAATGAATATATAGAATGGAATGAAGAAATTGCTGATCAAACTAAAAACTTAATGCAGAGAATATTATCTGAGATATTAAGTCACTGGGAAAAGCAGACAGTAATAAAGGGAAGGAATGCTTAGCAAATTAAAATAAGTTTGTTTAAAACAAAAGAAGTATCCAGACAAACAAAAATCCTTGAATATTGATATTCTTATTCTATGTCATTGCCAATACCCAACAAAGACAAGCTTGATTCCTTTAAAAGGCAAAAGTTCCATGGGATTCCCCTGTTGGTGGATATGAAACTTTAACCAATCAATAAAGTAAAGCTATTTGGAAAAGGAAACAATGAAAACACTTCATTTGAACAGGAGATTAATTTGTTGGTTCGTTCTTCCCAGAAATAAGTGAACTCTTTTGCATCTAACTTGTGCCTATTACCTCATTAGCAGATTTCCCACTTTTTCTCCACCTGTCTTGATTTTTCTCTGAAGCTTTTTTATGTGCCCATGCAATAGCCTTTTCCTTTTTCTGAATCTCCAGAATAGCTTGTGGCACTTCTTCATCTGGGGAAGCGTCTTCATTAAATAAACCTAGCATCTCTATTGCCTCTTGCTCCTCTTCTCCTCCTCCACTTGTGATCCTTTCTAAAGCTGGATTCACCTTGCTAGGAGAAAAAATTCCACCCTCTGCATTGACAAGGTCACTTTCCTGGATAACAGCAGCTCCATCAGTGGAACTGCAACTCAATGCACTTTTTTTTTTGGTTTCTGCTTCATCATCTGAAGAAACACCCAGGGAGAAAACTGTAGACGTCTCTTGATCTCTTTCATCAAGGGGAGATAATTCTATCATTGAAAATTTTGAATCCATTTTTTCTTCGTTATCAACTGCTGTAGGTTTCACAGATGGAACTGCTGTGCTCAATATGTCTTCAGATAATCCTGTACACAGCAGATAAAATAATCACTAACATTCTATAAAGCTTCATAGACATATTGATTTGTAATCACCGATTGAAAAAAACTCTGAACTCAGAATTAACCTAAAGAAACCATCTCTTGTTTAAGTTCACGTATCAGGTGGCTTGCTTTCTCCTGTTTCTGCTTATCCCCTTTTTCCTTAGCTTCCATGGCTGCTTGTCTGGCAGCCTGAAATTCTGCAGCAGCAGATACAGCACGTGTGGCTGGATCAATAACCTACACAATACAATCCAGTCAAAACCACGCATATCCAAACAACCTACAAAGTATATCTCTGAAAAAAGTGAAATATTTGGTTCTTGTCAACAACTTAAACTAAAATATATGATACAATCATACAACCTTTTAGCTATATTAGCATTCACTTTCTGGTCAAAACATTACAGTCCACTAATTTCCCTTTCAGAGTATGTTAGCAAAAAAAATTCAAAACATCTTTATACCAGACAAAGCAGAAACAAAATTTCTTCCAAAGACTCTTAGACTATACTTTTGATCTTTTAAACAACAGTTTTTTTGCAAAACTTTCAAAATTTTGACTTCCGAATAACTTAGAAGCTAGATTCCAAAGTCTGTGAGTCCTAAGTAATCAAAATTCCTTCTCACAAGGAAACCTATAGACATGAATATCAATGCTACACCAATAACATCTTATTTGACTGGAAGTCTAGCACTCATTCTGAATTTTAATCATATGCTTCATTTATGCAAATAAGAAAACCAAAAGATATGTGATAGACAAACAAACACAGGATTTGGTTGAGTGGATTCGTACAGATCGACTCTGTTTGTGCCTTATTCTTTCACTTGAATTAGTCCACATCTACAGAAATCAGACCATCCACATATCAATGTTATTATTAAACATAGGAAGTTTCACAAGCTAGATATCCATTCTCCACATAACAAATCTTAAATGTTTTATTGGTACCTCCCAATCTGAATCATTGCTAGCCTCCTCGTCACTGGTCCCAGTTTCACATTCCTCCTGTATTAGGAGTATGACAAAGAGAACATCAAAACATAAGTCCATACATTTTTATGCCTAGAGGAAAATTAAAAGATTTAAGAAATCTGTTGAAAAGTAGAAGTATGTCTCAAGACGGTGCCAGCATTTCAACTAAATAATTTTCTTCTTTAGATATTCTCCATTGTAGATTATATTTCCTCTCAACTACCCTTCTAGTGCCAGCATTTCAACTAAATAATTTTCTTCTTTAGATATTCTCCATTGTAGATTATATTTCCTCTCAACTACCCTTCTATTTTAAAATTTGTACAGCTCATTTCTTGCATGTTATAATTCCTATTAAGAGACAATTCACTGAAAGATGTTTTCCCTTCTAAGAGACTATTAATTCACATTCCTCCTCAGAACAAAGAAAATGATCAGAAAATGGGTGATGGTACATTCTCTTGTAATACAATGTCAACATGCCTGTTGAACACCTTTCTGCCACTAATAGTTACCATTAGTAATGCTCCTTTTTCTGAATCTTTATAGTATATCTCTTCTCCACCAGAATTACAAGCTAAAATCGCACTATTGGTTTTGCTAGGCATAATAATCTACACACTTATTTGTAATGTTATACACTGGTTTTGTTAGGCATCAGACCTTGTTCATATACTTAGTGTCATACACTCCACTAGTACAAACCATTTTTGACGAATGGGATGAACTTAAGTGGTAAATCATTGGGGCTTTCATGGTTGAGCCATAGGTTCAAATCCCAGGAATAAAGTTTTCAAATCTGCTCGTACTGCATCCAACTCTAATGCAGCAAACTCAGGAGTCGGGACAGATGGGCATCTAGACAAATGAGATCCCCCTTTGGTCATGGCATCAAAATGGAAGATCACCCTACAAAGAGAATTTCCCAAGAAACAAATACAAACAATTTTATTCATCAGTCATTAAAAATTAGAATTATATGTTAAATTTCAAATTTTGATGTGTTCCAAACATGTAAAGTCACAATCTCATGCCCACATTTTGTGTGTGGCATTTACATAGAAGTTCTAAATCTCAACAAAGTAAAAACTTGAAAGTGGTAATAAAGATCAAACGATGCTTATCAAGTAATGATATTAATAAAACATTTCAATGTAATAGAAAATATCTTTATATATACCTGTCTCAAAAAACTGGTGGGTTACAAAGCAAAGCACATGATAAACAGAAAGTGTTCTTCCCTTGGATCTAATTTATAACTTTACAAGATTTTGCAGGAAAGTTGTTTTTTAAATCTGACTTCAAATAAAGCAGTTACAGAAAAGTACAGAGCAACCAATAAAAAGTATATATGTTTTAAAATAACACAGTAGCTACCATTAAAGGTTGAGAAGGTTGTTTATGCTTGAAATACTAAGGAATAGATAGTCAAACCCTCTTGAGGAAACTAGCATTATATCAAAACATTACCCATTCTCAGATTATTTATAAAAAGAAAACTACATAGCACTTTATGCCAAGGGATCTTCAAAGTTAAATTCCGACTGCAGCCAACAATCTGATACACATTATATATTTTGCATGTCAATCAGAGATGGAAAATACTAAAACTTTTGAAGGTTACAAACAATACATAGTTTGCTTTCTCAGATTAATTTGATGAGATCAGCCAGAATAAATAAAAATAATTATTTAGCTCTACAAGCATCATCTTTATAAACATATTACGTGCAACTGTTAATTTGGTTGATTACGACTAGCTTGGCATTTGTTAAGGGGACAACCTTCTAGGCAATATCTCTAGTATATACAAATAAGCATACATTGGAAAAATACTCCTAAGCAAAATAATTTTAATGGTTTCATTATAGGTGTAAAATACTCTTCTTTTTAAAAGACATTTCAAAACTTTTAAAACAAATAATACCTCTGTCCGTTGACTCATGTAATGCCGAATCCAATCTGCTCCCTCAGCTTGTAGTAGTTTCTGTGGCTCCTCTTCTATATTTATTTTTGATTTGAAAGCAATTACAGAAGCAGGTTTTCTGTTCTCTTCAGATAGCACTTGAGACGGTGCCCAATCCACACGAGCAGTTGAAATCACATTAATGGATCTTTCTGCACCAGCTACATAAACTCATTCCCAATATTGCATTGCCAGACTCCAGAAAATACATAAAGCAAGGAAAACCAGATATATAAGATGTGAAACTCCTATACCTTCGTGTTCTCCAACAGAGACCCCACTTGAGAACTTTAGAGGGAGCTCATTTCCAGGAATATTGAAACATAGCCAATCTAAAGCTGCTTCCAATGTAGGTTCCTCCTGCTCCTGCAGGATAAGAATTTGCCCACACATTTAGCTCATATATCTAGAATCACACAGAAGAGTAAAGGGAGTTGAATTTTTGTTTCATTTCCAAAACTAGTGATGCATAACCAATCTAAAGCTGCTTCCAAGATAGGTTCCTCCTGCCCCTACAGGATAATAAGTCATTCACAAACAACGAACTTGTATATCTTGAATCACAGGGAAGAATGAAGGGAATCAAATATATGTTTCATGTGATATGACATAAAAAGAACCACAGCATACTAAAAGTTCACCTTCTCTTGCCAGATGCAAAAGTAGTCTACCTATTTTTCTCATTCAAGGGATATTTTCATTCAGAACAGTTAAATACATTAGATGTTCTTGATAGTATTATTTGCAGGTCAAAGTATGTTCCAATAACCTGAGTGAAGAGGACTTGTAAAAAGGCATAAAATCTGACATGGGAAGATCTCTGGACAAGCCGAAATGCACAATCCTGGACAAACTTGGAATCAACGAGTTCCACCAAGCAACTTGGAATCTGGAAAAGATAAAACTCACAAACAAAAAGACCAAGAGGAAATGGATTTAGAAAAATTGAGAAGATGGAAAGCTCGAAGGCAAATTTTGATCCTACAAACTTCCAAAACGCCAAAATTCAGAATAGACAGAATTTACTAAGTCCTTTATAGAACTTTGTGAAAAAGAGGTAAGAATATTATTCACAACAATTACATATTTGATATTCCTGAAATGTCATAAAGCTTGGGATACTATTCCAACAATGGATAGCTCCTCCACTCTATTTCATCCCAAACCCATGAAACCTGCTCCTCACATTTTGATTGAGGACTCAAAGCCCCCCAACAAAGAGAAAACTGACATTACAAGGGAGAAAACCATGCCAAAAGCCCATTTTACTCTGAGACAACTATCATTTGGCACTGGACAGTATAAATCAAAATGACACTTTGAGTAGCATAATGAAAATCGTGAATACCAAAACAAACAACAGAATTTCAATAAAGAAAATATGACCTTGCTGATGCAAAACTTGCAGGGCATAAAAGAGAAACAGAGAGGTATAATTGAGAGTTTGAATAAAATCGGCAAAGAGCTAGCTATCCTTCTTTATTGCTATCAACAGTGAAATATTCCCAATGGGATCTGCCCTAAAACTTTTGTTTTCTGCCCTAGATTTTTGATTTATTTTTCTGCACTTTTCCGATTTAGTTTCTGCTCAAAACCTAGGACTGAATTCTGATTTTTATTTTCAGAATGATAAACACTTATAGGCTGATGGATTTTGGTTGGTTCACCACTAGACCCAATGTATTTCATTAGCCCATTTTGACACTGAACAAGCAGGTGTAATGAACCATTTTGGTTTAAACCAACTTAGACATTCTGCCAATGGCTTGCATTAACACACGTTGTCCATTGAACAAGTGTTGATTGAGGTTGACTGTGCCACCTGCATGCTATGGTCAGTTTGCCGCCATTTCATTTTGTTTGCATACATTGTAGTTAGTAGTGTGGTCGAAGCATTGTATGCTCTCACCTTGCCTACTCCAAGATTTGGGTGATCAGAAATTGTGAAAGCATTGCATATGCATTTTATATCTGAAAATTTTCAAAAAACAAAATGTAGGGTGGTTTGTTACATATATTCATATGTAAATCTACAATCATCATGCATTGCATGTGCCATTTTTGTCCTACTCCAAGAAGGAATTTATCAATGTTGTTGAAATCAAATACACATCCTACTTCATTCTCTTAGAGAGCATGATCGGGTTGCAAGAGGCCCTTGCAATTAATGATCATGACACAAAAGTGGAATTGATCGAATGTGGAGATTTAGATGCTTTGAGCCTTCAATAAATATATGAGTGCATCAATAGCATAGTTGGCCAAATCAAACTCATTGTATGACAGAGATTCCTCGCCTTACAATTCTACAATTAGTACATTCAGCCTATCATTCAGCAGAGGTAGGAGAAATTCAACACTCCTTTGCACATGGCTACCAAATTTTAGGGAAAAAAATTGCCCTCACCAAAACCTGTCCTTGTGCCCCCCCTTCCCAAAAACTCAGAGAAACACTGGTTCTAGGTGTCCCTACATTCTTTCACAGTTTTAGATGTATCATCGGTTCCTTTCTTGAAGCAACTAAATGTAAAACTCCAAAGTCCTGCAAAAGGAGTAAAACATTAACTGTAATACCAGCTTCTTTATCTTCAATAGCAAAATTTAAGCTGAGAGCTCCCTAATCTTCTGAATGAAGTTCGATGATGCCTCTAAGGATAGTGTGACAGACGTAACTTGACGGGAACCCCTTTCTGATGTTGACCTAAGAAGCATCATTGGCATTATTCGCAAACTTCTTTATCATTTTGATATAGGGGATAAAAGGGGGTTCCCACTTTGACTCCCCCTTTTCTATTTATTTTTCCTTTCTGCAGGAGTAGCAGTCTTGCATTCAACCTGGCCTTTGAGTAGCAAATGCTTATTTTATCATTTACCTTTTCTTATAATACCTTTGTCTCAGTAAATGCCCTATCTCTTCTATTTTCTTTGTACTTTGCTCAGTGGCAGATGCCTTGCAGATCGCCTACAGTAGGCCTTGGTGCACAATGACTCAACTGAACTAGATAGTTCAATGCCTCTCGGTGGTGTTGGAAAGTATCTGTAAAATGTATGCATGGCATTCAGAGGGGATTTTCCAAAAGCAAAAGGTCAGGAAATCAGATTATTGATAGAGATGATTTACGGATTCAATCGTATGTGTACCATCTTATTTATAACTCCAGAAGAGTGTGAAATGGAGGGACGGATGCCATCTATACTCCCCCTATTACAGTAGAGCAAATTGAATAGGGATTCGACTATGGAGAATTGAGAGCCCTGATATGGTATTTCCGGTTGGTGGAGCATGAAACCAACAGCAGTACATAAAAATGAAAAGCGAGTGCAGTTGATTCAATTTCATCTATACTGACTAGGTATCATTTCCATAAGTTCGGAGTACACCTCGGGCGCGTCTTGGCACTTGTTTCCCTGTATTTATCCTGATTGCATTTTAAGTCCAAGGACCAATTTTCATCATCCGCGGAAATTTATATTATACAGTTCTTTGTTCAGTAATTTTAATGTTCTGGTCGTCTGTAGACATCTTAGATAATTTGATTATTTGCAGACATCAATTTTCTACATTTCTTCCTTCTGCAATTTAGAATGGGAAAGATAAGTTGAAGGACTTTCATGCAACTCAGGTTTTCTTGATTCTTTAAATTTGACTGAGAATTTCTGGCATTGTCGTGGCTTAAAAGTGGCAAAGGCAAAGTGAAGCATAATTAAATCAAAACAATTTCGTATTGCATGATAATGCGAATGGAGTCGTGAAAAAACGAAGAATGCATAGAAAATGGAACAAAGGCGTACAGAAAGCGCGGACAGGGCAGGCTCGATTTGGAGAGATGTAAAACCCTCACAAGCGAGCTTGTCGTAAATGTTACGAAGCCTTTTGGCCCTCTGCGCTTCCAACATTCCGCCGCTGCCGCTGCCTCCGCCGACTGCGGGAATAGATGGTCTGTTGTTTTGCAGTAGCCTGCGTAACTTGTCTTCATTTTGAGCTGTTATTTGAACTTTTGGAGCCGATTTTGACCCTCCGCTTTTACCTTCCTTCTTTTGCCCCTTTTGCTGTTTCTTTGGCGCCATTCTTGCACAACTAAATTTCTTCGCTGCAAACGAATTGTTCCACGAAGTGATTTTGAAGCTTTAGTTAAATTTGCGCAACTAAATTTCTTCGCTGCAAACGAATTCTTCCACGAAGTGATTTTGAAGCTTCAGTTAAATTTGCGCCCTCAAAGTTGACGCATTTACGGGCAGGATAGAGAAAACCTGGAAAACACGCGAGAGAGAGGTGCCGGGGGTACCTCGGTTGGCTTTACCTGACGCACGAACTATTAGAATTAGGCCCCAGCCAGGTGGCCTGCGCCCATTAGTGATTGGGGAGGGATAGGTTACGCCACATGTATAATGGATGACCGTTTAGGTTATTTTCAAACCCCTTTCGAAGTTGGATTTCCTATATGGATCTTCATTAGAAAGCTAGCAATTTTGTTGATGTTTCCTCATGCAAGTATCAACTTTTAAATTGTTTTCATATTAAATATGAATATTTTCATAAGTTGCGCACTCCATGATAAAGTGTCATTTAGTATCCACATTCTTCTTATTAAAGAATATGCAAGTTCTCTCTTTCCAAACTTTTTTCGGTAGAGTCCACCTCCTAGACTCGCATCTAAGATGAGGTGATCTAGTCCTTAATTGTGCAATTAACAACCTTGTTTTTCCCTAAATAACTACCCCTAAATATGTTTTTTCACCATGCTCCCATGTTGGATTAAACTCTTTGATGTAGTTTGTTTTTTTTCCACATGGTCGTCTAGAATTTTTTCATCACATATTTTTTTATTTCCTCGTTGGTGTTAGGACATTCATGTAAATTAATGTCCCATTTGCTCAACCATTTGTTGTTTTGCTTCCCCAAGTTTTCTTCCAACAACCTAATTCATCCTCCACAACTATTTTGGGTCAACAATGGTTATCCATGTTTTTTACCTTCTTTAAATAACTTAGCAGTAGAGTTATTGTTGTTGCCTCCAACAAGAAAGTTCCTACTTCAACCAAAAGAATATTATATAGGTTTGTGGTTTTCACTTCGAGCTGCCTATGATTAAATGCTTTTGTATTCTTTCTAATTGTCTCCAACTACAATTTGACATGCTACTTCCCCAAACTTCACAACCTTAAAGGACAACCGATGTAAGCAGCAAACCAAAAAGGGTTTTATTGGTTTCTCAGTCCCAAAAATTAACTTTTTGCACCTGTTTTGAAGTAAGTAGACATCCTTCCATTCTCCTTACATCCTTTTCACTCTACAAGACTCCCAACTAAGTTTGTAGTGAAAATCAATCCCAAGATACTTGTACTCTTTCACTGTTTTCAATTGGTCCTTCAAAAAGATAATTAATTTGCTTTTGTTTTCTATTTAATAAAAAATTCATGACTTTGGTCTTGGTAGTGTTCACTTGCATCCCGACCTCGTGGCAAAATAGTTTCAAGGCCTTCAAGTGTTTACTTGAAATGAGGACACATCATTTGTGCGAGAAGGATGAAGGAATTTTAATGATGTCCTTGAGATCAAGTAATCTAAGGGACCAAGAGATACAACAACACATTTTCAAGTTCCTTTCGATGTCAACTCTTTTTTAATAAATCTTGGTCAAGAAACATGTTGTTTAAATGTGAAGCCTTTCCTCCTCAAATAGCTTATTTAGACTGTACAACTTCAAATTGTTTACGAATTGAATATGAATATCCTCATACATTACACACTTTATGATGAAGGGTCATTTGGTTTCAACCACCCCTTGTTGTAGAAAATGTGAGTTTTTTTTTTCCAATCTTCGTTGGGGATCATCCATCTACTTGTCTCACATCTAAGATGGGGAGATCATGTTAAGTATTGAATTCTTGCAATTTTACCTAATAACACAAATTGTATAATATTCATACATTACACACTCTGTGATGAAGTGTCATTCAATTTCAACCACCCCTTTGTTGTAGAAAATGTAAGTTTTTTCTTCCCAATCTTCATTGGGGACCATCCATCTACTTGTCTCACATCGAAGATGGGGAGATCGTGTTTAAGTATTGAATTCTTGTGTGTTTACCTAATAACACAAATTGTATCATCTTCACATTTCTTGCATTTTTTTACATGTATAGGGGAGTAGGGGATGATTTAGTTTGTTAAACCATTTTATGAGGACTTAATTGTATAGCTTTTAGTTAATCTCACTTACACATTTTTATGAGTAGATCTTTGTAGTTTTTGAGTTAATTTTATTTTCATATTTTATGAGTGATAGTGTCCAAGAACACATTTTTATGAGTATAAATGCATTATTTAATACTTTTTTCATTTAGGTGATGTTTGGAGGGGTGAAATATCAAGTTCCAATGGGAAGTCACCTATCCTAGTACTACTTCAACTCAAGTACACTTAACCATGGAATGTCCCTCAATATCAAGACCACTTAGTTTGCTACCTCATTTTACATTATACAAGTTAAACAAAGATGTCAATCATTTCATATTAGATTTTATCTATATATTGATAAAGTAGAAGAATTTGAGTATGTAATGAGGGTTCTTTTGTATGCAAATGATCTCATTTTAATTGCAAGGTCTATCTAAGAATTAGAAGAGGACTTAAAGGTCTTAGAGAACTTTTACCAGGAGGTAGCCATGTAAGTAAACACCAACAAGAACAATATCTTGATCTTCTTCAATCAAAAAGAAAAAAAGGGGCTAACTTCTATTTTCAAAAGGGTCTTTTGGAAGAAATAAGATAGTAGAAATAACTTGAGATAGCTTTAAAGCAATAATCTCAATTGGGAAACATGTAAAAGAAAGAGAATTTTGAGAGGTTAGAGAGCATTTTTTGTTGGGAAATGTGATTGTTATCACTTCGATTTTGCACCATGTTGAATGTGAAATTCAACAATCCAGTGTAACATGGGAATGATCTCAAAAGAATGAATACTTGGATAAGAAAAAACCTCCAAAGAAGGTCGGCTTCCTATTAGTTATCACCTACTCTATTGAATTCGTAAGGAAAAAGGTATAAGGACTATTGAAAATGAAATAAAGCTAAAATTGGTAAATATTATTTCCTATGGTGATACACCTAACTGGTAAAAAACTTGAAACTTCAGAGGACGGACACTTGCTTTTCAATGAATGAAACTGAGCACTTACACAACCTATTTCAATAAGTTTTATTCATAAATATTTCAAAAAAGGCTTAAATTCACCTATCTTTTAGAAGGGAAAAGGTATTCTCACAAACTAAAAGCTATGTGCATTTATCAAGCACAATCTCCAACCTGCAATAAAATTCACCTTGCAGAAAAGACATAGAATATGAGACAAAATGACAAGGAGGCTAAGTACCCCACATGTGATTTGATCAATCACTTTGATAACACACAACTCTACAAGAATAAGATGGCAAAAGCTTCAAGTATTGATATCCAAGGTCCTTTCTGAATTCATGTCAAAATTGAGTTACAAAGTATGTTGTATTCTCCTAGAGACTGTAAAAGTCATAAATCAGAAAAGCACATATCAAGAACTAACTAACAATGAGTTACAAATGAGAATATATCATCATCTCCAAGTAGCTCCATCAAAATAGGAACTAGAACCTCCATGAACTCGTATGCCTTCAAAAACCTAAAATTTAGCAACAAAATCCATCTCCAAAAAAGCTCATAATGGTTGAAAAAGTCATGCAAGACTTAATCAAACCAAAAAACACCCCTAAAAATGCTTCAAACTAAGTCAAAATCCTAAATGTGCTCCAAATGTCTCCAAAAAAACCCTCAGATGCTCTCCACAAAGTGATGACAACACACCATAACATATCCCTACGTTGGTAACCAACTCATAACAAGATCAATTTGCTCCCAAGATGATAAGATAACTAATAACTACCTCAACTATTCGACCAAGTCACTCGCTTTGCATTTAAAGGTTAACAAGATGAATTAAAGGTTTATAATAACACCTCTTAACCCATTTGTTATACAATGATTATAAATGCAAAGTAAAAGCTCCACCCTGCAGAAAGCAACCAAGAAAGCAGAAAAATTCAAAACCACTTGTGATGTGGCATCCACATTGGCACTCAACCACATGTGGTATATTGATATGGCACAGAGCATTACAAAATTTACCAAGGCATATAATATGCAAAGGTTACATTATACTTCTTCAAAAGTCGCAAACATCAATACTTGGCAGATTATTTTGATAAATAAAGTGATAAAAATCACTTCACTTCTATTGATGGAAAAATAGAGTTTTCAACCCTAACCCAAAAGCATTGAATGTTTTGTTATTCTCATTTTCACTTTTTTGAAGCTTCTAGATGAAGCATCCGCTGACACCATAGGGTTTCTGTGAAACTTAGAGCTTCTCAATGGATTCCATGGCTGTATAGAGGCATCAACCTGCATTTTGCTGGTTCCCTTCATGCAACACATTGGTAAGTCATTATGTTGAAGTAGTTTAACAAAACACTCATTTTTTTACTTGATTTTTACCTATAAAGGCCCTCCATGGCCGCGGGCCTCTATATCTTTCATGTTGATTTCTTTGTCTCTATCTTTTCCAAATCCTGGGACCGCTTTATTAATGGCCCCTTGTAAACAAGGTTGGTGTTTTCTGTGCTGGAGGGTCGAGGATTCCAAGTTTCTAAGCTATAAGGTTGTAGGTAAATCACTATGTTTTTTCTGGAAAATAATGCATCATCACTTACCAAGTGCATGCATTAATCGACTGCTTATGATCTTCTAAACTCGGGGGTTCCATCAACAACACTTTTCCTGTAGACTCTACATTATTTTGAAGATTTCATGCATATAAAAATGTACACGACAGACCCTGGGTCATGGCCAGACCCTTTCCTTCTAGTAATTTCTTTAACACTCGACCTCTATGCTTGCTTAACATTCCTCATGGTAATGTTGTTTGTGGTTCTCTACAAATGATAAAGGGTTTTGATACGAAACCCTAACTCTTCCTTTATTCTTTTTCAGCCATGGTCTCAATACCCTGTTTTGGGGTCTACATTGTTGCATAAGAAGACTCATCTCAACTAGGTTTCAAAACTCATGCCTTGAAAAAAGCTTCCATGTATTATGATAGTCATTCTTTGTCGTACCCCATCCTTTATGACAAAACTTGTATGCACATTATGAGACCTCTAAATTTCTATCACTATATTGGTTTCTAAACCACCCTATGTTCCTGCCTTTTGTACAACTGCAACATATGAGAATAAATGACACTTTTGAAAGTGACCACCACGCTAGAACTACGCATTATCCTTAGCTTTGCAAATTGCATTGTTCATTGTTCTTACACCTGAGAGTTCTCTTGGCACAAACAACATAGAATGGTTATTATCCTTGCTCCATAACACTTATGACAACTCCTAATAGCACTCAAATATGAATATGATGATTCCATTTCATTTTAGAACCCCAAATTTTCTAGACTGGGTTTGTATTACTAAAAGACAAGGGTTTTACTACAAAACCCTATGTTTGCTTCCTCTATCATTTATGACTATCTCTAAACTATGCTCCATTATTTTCATTATGTTGTTCTTCCATTGTTTGTTATCTTTGTCCAAAACCAAGTCTTTGATATTCATTGATACGTGACTTTCAATGCCTCCTAGAGCATATATATTTATTGCTTCCAAAATGTCCATCTTCTGTACTTGAAGGAGCACACTTTTGTTCGTCTTTGTATTGGGGAAACCCATCTCTTGAATTCCCTCAAGAACTGGATCTCACTCAGTTGCACCACAAAGATCATTAAGAGTATTTTGAATATTATAGTTGTTCCTTTTGAGAAAAATCATCATTCAATCCCTTGTGCTTGAAACCTATGTCTTCAAGCTTAGGAAGAAAGTTCTATAGAAATGGATTTACCATTCAACATGAAGAACTCACTCCTATAGCAGAGGGTATGGTCTTTGTACTTATGCTCTTAGGTGCTAGTTCTCCTGTTGATTCATTAGTTCCCAGCCACATCATTGACACTGTAAATATCTGATTACTAAGCACTAGAACACCTTGATTGACATATTATACCCTTATCTATGTCACTGCACTTGATAAGCACCATTGTTCAGTCTAAATGAGACTGAAATTCCATTTGAGCATCAACCTATCACTCATACCATTAAATTCATCAACCTTACCATGCTTATTCTATCAAAACACAAAAAGATAGCACACTGGGCTCAACCCTTGTGGGAGCCACATTTAACCCACATGTTGAAATTTGATAAAATAATAACATTGCTTTTCCTGTATCTGCACATGAAGCAAACAAGTTAGAAAAGCATGCATGTTCTAGGTGTGTTTGATGACTTCATTGGTTTTCTAGAACACCATAGCTCATTTAATGCACATCATGGTCAATTTATACATGCATAGGTAAATGATCGTGTATGGTATGTAACTTTTCATTGCTTGGAGCACTGCTCTAACACATTGCTATGACCTAATGCAGGAAATCAGGAGCACGAACTAGTAAGGAGCTAGAATGGACAAAACAACTCGAGCAACAGTTGGACCAAACAACTCTGAACCAGTCATTCAGGCAATGACTGGTTACCTTCTCTATATGCACTTTCTCTTCTTTCATTTACTTATTCATGTATTTGTTGATCTTGATTTGTAATGAATAATAAAAAGCTAGCCTCACGGCTTGTGTGGTACAAATGTACATTCTTACATTTACATTCAATAAAGACTACCTTTTCAGAAAAGATTTGTAAAATCTTTCTTATGTTATATGCATGTGTATGAATACAATGTTATGTAGTTGTAATCTTTCTGGATTTTTCATTTATACATCTAAATGTAATATAAGAAAGATAATAAAATGAATACCTCATTTTCTCAATTTAAAATCAAAGCACTTCACCCGATTGATCCTATGGGTGAAAATCTGGAAACATTTTTGGTGACCTCTGCGGTTGTTTGCCTACTAAACACTGTTGACCAATTGCCTAGACCTATCCTTGGGCACGGAGTCACTCAGAAACTCGACTCAAAACTTATGTAACTCAATGACAATATGAATGACACCTTGGCATATAATGAAAACAAAACAGTAGGAAAGAAACTATCTAGTTGTGCTGAAAAGCACTTAGGGAATAAAACATGCAGCTGAACTATAGTGCAACAACAATTTATTGAAAGAATAAACCTAACGAATACATACAAAGGTAGATCATACCTCAAAACAACATTTAAGGTTAATCCCATTAACTGGGATTGGCAAGATTTCTCCATCCATCTTTGATAACTAGAATGCATTGTGCTCCTTGCACTCAGTGATTAGAAAAGGGTCAATCCAGAAGTTGTCAAACTTTGAATGCTTACTTGGCCTACTCTTCAGTACATCCCATTTGAGAACATCACCCTCTTTGAATACTTTGGGTGTAGCTCTTTTATCAAAGACCCTCTTTGTTTGGATTTGATGATACTCCAATGAGTTCATTGCCTTGTCTCTTGTCTCTTCAAGCTCCATGAGCCTAGCATACCTAATGAACATTGGGTCTTGTTCTTCAAACATCTCCAACTGATGGACAATATCAAGAGTTGGCAGCTCCACAGATAAAGGCAATCTTGCCTCTTTACCATAAACTAGTACAAAAGGTGAGTTACCAATTGACTTCTTAGGTGTTATCCTATCTGCCCACGAAGTAGATTTCAATGTGGTATGCCAAACTCTCTGATTCTCCTCCATGGTTCTTTTAATAATTCTGATCAAATTTTTGTTAGTACTTTTTGCTAAACCATTACCCTGCGGGTAATAATTGGAAGAGGTATTCAAATAAATTCCATGTTTGACAACCCAATTTGCAACTCTTAATCTGACAAATGCAAGAGCATTATCTGAAATGATGGAGTCAGGTACTCCAAACTTGGTGATTATATCCTCATAAAAGCTCAGAATAAAAGATTCATTAGCTTCTTTCAAAGCTACTGCTTCTGTCCACCGTGTAAAATAGTTGGTTGTTGTAAGTACCCACCTATGACCAGCACTTGAAGGTGGATTTATAAGTCCAATGAAATCAATACCAAACCTCATAAAGGGTTGCTCTACCTGAATAGGTTGCAAAGGTAAAGGTGACAGTCTCTCTTTCCCTGCAAAAAGAGCACACTTAACACATTTTCAGGCCCAAGCATGGGCATCCTTGAATAAGTTGGGCCAGTAATAGCTAGCTCTCATTATCTTCCAAGTTGTTGTTCTATAAGCAAAATGACCTCCTGTAGTTCTATCATGGAACTCATCAAGTACCTTTTGAATCTGATTATTATCAATACATCTTAACATAACACCATTAAGATCCTTCCTGAAAAGAATGTTATCTACCAGCACATATGGAATAGATTGAATTCTGAAATACCTTCGTTTAGCTCTATCAAAACCTAGTGGACACTCACCAGTTTGTAAAAAATGGGTCATATCTTGAACCCAACCTACATCAAATACAACATATTGAATCTCATTTTCATTGACTAAAATAGTCTTTAAATCTGATTTCTGCTCATTTTTAGGACTTGAGGCCAGCTATTCACACAGTCCTCTACCTCTTACAAGTTTCGTGATCTTGATATCTATGTCATACTCCATAACTTTAGTGATCCATCCAACCCTCTTCTCATTTATATCTCTGCTCAACAAAAACTCTTTCACACTAGGGTGTGCAACCATTAGATGAATCTTATTATTAGAAATCAAAGGTTTGAATTTCTTCAAACTCCTGATTACAACAAGCACATGTTTTTCTATAAATGAATATTTATGCTCGTAATCTCCCAGCTCTTGACTAAAAAAGGCAATGGGTTGCTCAAACCCATCATCATTTTGTTGTACTAGAATTGTTGAAATAGAATCTAAACTGTCAAAAGCATAAAGAACAAAATCCTTAGAGAAATTAGGATTTACCAGAGTTCGATCTAGTGCTAAAGCCTCTTTGATGACTTCAAAATTGTATTTGGCCTCTCTTGTCCAACTGAAAATTGCATTTTTCTTTAACATGGCTATCAAAGGTTGTAAAAGATTAGCAAAATAAGGTATAAATCTCCTCAAAAAATTAATTCTGCCTAAAAAGCTCTGCAGACCCTTCTTGTGATTGGGTAATGACAGCTCAAGTATGGCTTTGACTCTTTCAGGGTCAATAGTAACTCCCTGTTTTGACACTATGTGTCCAAGAAGCTTACCTTCATGGACAACAAAGATTCTCTTTTTCGGATTCAGGGATATTCCAAACCCCCTGCATCTCTCAAACACTTGTTTCAAATGTGACAGATGTTCATCAACATCCTTAGAGAATACTGTGACATCATCCAGATAGATCAACACAATTTTATTGATTAAACTTTGAAATGCCATATACATGGCTCTTTGAAATGTGGCACCAACATTAGATAAGCCAAAAGGGATTATTTTGTAGGCCATAGTGCCCCACTTCGTTGTAAAAATAGTTTTGAACTGGTCTTCTTCCTTGACCAGCACCTGGTTATAACCAGAATAACTGTCTAATAGAGAAAATCTTTCAGAACCAACAACCACTTGCAGGATCTGCTCCATGGAGGGCAACAAGTAATGATCTTTCAAAGATACTTTGTTAAGATCCCTAAAGTCCACACGAAGCCTAATCTCTCCATTTTTCTTCCTAACCAATACAAGGTTAGAGACCCATGAGGTATGCTTAATAGGAAAAATGATACCCCCCTCAACTAGTTTAGTCGATTCTTTAATCATTAAGGGATCAAGCTTTGGGTTTAAAGGCCTCTGTTTTTGTCTAACAGGCTTGGCTCCAAGTTCTAACTCAATTGTTTTATGGGCAATGTGGGGATCAAACCCTTTTAAATATGACTATTCCCAAGCAAACACATCATGAAATTATTGACATAAAGCAATAAAAGCTTGTTCATCTTCAGTTGAACAAACTTTGCCTATCTTAAGGAGTTTACTTTTTGAAAATCTCAAGCTCCTCGTAGTGTTCTTCTTTGATCTGAAAACCACCCTTACCTTTCTTAAGCTGGTCATCAGTGCTGAAAATAGATTCCAAGGTGACAAGTCCCTTAGGCAGCTTGTTTGTCTTCAATTGTATGACTTGATCATCATACTACTGCTTGAATTTCTCTTGGTTCACTACAGAAAACTAACCCTCTTCAAGTAGAAATGACAGAATCTGCTCATTGCTGTCAAACACTTGCCAGTGAATGTTGTTATTAGGAATTGATGGCCTAACTACAACCTTCACATATTGTTGTGTTTTCTCTTTCTTGATATCATTAGGGATATCAAACTATGCACCAACAGTTGCAATCCTATCAACATGTTTATTTTGGCTCCTTGGGATATAAACTAAGTTAAAGGCATCAAATTCCTCTATCATATCCCACACTCTGTTTCTATAATACTTCATTGCATCATTCTTGGCAACATTCGGGCCTCTTACTTGATTGACAACTAACTCGCTATCCCCATAAACTTTCAAGCAGCTTATTCCTCTTTTCCTTGCTCACTCAAGACCTTGAATAAGACCTTCATACTCAGCAATATTACTAGAGCATGCAAAAGAAAAATGGAATGCAGAATAATACTTATCTCCTTGCGAGGATACAAGCATTGCACCCCCTCCAACTCCATTTTTGCTTATGGAACCATCAAACTGCATTTCCCACAGCTCATTTTGCTGCTCAATCTGACCTCCCATCTTCTTTTCAAGATTTGGCATTTATGTCCTAGCTTCATACAACACATAATTGCCCAAACCAACATCCTGAATGTGCTCATTTGGACTATCAATCACGTTCTCAACTACCCATTCATTCAGGAGTACCTCAGGTACACTTATACCTTATAATTCTTGAGTTGCAGCAAGCTCATTGTCTTCAAAAATATCACAGTTCGTGTTTGCAGCATTAGGAACAACATAAATAATACTTGGGTTATAGGGTTCTATATGGTCCTTGGCCAATTTCTCAGATCTTATGGTAACCTTAGTCCCATATCTCGTTGTGAAGAGCAAATGGGACCAGTCTGATGACAAATACCCCCCAATTTTGGTAGTGAAATCCCTAGACAAACACAAGGAAAAAAATAGAGGTAAATCTATAACAAACACATCCCGAGGTATGGAAAAATTAGGACAGGCATGCAAATTCAAGCTTAAATCCTTGATAATACCTACGGTGTTAATAGTTGAACCATCTAGTTGAAGAACCCCCTTTTCTAATGGTTGATATATCAGTCCTAATTAGTGTGCAATATTTTTGGGTATGAACAAGCTACTAGCATCGCTATCTGCCATGCAGTTATGAACTAGCTTATCCCCCACTATCAAGGAAACATAAAAAGGAGGAGGCTTAGCATCCTTACCTTGTTGTTTGATGGGTTGTTGATTGTTGTCCTGAGGAGTATTTGTCAAAATAGTCCTAACTTGACCTACTGATAGCTCATCAATCACCCTTAAACCTGATAAGGCTGACTGTAACATGTCTTTCTGACCCGGGATAGCTAATGAATCCCACATCGACATTGTTACGTTCACCTTTTTCATGTTATCAATTATATTGAAAGGTACAATCGAACTTACCTTTTGATGGGTACTTACACCAACAAGATTAGATTGGAAGTGTGACTACTCCTTGGTGGCTCCTTGAGAGTTCCTCTGCAAAACGCGAGGCACTTGTGATGTGGATGGTTCAACAGCTACAACCTTCCCTTTGTCAGTTGTTTGCTCAAGATCAAGAGCTCTTTTCTTCGCTCTTGTGTTTGATGCAACTGGATCATCTGCATTGATTCCACAAAACTCCTCTCCCTGCCAGTTTAATAGAGTAGCATCATTTGTAGGGTGCTCCTGCTGCTATGGAGTTCCATCATTAGGTATGTTTTGTTGAAAACCCGCAACGCTCTACACCATCAATGCTTGATTTATGTGTCCATTGGAGCAGGTGGCTTGATTGTGAGGTTGGTTGCAAGGATAGCACCACTCGTACTCTACTGCCAAGTTATTTTGAATAGGGACAAGGTCCCTAGCTACACTAACAGGTGTTGGCGCATATGCCTGAAAAGGCCTTGTGTTCACATTCTACCTTGGGCCTTGGTAATTGCCTTGATAAGGCTATTTGTTGCCTTGGTACTGTTGTTGTTGACCCTGACTTTGCTATTGATAAGGTGTGTTATATGATTGTTGCTTCTCTAAGTTCACCAGGTTGTTACCAAAAGTCTGAAGCAAACTTTTGATCTCCTGTAGCTCCTATGATGAACCTAGAATAGTTGTTTTCTGAGTTACAACAACTCGAACAACAACTGGTATTGTTGGTACAGATGGTAAAGGTGCAAAAGGTGAAACTTGTAAAGGCATATTATACTGGATATCCAGAAAAATGGGCATAGGGGGCCTCGGTGCTATCTTTCCAACTTGAATTAAGTTGTTTTCTACTCTTATTACAATCTCATAAGCATTAGGCAAAGAAACTCCACCCATTGATTGTATCATTACTACTATATCACTCTTAAGAGCTCTTAAAAAGTATAGAAAAGCATACTCAAGGGATGCCTTACCGTTTCAGCTATCCTAAACCAAGTCCTTTGGAACCGAAAATTAAAGTCTATAATTTGCTCCAGAGGAGCTCTCTTTATGGTTGTCAGTTGCTCCACTAGGGACAAGTTATCTAATTTGTCTTGAAATTGCTTATGCAACTTGTCTCCAAAGTCATCCCAAGTGGTAATAGTGCCAACTGCCAAACCCCTATACCACTGCAACGCCTTTCCTTTCAGTGATGTTGCAAGTAGCGTTACAGCTACATCTTCCTGAGTTATGTGATGAACTCTGCATAACGAAGCAACATCTCGTATGTGCTCAATTGGGGTAGTCTAATCCTCCCTTGTGAAGATTGGCAAGCTTTTAAGAGTTGCCATTGGGATAGCTTTGTGATGTGCCAAGTTTTATGGACTGCCTCCATTAAATGGCACAAAGGGTTGATTCCTAGCCATTGGAGCTGGTTGTGGTGGATTCAACTGAGTTAAAACAACAACTGATGGACTTGTTGCAGTAGTAGAACTTGAAAAAGAAAAAATTGCAAAACTTGAAGAAACTGCAAATGAAACCTTCCTTGGGCTGCTTGAAGGTGACTTGACTATTCTGTAGCTTGGTGAAGTAGAATGATTTTTCCTCATGGAAAAATTTAGTGGCGAATATTTTCCAATTGGCGAATTCTAGGAATTGGGCAAATTGAAATTGGCGAATTTACCGTATCCAACAGGGTGTTCAAATCACCCGGATTTCATGAACTATCGGTCCAATGCATGTCCATTCACCAACGGTTTTTTTTTACGAGGCATGTTTAGGCAATAAATTTGCCATAATAGACTACGCATTTCCAATGGATCGATTAATATTTTTGCCTGGAATCCCGAGGAGCATGTCATAAAACACCAACATATTCGCCAATACTATTAAAACAACATTATATGAGGACCCATTTTGCTAATTAAAATTTACAAATAGTTGCTTGTGAAGACCCATTTCGCTAATTAAAATTTATAAATAGTTGCTTATGAGGACCTATTTTTCCAATAATATTTAAAAATAATTACATTTGAGGACACATTTCGCCTTGAAAATTACAAGGTATCATTGTATAAGCACGCGGGATTCGTCAAATTTTTAACATACCATTTAAAAATCCCACAAAATTCGTCAAATATGGATTTGATATAAATACAATTGAAACTGTTATTTGTTCTTACACATTTTGTTCATTTATGAGGTTCTACTTCTCGATTCAGAAGTCAGGGAAACCCGAAAACGTAGACTCAAAGGTGAGTGATCATTTCTTCATACTGTTATTAGTTATAATAATAAAGATTTCTTTATTTGTTTTTCATTCTTGCTTTAGTCTTAAACATGATTTTGAGTAGGGAATGAGATCTATATTCTCTATTGGTCTGTCCTTCTTAAATAAGAAGAATTTTTTTTCCAACTTTTATTTGAAGTGAGATATCAATATGTCAAGTAGCAAGGGTAAGACTCCTGTGGGTAATGAAGAGATTGGGAGGCCATCAAAACTCCCAAAACATGGAGGTACCATAAAATCTTACTTTGGAATTGGAAAAGCTTCTAATCCATCAAATCAAGGTGGAGCTACATCATCAACTCTTCCACCAAATATTATTGAAGATGGCATTGACAATACCTCACCACCACAGGAAGGTCAAGGTGAGATTGTCATTGAGTTAAATCAAAATGTATCAAATGAGGATGGCAATACCACAAAAGATGTTCCAAGGGATACCCTAGTTAGCTAGAATGAGATAATTTACTTGGATGAGGATGATGTTGGTAGCAAGAAAAGAAAAGGCAAATCAAAATTGGGGCGTGAGTGGGAAATGACAAGGAATTTTCAAAATTGGTTAGTTGTCGAAGTATCCATTCCTTGAACCAGTGGGGGTATCAAACGAAAACGATATTGAAAGGGAACAAAAGTTCAAATGTAAGATTTGTAGTTGGAAATGTGGAAGAGACAAGATGATGCAGCTAAAGCTTGACACTATAGAAAATCATATCGGTAAAGTTTACAAAAAACAAATCATAGACAAAAAGGAACAATCAATTGTACGATGGAAATCAAAGGAAGAATGTATTCATATTAGGTATCTTGTAGATTATGGAGAGAATAACCATAGAATGTTGAAAGTTAAAAAATGTGAAAGTACACTTGAGGCTCATTTTGGAAAAGCCATGGAAGCAACAAATTTGTCAAAAACTGTTCAGATGAGTGTTATTTTTCATATTTTGTCCAAGGAGCATCCTATGATAGACTACCGGGAATATTTTGATTTATTATCTTATTTGAGTGTTCCCCACTTTCCCTTCTCACATTGGTCAATAAACGCTGGATGGGAATGGGTGAACTATCTTGCTACAGTGGAAAAGCAAGATTTAAAGGAGAAAGTAAAAGAGTCAAATTTCATTACATTATCTTTAGATCAAGTTACTACGGTAGACAATACTTATTGGGTTTGTATGCATTTGTATACTGTAGAACAACATGTTCGCCAAGCTCATCTTCTTTGTGTTCATAAAATGAAGGACAATTATTTGAACTAGTCAAGAAATCTTTGAATGAAATTGCAGGTATGGATGAGTTGACAATTGCCAAAAAGTTGGTGTTTGTAGGAGTTGATGGAGCTCCAGTGATGCAAGGTCAAAGGAGCAATGTTTGCACAAAGTTACAAACTACTTGTGCACCATACATGCTTGGAATTCATTGCATGGCCCATAGAATAAATTTAGCATTCAAAATTGTAAGCAAGTTTCCTACAGTATCAAAATTTGAAAATCTAGTTCACAAGATCCACGCATACTTCTGCTGAAGTCCCGAACGTTTTCTTGAATTTCAATATTTTGTTCAGGGAATAACACCTGTAAATAAGCTTCTCAAGGATGTCAATAGCATATGGATCTCCCTGCATGGACCAACGCAACGAGTTCTTTCAGAATATCAATCCTTGATTGGAGTGATGTACAAGCATCGCAACACAGTAGACAAAGCTCCTAACCTCTTACGTAGGTTAAGCGATATAGAGACACTCTTCACTTTAGCTAGTCTTCTCCCCATGTTGGATGAGATGAACAATCTTGTGAAGAAAGCCCAAGACGAAACTATGTATATTTATGAATATGCCAATCTACGTAAACTTACATGCTTGGCCCTTGATCATCTATATCTAGATCTAACACAAGATGGCACAAATTATTTGATGTGGCAGAAAATTACTGATTTGAATAATCCTGACAATTATTTACACTTTAATGCAAGCGGGCACTTATGTATCTGTGTACGTGGATATGAGATACCAATGCACCATTACAAGATAGCCAGGGACTCTAGTAGAGAAGTACCTGTTAACGAGGAAGATTTTAACAACATTGTTAAATCTGTTAGTGATAATTTGAAGGAAATTGCAAAATCTCTTTCCTCAAATATTCGTGAAAGATTCCCTTGACATGAAATACTTGAAGCCATGGGTATTGTGTATCCTCAGTTTTGGGTAAACCAAGATAACCCAAAATATTTTCATGATCAAGTAAGAATCTTGATCGAACATTTTTTGAAAGAGGTAGCATATAATGAGCAGACAATAGAAGAAATTTTAAATGAAAATAAGCTTAGAAAGCAATGTAGGAGTTTTGCAACAGCTATGAGGGACCAGTATAAATCCATGGGCAAGGAGAAGGCCTTTGAACCAAGATCAATAAAAAATGTTTGGACAAGCTTAGGTCAGAGTGAAATATTGCGTGGTTCGATGTCAGAATATTTCAAACTTTTTGATTTATGTCAAACAATGATATTGGGGTCAGTGGAGGATGAGAGAGTTTTCAGTACATTGGGGTTTTTGAAATCAAAGTTAAGAAACAAACTGGACAAGAATTAGGAAAATTGCTTGAGGATGAAAGGAACTATGTATAATGTCAAAAAAATTCCTTTTGAAAGGGAACTTGCAATCTGGAGGTCCACATGTGAAAGAAGAGGGACCGGGTTGTGCAACACAGGCTCTCCAATTCCAAGCGTCGTCGGTACTAGTGGCAGTGGCAGTGGTAGTGGGCTTGGGATAGATGACAATGATATTAAAATTGACACAAATCACACAATGAATGTTGAATTTGAGACACAGGCCTAAGAAAGTGAAGAGTGGACTTAGAATCAAGATGACTCTTTTACTTTATCTAAAAATGAGCATCGGTTTGAGGACCCCGACTCCGTTTGTGAAATGGAAGAGAATTAGCAAGTTTTAGGTATTTTTACTGCACTTCATGAATGAATTTCCATTGTTCCAAAGTCCAAACTATAGTTGATGATATTTTATATTATATTCAATGAACATTGAAATTGTGAATCATTGCACTTCATGATATCTTATTTTATATTGCACTCAAGCACTGCATGAATCATATTCCAAACTGTAGTTGATGATTTTTTATATTGTATTCAAATAAATTATGAATCATTGCACTTCAGGATATTTTATTTTATATTGCACTTCATGATATTTTATATTACATTGCACTTCATGAATCATATACCAAAGTCAAACTGTAGTTGATGATATTTTATAAATTATATAGTATTCCACCATCCATGAAATTGTGATATTAAAATTTAAATTTGATCTCTTAAAAGGAAATTTAATTTTTCTTTACAAATAAACTAGCCTCCATCGAGTCCACCCCACTTACCTTCCACATATCAATAATCACAAAAATATACGACACTTTGATTTTATGATTCATAAATTATGAACAATGCAAATTGTAGAAATTTGTGTGACAAGATCCATATTATAGCCTACATTGCATCCATAAACAAATTTAAAATTTTGTAGTGACGTAGTTCTTCCCCCATTCCTAGCAAAATTCAATACCATCGGCCTAGCAATCCTTTATTGGTGGAACCCCCATCACAGTCCCGCCGATGGCCCGAAGAAAATAGCTCACAACCTAGTATCGGTGTAACAATACTCTATCGGGCTGACTCTTAAGGTGCTATCGCAATATACCAATACAGTCAAGTTGTCAACAAAAGTAACCATGAATTATAACCATGGGCATGAATTATTGAATGCATAAAGTATATCGAGGGAACTATGGTGGATTGGGGAAACATTATTTGGCGTCCCACCGATAGAATGAAGGATAGGTGTCCATTGGTGGAGAGGGTGGCTATCGGTGAAAGACTGATGTGACATCCTGGGGCATCATTGAATTCAAAATATTTGAAATAAATGCTCTTCTTTGATGACAAGACTGAAAGATGGTCCACATATGGTGCATTTATGAACTAGAATTGAACTAAATTATATCACAAGTTGATCGCATACTTGTTACAAGATCTTGGAAGATTTCGCTTAGGGCAGAAGCAAAAAGGCAAAAACTTGGGATTCTGAAGCAACAAAGACTGGTGGACTGTGGAGGCGACTCGGCGAGACTCACGCAAGTACTTCAGACCTAGATGAGAAGCTATTTTCATCAAAAGCTTAAGATTTAAATAATGGAAGAGAGTACAGACAAATCCAACGCTAAAAAACAAAAAACCAAAAAGACTGAAACTTTGTATCAACTGGACATTGAAAAGCCTAAGAGACTCCTAAATGAAAACCTGATAGATCAATGCCCCGGGTCGGGGCTGAGACCCAAGAGGAGTGCTCAAATGAATCCTTCCATGGATTGACTATGGGACAATCATAAGGGCTTAGGGGATGTTTGGACACCACAACGAGGGTACGACCTCTTCATGTACCATTACAAAAAATAATTTAGGTTTCAACCAGTCTGCAATCCGTGGAGGTTGAACCTAGGAAGACTTGTGGTGCCCAATGTGTTTGTGAACGCAAAGCTAATTAAAGCTCTTGCTATCAGATATGACCCTAAGGAAAGAACTATTCAGTTAGATGGCGAGGGTGACATGCTTGTTATTTCTAGGGATCTCATTTCTAATGTATTTCAGTTAGAGTGTTCATTGAATTTATCATTCACGGTCAAAGATCTCTTGATAGAGTATCGCCACATGGATACAAGCTATAAGAGATAGAAATCACCTTTGCATAGGCCCAAGGATGAAGGAGGCCAACTCAATAGGTTCTCTAGTAGTGAAAACCCTCCTTTCCATGAAGATTTGTTCAAAGAGTATTTCCGATACACCTATTATTCAGCTGGTCAAATTTTGGGAGTAGAGGTTCCACCTCTCATGTTGATTGCCCCAATGGTCTTAGCTATAGACATACAGAGCAAGGATTCCATGCCATTTGATTATGCTAGCTACTTGGCCAACTCCCTACATCGAGGGCTTAAAAAGATTAAAAATAATAGTGATAATATTAATTTTGAACACTATTATTTTCCTATGCATTTGCTTTTGTATGAGGGACAAGTCAAAGGGGTATGGAGTGAAGAATTAAGGATAAAAGATACAGATGAAAATGGAGATTTTAAACCTGTACAAATGTGGACTTCATTGTGGGACAGACGATTTGGTAGGTCTCATTATCTTTATTTTGAAGAGTTTTTTGTAACACCATTGATGAAGTTGTTGGGATATCCGTGCAATTATAACCTATCCCCAAAAGTACAAAGATTTTTAACACCAAAGAAAAATGACCAGAGAAATAAAATGAATCATAACTGGGGAGACTAGTATGCTTTCCTTGATTGTACAGTGATAAGGGTTTATGGGTTCGAAGGGGCTCCACACTTGATGCCACGAGTAGTTCCTAACCGAATTGCTTATTTAGAAATTGTGAGGCAATTGGCAAAATCTGATTCCAAACACCTCAAAGGACATAGCAAACAATATATTATGCCCAACACCTTATGTTTTGGAGACTTTACAATGGTTACCAATGAAGCATATGGAGAAATTGATGATAAATTAGCATAGTACAACCTACCTCTAGGTGATGTAAGAAAATAATTTGATGCAGAAGGGTTTATTCACAAGGTGAGATTATCGCAGGGGCTATTAGGGTATGAACATTTTTTCTCAATTGAAGATGTCATAAGAAACCATGATGAGGCTTCCACCAAGGAAAGAATGGCCGCCTATAACAAGATTATGCTTGCAAAGGAATGGAAGAGAAAAAATGTCCCATTTTATTCAAAGGCATTTGGTGAGATACAAGATCCTTTAACAAGAATTGAGCAACTCATCGCTCATGTCAATGAACTAGTAAAGGATGTTCCCCCAGTTGTTTTTGATGCACCTCATGCAACCTATTTAGGAGTACAATCTGAAGACATAGAGCCCTTGGATTACATACCTTCACAGCCTACTCCTGAGGTATGTTTTTCTGTAGATATTGATATAAGTGAAGAAGAGCAGGGTGATGAAGAGGGTGAACAGGTCAAACAATTCAGTGCTCCTGTGATTGCACAGTACGAGCCCACTCAAGAGAAGAATATTGTAAGATTTGAGGCATCAAATGAACTATCTTATGGTGTGAGGGTCAGGGATAGACAATGAACTTAACAGAAGAAGCAAGTGACAAAATGTATTCAGGATCTGGGTACAACCTAGACGAAGCCACCTTGCTTATTTGGTCACTGTATCCCCATGATAAAAGACTTGCTATAATTAGTAATCCAAACCAAGTGTTTGGTCATCTCTTGGTTCAACGAGTAGTGGATACCAACCCTATAGAGACAACAAAATTGAACATAAATGTGGCAAAATTTACCAAAGCACAGATCGAAAAACTGATTAAGGAAAATGACAAACTGAAGAAGGAGCTAGCAAATCAGAGAGAAAGAACATCTTCCTCCTCCACATCAGAGTTTTACTCCCCATGGCTTGAAAAAGATAAGAGAGTGCTTGATGCATTGGTTGATGCAGCCTATTGGAAGAATTATCATCTGAAATCCCAGGGGAAACGCAAAGAATTGGAGAAAGAAGTGAAAACCATCAAATATAACACTGTATCTGAAATGATAAAAAAAAGATTCAAAAAATGATGAATTGTGCTAATGAATATTGGAAAGTATTCAAACATACACATATTACATTGGTGGAGAATGAATGATTGCAACCTAGAATGATGGAGAAAAAAAAGGAGCTCATAGTTAAGAATGTCATGAAAAGACAAATATTGCTGACATATAACAAGCTGGTAGAATCAAATAATGGATATCATAACAGGCTTAGGGAAGATTTCAATTGCTTTGATTCAGTCCCACTCCCGACACTTCATAATGGTATTGGAAATCTGCGAGAATATGATGACTGGAAGGAAGAGCTTGCTAGGATTCTAACTACTGCATTACAAGAAATAAATAACGAGGATATGGTTTTACAAAACACTCATAAGTAACTCAAAAAAATAATGTCTATGGAATATGATATGAAAGAGGCGATCTCTAATGTGGACACCTATGCTGAACAAGAGTACATCCATCACCTCTTTGCAATCAATTTGTTTATTAGCCAAACTGTAGATGTGTCAGAATCAGATTCAACGGGACAACCATCAGATTCAGAGTAAGAATGTCAGCCAATAGCATGATGAGTGCCCTATTATGGAGTAGAATCCTTGAATAGATCTTAGGTGGTCACGAGCTTCTGCTTGAAGATTAACGGATCAGTGCATTCACCCGCGACATTGTTTTATTTATAATTTGAGTTATGTTTAGTTGTCAAATGTCATGAATTTTTGTAAGGGGTTTGTAGCTTGTTGCATCTCATATATAAGAGAGATCAAGACCCGAATAGGAGATCAATGGATCATCACATCATTTTTAATTAGACTTTAGAGTAGAAAATAGTAAGAAGATAGATAATAGATTGCACCAATTCGCCCATCCATCTTATATCATAAACTATTTTTATAATGCATATCATTTGAACTTTGAAGATCAATACAATGGAGAAGGTTACACATAATTATTGATTTGCTTTCGAGTATTCATCTGTTGTGGATTCATATGCCTATATGCTATCAACTTATTTGGCTATCTCCAAAGTGGTTGTTTATGTTATTCAAATTGAGTGTGTGGAAGTACATTTAATTTGTCAGTACATTGAATTTGAATTCTTCAGAAATAGGGGCTGTGACCATGGGGTTTTAGATTTATTTATGGACATGATCATTGATCAAGTAGTAATGTGGGCCACAAAATGGATCTTGTCACACAAATCTCTATAATTTGTGCTAATCATAAAATCAAATGTGGTGTATTTTTGCAATATGTGGGATGTGGGTGAGGTGTAAGTTGGTGGATACTGATCAGGATTTTTAGTCCCAACATAACAGAAGCTAACAGTTCAACATCCATAACTTAGAAGCTCTACCAAGAAGTAAATATAATGAGCTAACAGTTCAACATCCATTACTTGGAAGATCTACCAAGAAGTAAATATAATGAGCTAACAGTTCATCACCTTATAGTTCAAATGATAAAATAAGCAATACAAATAATTGAACATCATCACATTACTGAAGTCTGAATTTGAGCTTTTTAATTGATTTTCACATGAAGGAGTACATATTGGCATGGGCAATGCAAAATCTTACCAATGCCCAAAGAAAAATTTGCACAAAGCTGAGTTGGAACTTGGAAACTCATATTATCAAAGATTGAAAATTAAAAATCAAGTCACTGTATCACCTTTTCTAGCAACTTCCACTCTTCAGGTGGTGGAATTGCCATTTATTCTAACTGATGTTGTTTGACTTGAAGTTTTGTTAACATTTCATGATTGTAATTGGAAGTGGAACCTGTCTTGAATTCTTCAATCAATTTTGCATTCAATTTTATCAGTGTTCTGATGGAATCCAAATAGTTCACATCTGGGTTTTGAGGAAATTGGTCCAAATCAATCTTCCTTGCGCCTTCCATCTTCTTTCTGAAACCATCATTTCCACAGAATCGGTCATTTGTGTCAAAATCCTCTAGAAAACCAAGCTCTGTGAAGTTCCTTACCTTTTCATCCACCACCTTCATCTTGTCTGCAACCAAATGCAAATATTCCTTTGTTCCACGCATTCTCGAACACTTTTCAATGATAGATGCCAACTTCATTGAGGTTTCAATGCGATTAGTAATCCCTTTTGATTTCAAATCATTGTCACTGGCTTTGGAGACTGTTTGTAGAACTTGATTTGTAGATTTCTCTAATTCTAGCATGTTTTTGATGGCCACTAAATATTTGTTGAGCTTCTTATATTGTTGTCTGATAGCATCAATCAATTGAAACATGTAACACAAATGATAAAATCTCTACATTATTTCATCCCAAATCTTTTTGTTTCATATGCCTCACTGTATCTCTACAAAATGCAGATAACTTATTTTGAGAAGATTTAATTTCTTCTTTTGCTTTCGTTAGCTCTGTCTCCAATCTTTCATTTGTTTTTCTTCGTTTCTCCAATTTTTGTTCCCACTGTGCATTTCCATTCGCAATGCTTAGTCTTAATTTTTTTGAACTAGATTTTTTCTCATCATACTTCTTGTTCCTCTCATCTAGCCTTTGCTTTAGGTCATTCACTTCTCTCTGATTTGGTTTATCCTCTTTTCTTGTTGATGTAGAGGCATATTCTATTATTCTTTTTTCTAATTCATTGCTCTTGTTATCTGTTGCTTTCCTCTTTGCTATCTCACTTGCTAGGTCTGCTTGTAACTTTTCTATTTGGGTCTGCAACCTTTTCTTCTCTCTATCTTTCTTTAGCAATGATGTGTACACCAATTCATTGTTCTTCTTTGATACATTAATTTTGTCAGTATATTTTAGGCCAGAAAAATCCAATTGACAATTGGTTACTTAGTATTCAGATCGATCCATCTGATTTGTTGGTTTTTTTTTTTTTTGAACTATGGGAACAACAATTGTGTACTCCATGATTTATTTATTTGTGTCAAATGTGGGTAATACCATGGTTGTTGTAGGCTCTGAAGTTACAACAGACGCACTCTCCACCAGTTGCTTTTTTTTATTTATTCAAGTCTAATTTCTTTTTAAACTCTTCAATGAAATCATAACCTGGGGAGGCAGGAACAATGGAATGCTTGAATGACAAAGGAATAGGAGTACTTGCAATTTTCAATGATGTCACAACCACACTAACTGGAAATGGGGGAGTGCCTGGAAATAACTCCTTTGTGGTGGATCCACTAATAGTGTGACTTGGACATGTCAAAATCCTTTGCCTCTTTTGATTGCCTTGATCACCTGGTGTTTCTGTGGTATCTTGTATTGTTTTCCTCCTATGTGTAACTTGTTGTTGTAGCACATGTTGACCACTACTAGTACTACCCATACCATCGCCACCAATGGCACTCCCAGTTGCACTAAGCTGTCCACCAAGGGCATGTCCTAGTTATGATTGTATCTGACCATGAGGATGAGGATTAGAAGCTCTAACAAATTGATTTTGACTTGTATGCCCTTGGTCTACTTTTTCACCGAGAAGCCCAAGGCCAGATTTATCAATTGGTTTTCTATGCTCAACATCTGTTACCATCCAGAGGCCTTGTCTTTTGGACCCCAAAGGACCACCTTCATAACCAATTTTTTCAAGTATGGCTGCTCCTAAGGTATATGCCGAAGCATATGCTTCTTTTGTGGCCTCACTTAAACCAGGTTTGTAATTGGCATGGATTTGTTCTACTTCTTCACTATCATTATTAGATTCATCATCACTTTATTTGTTTCCATGTTCATTAGTATGCTCTATATTCCACAATTTGCTAAACTCTTTATCTTCTTCATTAGCTCCATACTCCACAAGAGCTCTTGGATCACCTAGGTCCTTCCTCATAGACCAAAAGGCAATAATTTTTTATTGTGACCAATTTTTATCTATAACTTCCTTCTCTAGAGAACCAGGAATTTTTACTCTACTAGATATTTTATCACTTTTTTCATAAAAAATGTTGTATGTCTTGATTGTGTTTCAGTGCAATGTCATAATTTCTACTGACAATTGTTCAAAAGAAATACCATTCTCAACAACACTTTTCTCCATTGCTATTTTGACCTCATCCCAAAAATCCTTGTTTCTCATGTTTTCAAGCAAGGGTTTACTTTGATGTTGAATTCTACTTGCAACATTCCTATTGGCCACAATCATTGATTTAATGATGTCACATGGATCATATTGCCAGTGACAGATAACATCAAAGTCAAAAAAATTGAAAAGATTATGTGCCACACTAAATGCTTTTCTCTCGAATGTGAACCCTCCACATGAAAAAGGTAAAGAAGGAAATAAGGTCCTCTTTTGCTGACTGAGAAAGTGTAGTTCATCAACACTCAACACCTTCCTTACATATTCCAATGCAAAAACCATTTCTGTCACATGTATTGGAAGTTTGTATGGCTGTAATCCTGATCCATAAAATCTTAGCACAATATATTCTTCCATTAAGTACCAATAAACCAATTGTATTTCTTTTCCTAGTTGCATGCAGTTTCCACATGACATGGGTAATCTAGGCATTGGAGTATTTGTAATTTCTTGATGCAATGGATCCAAAAATTAGTCTACAAAATGACTGTAGTTCCTTTGAGAATCATGCATCCTTATCTCAGCGGTCCATTCATATACTAGAGCCATTTTCTTTTCCTCTGCATTACTATAGGGTTGAATTTGAAGCTACTTGGTCTAAAACTTTCCTCTAAATTTAAATAGAAAAAGATAGCACAAGTAGGTTGTGAACCTAAATGTCTTGGTGGAACCTACTTTAATCATTAAAAATTGTTTATGCATGGATTCTACAATGTGCTGAATATAATTATATTTGACATGTTCAACACCATAATGGATATTAGATACCATTTCAAGGAGGCTTGCACCCACTTCCAAATTGCTATCCAGATCGAGGCAAAATGCTAGCATGGAAATAGTATCATGAACCCATGGTTTAAAAATATCCAAATTATAAGGAGGCTTATGATCACCTTTCAATTTGTTTCTATCCTGAACTATTTTATTTAAGAAATTATTTTTCTCCCTTTCTTCCACTGTTTCATAATCACTAGCAAGATTTTCTAGGTCAATGTGGTCATTTCCAAATTCTTCGGTTGTAAACCCCAACACTTTTCCAAGTTCTTCTACATTAATGGATAAAAATTCTATTTGGCTATCTTTATTAACAATTGCTCTTTTCTTATCACCATAATTTTTGGCACAAACCATGATAAATTCTAGGCAAGGGAAAACTTCATGTAACATCATGCTCCCTAATCCAGTTACCCACGGTGCACTGATACTATTAACTTGCGTTTGATTTGCAGCCTTATTTTGAGATGAAAATCTAAGTTTTGAGGTACGCCTACCATAGATTTCAGGATCATAAATATCATTGTACCCATCAGTGAAACCTGGGGTTTTAAGCAATTTTGCATAATGTATTTTTTTCTCGGACATTGCTCTAGTGGTACTGGTGGTAGACATGCTTATACAATGTGAAGTTGTGAAATTTGAATTCCCTAATACTTATTATTCCTCCTTAATTTTTCTTAATTCTTAAGTCTCTAAACCAAAACTTCAAAGTTTGACAAAATAAGATTTTAAGAAATGTCAAACGATGAAACGTAGCTGCAAGAATTTTTCACTTACCCGGATTCTAAGTCCTGACTCTTGAAGATATTAATGCTGACAGTCATTGAAACTAGACTGGCTTTGTTGGAAGTGGAATTGTGGAATCCAAAACAGGGTGGTGCACTGCAATGAGCAATTTGAAGAGTGAAGATTGAAATTTCCCCATGTGCTGACCCTCACTTAGCAGTATAAAGTGGTTTTTTTCTTGAAATTGGAACATTAAAGTGAATCAAACGTCTTAAGTCTACATGTTGCAAGTTTTAAACTGTTGATCTTTCTAAATCTAACGGTTATAGGGTGATTTTGGAGGTTTAAGTTCACAAGCTTATCGCTTTGTGCATTTCATTCCAGAATGCAACTACAACCATACATCAAATGTTCATCCAACGGTTGAAACTTGAGTAATTTATGATATTAACTTAAAAAATAAACATGACACATGTGTTTTAAAGTTGTTTTAAACTTTTGTGCACTAGGATTGGTATCAAGGCCAAGGGGCCGATAACTTAGCATTACAAAGGTGAAAGGACTTAAAAAAATCTCCTCATGTGTTGACCCTCTCACTTAAAAGTTAAAAAAAAATACTTGATAGTTGACACTTAGCAATACAAAGTGCTTTAAATGCTTTTAAAATTTTTTTTGGAACATTAAAGTTGCAAATTTTTAACTGTTGATCTTTCTAAATCTAACGGTTATAGGGTGATTCTGGAGGTTTAAGTTTGCAAGCCTATCGCTCTGTGCATTTCATTCCGGAATGAAAATACAACCATACATCAAATGATCATCCAACGGTTGAAACTTGACTAATTTATGATATTAATTAAAAAAATAAACATGACACATTGACACATGTGTTTTAAAGTTTTTTTAAACTTTTGTGTGCTAGGATTAGCATCAAGGCTAAGGGGACAGTAACTTAACATTGCAAAGGTAAAAGGACTTAAAAAAATCTCCCCGTGTGCTGACCCTCTCACTTAAAAGTTAAAAAAAATCACTTGACAGTTGACACTTAGCAGTATAAAGCGCTTTAAATGTTTTTTTTTGAAATTGGAACATTAAAGTTGCAAATTTTTAACCGTTGATCTTTCTAAATCTAACAGTTATAGGGTGATTCTGGAGATTTAAGTTTGCAAGCCTATCACTCTGTGCATTTGAAATCCCATACTCGTAGTCCTTCCCCCATTCCTAACGAAATTCAATACCATACGCCTAACAATGCTTCATTGACGGAACCCCTATCATAGCCTCGCCAATGGCTCGAAGAAAATAGCTCACAATCTAGTATCGGTGTAACAATAGTCTATCGGGCTGACTCATAAGGTGCTCTCCCCGATATACCGATAGAGTCAACAAAAGTAAGCACATCATTGTAACACATCAACATCAGTGGAACAAATGATTGCATTCCCCTGATGGCCCGATATAACCATGAATTATCAAGTGCATATTGCATAAAGTATATTACTTAATTTCTTAAAGGAAAAAAATTGATTTGAATATATTAATATAAATAGACACTGAAGTTCTAAACTCAGAAAATAACTCTTTACTCTAAGTGTAAATGAATAATGAAGAATAGCACAACACAACCATTTATTTTATTGTAATTGAATTTCAATGTCACATTATTACATATCTTTTTAAAGACGAGTAGCTGTAGAGCAGGCAATCTCTCATTTTTAATATTCCTCATGGTAATGATGTTTCTGGTTCTCTACAAATGATAAAGGGTTTTGATACAAAACCCTAACTCCGCCTTTATTATTTTTTAGCCACAATCTCAATACCCTGTTTTGGGGTCTACATTATTGCACAAGAAGACTCATTACAACTGGGTTTCAAAACCCATGCCTCTTTGAAAAAAGCTTCCACGTATTATGATAGTCATTCTTTGTCGTACCCCATCCTTGATGACAAAACTTGTATGCACATTATGAGACCTCTGAATTTCTATCACTGTATTGATTTCTAAACTACCCTATGTTCCTGCCTTTTGTACAACTGCAACATATGAGAATAAATGACACTTTTGAAAGTGACCACTACATTGGAACTACGCATTATACTTGGCTTTGAAAATTTCATTGTTCACTGTTCTTACACCTGAGAATTCTCTTGGCACAAACAACATATAATGGTTATTTATCCTTGCTCCATAACACTTATGAAAACTCTTGATAGCACTCAAATATGAATATGATGATTCCATTTCATTTTGGAACCCCAAATTTTCTAGGCTGGGTTTATATTACTAAAAGATAAGGGTTTTACTATAAAACCCTATGTTTGCTTCCTTTTCCATTTATGACTGTCTCTAAACTATGCTCCATTATTTTGCATTATGTTGTTCTTCCATTGTTTGTTATCTTTGTCCAAAACTAGGTGTTTGATATTCATTGATAAGTGACTTTCAATTCCTCCCAGAGCATATATTTATTGCTTCCAAAATATCCATCTTCTGTACTTGAAGGAGCACACTTTTGTTCATCTTTGTATTGGGGAAACCCATCTCTTGAATTCCCTCAAGAACTGGATCTCACTCAGCTACACCACAAAGATCATCTAGAGTATTATGAATATCATAATTGTTCCTTTTGAGATAAATCATCATTCAATCCCTTGTGCTTGAAACATGTGTCTTCAAGCTTAGGAAGAAAGTTCTATTGAAATGGATTTACCATTCAACATGAAGAACTCGCTCCTATAGTAGAGGGTATGGTCTCTATACTTATGCTCTTAGGTGCTTGTTCTTTTGTTGATTCATTAGTTCCCAGCCACATCATTGACACTGTAAATATCTGATTACTAAGCACTGAAACACCTTGATTGATAGATTATAACCTTATCTATGTCACTGTACTTGATAAGCACCATTGTTTAGTCTAAATGAGACTAAAATTCCATTTGAGCATCAGCCTATCACTCATACCATCAAATTCATCAGCCTTATCGTGCTTATCCCGTCAAAAGACAAAAAGATAGCACACTAGGCTCAACCCTTGTGGGAGCCACATTTAACCCACATGCTGAAATTTGATAAAACAATAACATTATTTTTCCTATATATGCACATGAAGCAAACAAGTTAGAAAAGCATGCATGTTTCAGGTGTGTTTGATGACTTCATTGGTTTTCTAGAACACCATAGCTCATTTAATGCACATCATGGTCAATTTATACATGCATAGGTAAATGATCATGTATGGTATGTAATTTTTCATCGCTTGGAGAACTGCTCTAACACATTGCTATGACCTAATGCAGGAAATCACAAGCACCAACGAGCTAGAAAGGACAAAACAAGTCAGGCAACAACTGGACTAGAAAACTCTGAACCGGTCTTTAGGCAATGACTGGTTACCTTCTCTACATGTACTTTCTCTTCTTTCATTTACTTATTCATGTATTTGTTGATCTTTATTTGTATTGAATAAGCAAAAGCTAGCCTCACGGGTTGTGTGGGACAAATGTACATTCTTACATTTACATTCAATAAAGACTACCTTTTCAGAAAAGATTTATAAAATCTTTCTTATGTTATATGCACGTGTATGAATGCAATGTTTTGTAGTTGTAAACTTTCTAGATTTTTCATTTATACACTTGAATGTAAAATAAGAAAGATAATAAAATGAATACCTCATTTTCTCAGTTTAAAATCAAAGCACTTCACTTGATTGAGCCTATGGGTGAAAATATGGTAACCTTGTAGCACATTAGAAATAAAAATAAGACATATAGAGAGGATTGAGAAGTACTTGGTTAAAAGAAAATTCAGAATAAAAGATCTAATTACTTATGAGGTTGAAAAGTAGGAGGTATTTTTTGCAATGTGTCAAAATATGATGTTTGAATTTCAACTACGTGGTTGAATCCTAATAAAATATCATACTTATGAGATTCTTCTTGCAAAAACAAGTACCTTCCCTTTAAGACAATTGTACAATTTATTTCCAAATATATTTGAATTTGAGCCAGTGAATGCAAATAAATTATATAAGGTTATTACCAAAGAATTTTTGAACAAGAGAAAGAAGACATGGATGAAACAAAATAGGTAGTAGATGAGAAAATGAAGTATTAAATTGATGCATGCCCAAATAATAACAATGACATTAACATATTTGTTCTGAAAATATTTTATGTAGTGATGTGGGAAAATATGTTAGGGAGGAAGAGGAAATATTATCTTACCACAAATTTAGTTCTATACATGATTGCCATCAAAAGGTCTATATAGGATAAAATATCAATTAGACTTGGAAAAGATGCTTATAGGCCAATTGAGTATCAACTCACATCAAATTTGATGTGAAACAATCAAAAGGAAGAGGCCAAAATAATAATGGAAGGAGAGAATATGTATCTTTTTCACATCTCAGTAGTAGAGATAGAGAACCACTTTATTTTGGAGTGTGAAACATACAGTGACATTCAAGCTAGATGTGTAAACTTTATCACTAGTTTCTTTATAGGATTTTTTAAAGAGGATAAGGTTGATAAAAAATGCAAATTCATCAACAAGATAAATAACATATGTTTAGCATTATATAGAGTTAATATGACTAGGTCAATTGTCCCATATGTTGTCCTTAGTTTTGTGGATGTTAAAACTTTCTATTTGATTGTATTATATTTAATTAATTACAATCTTTAATCGCTACTCTTATTTTCTAAATTTATTACTTTGTATCAAGATGGCTACATTTCATAAGGTTTATGTTTCCTTAATAAAACTATACCCATAGTCTTATAATCTAAAATTCAAATCTCCCACTTTCTTAGGCTAACTTTCTAATAATGTGATCATTACTTGTTAGCTTGCACACTAAAGGTCTCAATTGTGAGTCTAAAATATATTAAGAGCATTGTCTTAGATTGTTATAATCATCAACATATCGAAAATCATTATAATCATCGACTACTAACAAATTACAATCATACTTGGTCACGTAAAATTAGTCTCAAACTAATCTAAATGGTATCAACATTCTTGAATTCCTAATATTACACATTTTTTTATCTTCACATAGGCTATAGGGTTTGAGTATTATCAAGGAATTAAACAAATTTCCCTATGCCTATAGAAGGGTTCCAAATGTTCTTTTGAACACCATGAGTTCTTAAACACAAGTAAAAACATAGACCAACAAGCTTTCTAGGTCCTAATGGTGAAATTCAATGGTGGAAATATTATGCAAAAACAAAGTACCCAAGGACATAACTTTGGGCATGGCTTAGTTCCAAACCTCTAAAATATTGGAATTTATCCATTACAAGTCCTTGGTCATTGATCTGATTCTAATTCATGGTTTCTAAATTATCTATCATAAAATATCAACTAGTGAAAGAAATCAAGGTTAACATCACTCCATAAACCAACTACTGCCTATTTCCTAGTAATGTAATATTCTATTACACTTTATTTATTAATTTTATTTGGGTAAATATATTTTGGTAATAGGTAGCTAACAAAGATGCGTGTCATCCTTAACTAGAGGTAATCAAGTGTTACCTCTACCTCATAAATTCTTGATTGATGACAATTAGGTGCCACCTCTTCCTTTACTTAGTTTACGTAACTCCTCTCTTGATTGAAGTTAGCTCATATTCTCTTGAACATGTGTCACCATGCATCGTCCATCCAAGAGGACATATGTTATGTTTTTCTTTAAATTTCTAATCAACAAGAACATAATGTCTACTATTGTTATGTTGAGCCTTTTATTATGTTGGGAAACTATCATTTAATAAACCTAATGTCTAATAATTATGGTTTTGGGTTTATTTTTGGGTAAGTGCAATAAGTTGGGTCCACATTCAAGGGAAGTGTCATTTTTCAACTTTAAAATGGGTACCCATTCATTTTTTAGAATAGGTACCCATTTTAAAGTGGTTACTAATTCCAAAAATTTTGAAACTTCTAATACATGTTTTTCATTTAGTTTTAGGCTCAGAAAAGGCATGGTAACCCAACCCTTAGCTTGGGACCTGCAAGTATAGGGTCATGGAAATGTTAAGAGAAAAAACTATCTTTGTCAATTTGGTTGACGGGTTTTTTTTAGAATTTTTTTATGAAATTAAAACCCATTATAGATGATGATGTCTACTTTTCAAATATGTATTTTTTTTATGATTGGATTTTTTTAAATTATTTTATGAGGAAACTAGTAAATCAGGACGGGAAAAAGCTCTGCAACTCCAGGATCATGTTGCAACCTAGTTGTCATGTTGATTGTGTGCTGCATCGGTATCATGTTGGGGGAGGTGTGGCCCTCCCTCGAAGGTATTGTTCCTCTGTTCCCCATGGTAGTTTCCCTCATTTTTTTCCTTCTAATTGTTCTTACATGTGGTTTTTTCTGGTTTCATGTTGGCTTCCTGTGGTTTGGTCTGTCTAGCCTTCGTTGGCCTAAAAGAATTTTCGCCCATGTAAGTTGCCATGGTGGGAGTTACACCCCCCCAATCCCTCTGGGGAAGTCAATGGAAATAAAAACCCTAAATCCTTTCGGGATGACCTTGTTGTTGATGCTTTTGTATGCCCAGAAAATGCCAAGTTTGTCTTTGAGACGACAAAGTTGGGAAGTATGTGCCCTCCCGACACCACTATCATTTCTCTCAATGAGAATATGTTAAATGTAATCCACTGTGAAAGGGGTAGGCTATCGAAGGTCACGATGTTCTTTGCTATGGTTGACCCTAATAACCTCCCTACTAGGAATTACCTAGATAATTGGTTTAGAATAGTTTGGAACCATAAATTAAACATGCAAATTGCTCTCTGTAGGATGATACAAAAAGGGTTGTTCTTAATTTTTTTTTAAAGTCACAAAATGCAATTGAAGGTGTTAAGGAAACCCTACTAGAGCATAGGGAATTTCGTGTTCAGGATGTTGTGGTACCATGGGGAAAACTGTGAATAAATTCTTGCCCTATCAAGCCCTAGGTGGCTGCTTCTAAAAGGGGTCCGCTAGGACCTTTGGTCATTCATTCCCCAAGTGTTGGTGTCGTTCAAAAGTGTGATTCGGGTCGATAGTCCTTGAGTCATGCTTCCTAACTTGAATTCACATGTCTTCATTTCCCTCAACCCCGGATTCGAGCTTCCTGCTAACATTGGTCTGAGGATTGAAGAAACCCTCCATTTTTGTCTGGTGGAGGTTCTTGGTGGTTTGGGGGCATGTTACCTCTGTAGAAGGGAGGGGCACGTTCGAAATAATTTCCCACTCATTAATAAGCCTTTTGATGGTTCTCTGTACAAGCATGTTGATGTGTCCCCAGGTGTGGAACCCCCCTCTAGTGGTGTTTCTGGCCCCGACATTGTTGGATTATCCCCTCCCACATTGGGTGGGGTCTGGCCTAGTTCTCCTTCATCTCCCATTGGCGTGTTACCCCTCGAGCCTTCATTGTCCTCTCCCCCTAGCCATTTGTCCCCCTCTTGTCCCCTTCCCTCCCTTGTGTGCCACTCATTGGTAGCCTTGTGCAACCAGTTCAAGCCCTTGGTGTTTGCACACTCTGCCCCCTCCCCGCCTTCCCTTGTCCCCCCTTCTAGCTTTGGTTTTGTTCCTCCCTCCTATGCTTCGGTGGTGATCTACAATAGAACCTATGTGGAATCGGTCCCTCTAAAAAATGCTCAGCAACTAGTATTAGAGAAAATAAGAAAGAATGGTAATCATAATAAATCTAAAAGAAAAGTTGTAATTATTAAAACCTATGTTAATGGTGTTCAAGTTGATGAAGAGATTATTATCAACAACCCCCAAGAAAATGCAAATGCAGACAAAAACTCCTGTATGGTCAAAAATATTGTTTCCTCAACTGAAACCATAGAGGTCAATGGCACAGGCCCGCAAGGCTAACAACATCAATCCAATTCAAATGGTGCTCTTGGCTGATGCAAACCCACCTCTATTGGTGGCCTTGCGGGTGGCAGTATGGTTACCAATATGGAGGGTACCCCCCACTCCTTGGGGAATACTGCTAGAGATATGGTTAACCCCTTTAAAATTAGTATGAGCAACAATGGTATTTCAGTGGGGAGTGGGGATAACCTCACAAGTGGCCAGGATGGTTCACTCTCACCCCCCTTGGAAGACTCTGTGAATTCCATAATTAAGATGATTAGGAGATGGTTAGTCGATAAGGCTGAAATCTCTAGAGGTTTTGTTGTGAACCCAAGCCCCTCCATTGAACCTTCTACCGCTATTGTACACTGTGGTGATGAGCAAACCCTAGAAAGTCTTGTGCCCTCCTCCAATGGGGGGGACCACAACATAAATTCTAGGGAATATAAGGAAACCTCGGTGGTTGAGGTTGATGTTGTGAAGGATGATGACACTAATATGGAAGCAGTGAAGGAGGTAAAAAAGGAGGCCAATCCTTGCCCTCCTAAAGAACCGAAGAAGAGAGGCCAAAAAAAAGGCAGCACCATAACCATTAGAAAAAATAGTTTGGGATCATTAAAGGAAAAAGAAAGAAAACAAGTATTGTTCTAACCATTCCCTCACCCAAAAGATTTGAAATTGAAGAGAAGAATCCTAAATGCTTTGAGTCATTTAGGAGTAGTAAAGAGACCAACTCTACTAATGAGAATGATGATCCTTAATTGTAATTCATGGAATGTCAGGGGGTTGGAATCGTTTGACAGGAAATATGCCGTGAGAAGGTTTCTCAATATGGAGAAAAATGAGGACTTTGTCTTGTTGCAAGAAGTCAAGTCAGTTGGGTTCACTCTTGAAACAAACTTGAAGTTTATTTGGGGCAACTCTGTGCATCTTTTTTCCCAGCACAAAAAGGGGAGAGGAGGTGTAGCCATTTTGATAGACAACAGTTGGAAACCTTACCTAATAAACTTCGGGTTATCCTCCTGCAATAGAGCTGTGTGGGCCTCATTTGAAAAGGGTGATGCCAAGTTTGGTATTTGTTCTATCTACACATGAAATGACTGTTTTGGGAGGATTGAATTGTGGAAATGGTTAACCAGCCTCCCTTGGATCATAGGAGGTGACTTTAACATGATTGGAAATAAGGAAGACAAAAAAGGAGGTATCAAGATGGACTGGAAGGGTAATGAGAAGTACTACTAGGCCAAGTCAAAAAATAAGCTTAACATAATTGATCCTCTTGAAGGCATGAAAAATGAAAGTGGCAGTGTGTGGTACACATGGTGTAATTCTCAAAAATAAGGGAAAATAATTTACTTCTGGTTGGATAGATTCTACGCCAATAAGGACTACTTTAGCTTTGAACTTATTAATGGTGAAAGAAAGGTGCTAGTTTATCCCTATAGCCTCTTGGATCATCATTCGATTAAAGCCAAGATAACCATAAATAAGGGTGTCAAGATAAGCCCCAAGTGTAGAGACAACTTCATCCTCAACATGAGCTTGTTGAGGGATAAAGATTGTATAGAGGTTGTAAGCACCTTAAGAGGTGTCAATAAGTGGATACTCAAGGACTGTAGTCCAATTGAAAGGTGGAACAAAAATATGTCTAGATGGAAAATAATATTCTAGACAATAGGACAAAAGAAGGCAATGGACAAAAGAAGGGAAGAAAATCAACTCCAAGAGGAGTTGTTGAATGTTGAGGCCAAAATTTAGAAGAACCCGATGAGTGAACTACTCTATGAAGATCTCAACAAAGCCAAAAGCTCCCTAAGGAAATTGCAAACAAACAGGATTCAAGGGCTAAAATTCAGAACCAAGCTCAATTGGTTAAACAATGGGGAAAAGGGTTCAATTTTATTTTTTTCAGAGACAAAGGTCTGAAAGAGAAAATTGATCAGATTTCTCACAATGGTGTGACCTTGACCAATCAAGAGGAGATACTGTTGCAATTCTTCTTATTCTACAAAGATCTATTCAAATTAGAGGATAGTGGGGAGATGTGTGCTGAGGCTAGGAGCAAAATCAAAGGCCTAATCCCTCCCAAAATTTCTAAAGAAGATTGCATGTTGTTGTTTTCCACCATATCCAAGGAAGAGATTAAAAAAGCAATCTCTGCAATGAGAAATGATAAGTACCTAGGGGTGGATGGGCTCCCTGTTGAATTTTATAAGGTCTTCAGTGACTGGATATGTGATGATCTACATCAGGTCTACATGGAAACTATGTCCAAGGGTTCCTTGGGAACTTGTATTAACCAAGGCCTCATTAAAATCCCGCCAAAAGAAGGAGACAATACCTTGATTAAGAACTGGAGACCAATCACCTTGTTTAATGTCTCTTACAAAGTGTTGTCCAAGATCCTGACATTGTGGTTGTCTAGTGTCCTTCCCAAGTTCATTAATGCCACCCAAACCAGATTTATTAAGGGAAGATACATTCTTGAGAATTTGTTAACAAGATGGGAGGCTTTGGACTGGGCTAAACAGACTCATCAAAATGTTGCAATGTTGTTGAACTGGGTTTTGAGAAGGCCTATGATAGGGTGGAATGGTCATTTCTAAAAATGGCTCTTGAAACCTTTGGATTCCCCAAAGCCTTCTCAAGCATGATTAAAAATCCTGCTAAAGGATGAATCTACTCAAGTGGAGGTGAATGGTTCTAGATTGGAGGTCTTTTAATTAGAGATATCCATCAGGTAGGGCTGCCCCATTGCCCCTGCCATATTCGTCATTGCATCAAATGCCCTGCACTATCTGTTAAGAGATAACTACTACTCCCCAAGGGTGAGGGGGTTGGTGCTTCCTATTAGAAGAGTCAATTTTTTGCTCCAGATTTGGGTGCATTTTGAAGTTATTTTGATGGTGAATGGTTCTCTTCTTTAAACTCTTGCATTATTTTGTATGTACCCGAGAATAATTTTGGTGAAATACAAAATAGTTGATGCTTTAGTTTTTTTGTTTCTCTAGAAATTCATGGATAATAACTAGAAGCCATTAATTTCTTAGGCCTTGTCTCTCTTAACTTTGATTTTTAGTAAGTTTTATTTTAAAATAGTTTGAATCAATAGAAGTCTGGAAGTGATGCAAGAATTATTTGTTAGGATTATTACATCACCAATTGATCATTAGAGGTGAATTTGAATACCAGTAGGCCCCCTATGTAGAAACAACAATTGCACAATGAACAATGAGCGAAATTAGGACATCGAGACCTGACATTCCCAAGCCTTGGGATAGCTAAATTCCTAACCAAAATTGACGATTCTTTCAAGATAGATAGGTTTTGTTGTTCTAATAGAAAAACTTTATCTACATGTTATTGTGTACACAACAACCACATCAACAGAACTAGTGTTAGAAGGAGGGCCAATCAAGCAGGATGGAAAATTATATTTATGATAATGAAAGTTCTAAGGCTAAATAAACCATATAAGAAATTATCATGACATGGATATTTCAGTTGTTCAAAAAAATTTAAATAAAAGAATTTATTCTAAAAAAATCTTAACTTTGGATTGATTAACAAATGTAGAATTTATGAAACAAAAGAGAATAATGAAATCAACTATACAATTTTCCAACTATACAATTTTCTTGGGCATTAGCAAATTGATTCCCTTAGTTGCAGATTTTTTGTGTAGGAGGGTTAAGAATTTTCCAAAGCTCACATCATCTAGGATGAATCTAGGGGAACCTAGTGGAATTGTTGTTGATATGGTTCAAAATGCTAATAAATTTGATTGTTGCAAGTATGTAGGTTTAGGGTCTCATATTGAAGCAGTGAGAAAATTTAGACATTATATTCTTCAAAGTGAATTCAAATCCATTGTACCTAATGTGATAGTAAAGATGTTGATGCAAAATGAATTAGGAGAAAAGAGGGCTTAATGGGTCACGATTTTGCAGGAATTTGATATTGAAATAATACCAATGAAGCTGGTTCAAAGATAATCTTTGGTTAAGTCAATTGTTGAGGTAGATCTGCAAATCACCAGGCTATAATACACAATGGACGTGCATTGCCACAATATGATTGGTATGTAGATGTTATGCATTACCTTATTACTAACAGTTGTCAAGACAATATGCTCAAACAACAAAGAAGAGCCCTTAAGATCAAAGCACAAAATTACATGATAAAAGGAAACAACCAACGGTGATCCAACTTTTAAACTTGAATCACGAAAAAGCAACATATATGTTTTGAATTTTGAAATGATGTAAAATAATGAAATATTTATTTTTTACTATATTTTATGCTTGTATTTAAAAAAAAATAAAAAAAAATGATTTGAATATAGTTTTAATAGATTGACACTATATTTTAGTTGTTGAAAAAATGTTGAAAAATGAAGTCACATGCGACGTCAACCTTTATAAAGTAATTTTTATTTTTTCTACTTCAATTTTTTTCTATGTATTTATAACTTGAAACTTTAGTGCATGGATATATTTTTTCAAATTTTGATAAATATATATTTTTGTTATCACTAAAACTTGCACCCGAACTAAGTTATGAAACTTAGTTAGCAGTGAAACATGGGAGCATTCTCGGTTGTGGGTCACCCATAGTGAGAATGAACCTCCAGATAGGTCAGCTTCCTAGCTGGTTATCACCTATAGCTATTGATTTTGAAAGGAAAATGGAGAAGGAATGCATAAAATGAAAACTGGAAAAAACTATTCTATGGTGATACACTGAACTGATAAGGACTATGAATTCCAGACTTGCATAACACTTATTTGCAATGATAGAAAATGAACTTGCACTACTTTTTACTGTATGTTTTCTGCATAAGTATTTTACAAAAGGGCCTCAAAGCTCAGACTTGAAGAAGGAGAGTAATCTCACAGCTATAAGTCATTTTACATCTTATGGCACAATCTGTAACCTACATTAACACACCTATGATAAAGGTATCAAGATTATGAGACAAAATTAAAAGGAGGTGAAGAATTTCTCATAGATAATTCGATCAATCATGTGGGACACACAATAATGTACTAAATAAGAAGGTAAAATTTTGTATCAAGAGCATCCAAGGCTTCCACTAAATTTCATATCCAAAACTGAATTACATCAAAATGCTTCTTTCTGTCAAAAGGACTGAGAAAGTCACTAACTCTAGAAAAGCATCCTCAGAACTAACTATAACAATGAGTTCAAAACATGACTATATGCTTCCACCAAAGAAGTTGCACCAAAAAAGGAGCTAGAAGCTTCCTTGGGTCGGATGCAACTAAAAAGCAAAAAATATAGGGACTAGATCCTCCTCAAAAGAGCTCCAAACGTGTGAAAATTCAAAAATGAGTTTTCTACCAAGGTGACTCACCAAACAACCCCTAAAAAGCTCTCAAAAGTAATAAAGCCCTCCAAAAAGGCTCCAATATGCTTGAAGAGGTCAATTTGACCAAGTGAAATATGATGACTCTTCAAAACACCTTCCAAAAGCTCCAATTTCGATTGACTTGGCTCATTCAGCTAACTCCATTATTCTTGCAACTATGAAGACCCCTCCAATTAACAAGGCACAATGTAAGGTATGCATTCATTTTGCATTCAAAATTAACAATATGACTTAATTATTTATAAGAAATATCATTAAAGTCACTTGTCTTACAATCAAATCGATGCAAAAGGACCTTATCAACTCTCCATGACTCAAGGAATATGCATTTAAAGCCCAAATTATCCCCTTTTTGACCATACGTTAAAAGATTAATCATTACTTATTTTGCATCTTTGAAAATAGAATTTTAAATAGGTGATTTATAAATATCACTTAATTTAAAATACTTTACATTAAGAAAGCAAATGCAAAAGAAAAGCAACTAAAGATCTATGACTCCTTCAAAGACTTGAAGGCTCAACCTATTGAAAAAAGCTCCTAAGGCATGAAACTTGTGGCTTTTAGCCCACAGGCTCAATAGACATTACACTTCCTTTTTTATAAAAACTTGGCAAAAATGCCCAAATTCCCATCGGTATAAAATAGGGTAAAAACCCTAAGAACAAAATAAGGAAAAAAGTGAAAATCCATCTCATTTATCTCTTGAAGCTTTTGGAGGAAGCTTAACCACCACCAAGGGTTTTGATGAAAGCTCTGTAGTAGACCGTTCATGGCGAAGACAAGGAAAACAAAAGACATTTCTAACACATTTCTTGCAAAGTCAGCATAAAAAGTTCGGGTAAGTTCATTGTGAATACATTTTTCGCTTTTCCCTTCAAATTTATGTAGAAACCCTGCTCAAACTCGAGCTCTGTTGCTTATTGAAATAATGAAGTCACTTCCAGATTCTTTGTGTTTTTCCTCTCAAATGCATTTCTTGAAAAAACTTGAGCCTATAAAATGACAGATGATGAACATATTCAATTCTTCCCTGTGTGTTCTCATGAACATTTCTCTATTTCTGAAATGAAAATCCCATGGCCACAACCATACAACATTTGTAGGTATCAAAACTTGTGCATTTTATGGCCGAGTTACTTCATTTGCATATAAAAATTTGAAGGTCTCTTGATTTTCTAAAACTGTGAGGCTAGGATCAATCTACAAAACTGCATTCTGTGTTTCACTATTCTAATGATTTCTTTGTACTTAGCAAACATTTTCTAAAAATAAAAGTAACTAGAATCTTCTAAAATCTCGGCTCTCATGAAGTTTCTAAATTGCACATTTCTTTGCACGAAGAAAGTTTATCTTTTCTGGGTTTTCCATTTAATGGTCAAGCCCTCATTTTGTGTCTTTACCAATAGAAATCATTCTTCATTTCATTATCTTGGTCATGGTCATTTTGGGAAACACTTGGCCTCTTCATTTCCTTGGCTAAGATTTTTGGAACTCAACAGACTGTGATTTTGATTGTTGCTGAGTTTCATTTTTTATACAAATAGCTTATGCATTCTCTACATAAAAATGCATAGTCCCTTGTATACTGCTTCTCACCTGTTTACCTCTCATTAAGATATCAATGGACTAAGATTTAAATCTGCTTGTAAGTTCTTCTCTGTCATAGTACTGAGATGTGACTTGATGTGACTGCCCTTATATATTATTATCCTTTAAAAGTGTAAAAAGCAGATTTGTCTCTATTTTTATTAACATAAGATGTTGCTTTTATCAAAGTTACTGTAGTTTCAAACTTTGCTCGAGTCAAAATGGGCATCTTATAATCCACATTATTTTACTTGCACTATTTTGATATGTCCGCTTACTGAGTATTGTTCTTGAAGGTCTAAAAGATCAATGAATTATTTTATATCACCTTGATACCTCAAAGACTATCATATTTAAATCTACTCTTATTCACATGCTATCAGCGCTCTATTGCACAAGCGTGTCTATTGCTTTAATGATATGCTACAGGTATATTTGCACTACCATATTCACTACAAACCTGTAAGTCAAAAGTTTGTCAAGCCTCATAGGTCGTGACCATTCTGAGTCTTCATTACTAATTTTTGCTTTCAATTGAGGGTTTGAATCTCTTGCTTCACTCTTGTAAAAATTCTTGTAGCTACATTATTGTTGGATTCCTTCTCTGGCACCTGCTCATTAGAAGCTGAACCTTCATGCTCTTGTACTATGCACTTACAGTGACTATACAATTATGATGAGCTCTATACCTTATAAGCTTTTATCATCAACCTCTGTGAATGGACTCCAATCAGTCAACTGTAAATAATCTTAATAAACTACAATCAGGTGATTTTGACCATTCGTACTTGTCTCTGTATGTGCTTCAAAGGGCTCCATTGCTCATGAGACAATCATCACTGTGCTATTCTTTGCATCTTCCAGAATCATGATTGCCAGTTAATAAGTGAAAGTTATGAAGACTTGAAGTAGCTTTATGTATTGATGATGTCCCTAAAGCCTTCTACTTATCATATATCTATATGCAATCTTCTAGCAATGATTTGCTACCGCCACCACTTAATTTCACTGATGAATATGCTGCTCCAAATTTATAATCAGATGTTTGATACTCACTACTTCAAGTTGTGATAACCTATTGAGGATCATTTCTTTTGCATTCCTTGTCACCTGTAGAAACAAATGACTATGCCACTAATCCATTACATTTCATTTAGTCCTTGATAGCCTATAAAACCTCATTGAGCAACTTAGAAGAATTTCATTGAGTCCTTACAGGTGAATCTTGTGAGATGCTTTCATTGACAAAGATTATCATTATTAATGTGAGATGACTCCCATAAATAATGATATCCATTCTTTATCAGTATCACCATGATTGATGAGATTTATCAACAGGAATTCAATGATCATATAAAAATGTGACCATCCCTCCATAATGAAAACAAAGGGTAGCATGTTGGGCTCAACCCTCGTGGGAGCCACATTTAACCCACATGCTGAAATCAAATGAAATAAAATAATAACATAATTTCCCCTATATCTACACAGGAAGCAAACATGTTAGAAAAATATGTGCATACGATAGATGCATTTGATCATCCTATTGTTTTTCTTGGACATCTAAGATATGAAAGCTTCTTTTGATGCACAAAATTGATCAAACTATATGTTTATGAATGGATGTGCATGTACTGAATTGTGACCTTTCATTGCTCTAACAAAACCTTCTCTTAGATGCAGGAAACTAGGAGCAATGAGGAAAGTAGTTGGATACGAGGCTAAAGATTGAAGATGAAGCAAGACAACTCAACAAGACTCGTCATTTAGGCAATGATGGATCACCTTTCTTTACATGTGAATTTGTTTACTTTTATCTATAAATGTATACTCTTTTCTCTTTTTTGCATTAAAGCAATTAGTCTCACGACTTGCGTCAGACCTTACACATTTAAATTGTCAATAAAGATTACTTTGAAAAGATTTGTACAATCTTTCTTACATTGTATGCATAAGCATAAATGTAGTTCAGTAATGTAATCTTCTAAATTTTTGTTATATACATGAAGGAAATATAGCAGCATTAAAATGAACCCTACTTTTCATTTGAAAACTTTAAGAGCTCTACCTAATTAAGCTAATAGTGAAATCAGGTAACAATACTAGGGTAGGAGAACAAAGTCAATGGAAGGTTATTTATGACACCTATGGTGTCAACCTTATTTCTATCCAGTTATATAACCTCCTTTTTTAAAGGTTCATAGCTAAGTCCTAAGGCTTCAAACATTTACTTGGGCATGATTGTGGTGCTAGCACAAGAGTCAATCATAGAATTATGCAATAATTTTTTTTATCGAAAAATGAGAGTTAGGAAAAAGGGTTTTGGTTTCAACTTACCCCTGCCTTCAATTGAGGTTCCCTCTCCATTTTTCATGAGGACTTTGGCCTGAGGCAATGGATCAATGGATTTTTCCTTGGATGGTTGCTCTACTGGTCCTATGCTTGCATCTTCCAGTAGGGCCTTCTACAACAATGAATTCTTCTCCGAAATAGCTAAGATATCCTAAAGAGATACATTAGCAAAGGATTTCTTCAACTGTTCCACAACATTGAATGGTGGTAGAGTCAGAGACTTCTGCTCCTTAGATTTTTTTAGAACAATCTCCTTGTGTGGTTGAGATTGCTGAACAACTACGAAGGTGCTAGGGGCTTGGTCGGGAACACTTTTGGGCTATTGAGTGACCGGTTCACCCATGAACCTCCTCTTTGAGCGAGTGTTGTAGTCTGATTGGACTTGCAGGGCCTTTTATATGGAAACATCATTCACAAGTGCCACTTCTTCTCCTTCCATCCATGAGAACAACATATGATTAGGAGCTATGTCTGCTTCTTGTTCCAAAGACATTCCTTGCACTTGAGCGGTAAGTACCATGTTTTCCATTTGTGAAGAGTAAGTTTGGTGCCACGTGTTGACTGTGTTGCTACTTTATTCTTTGCTGTAAGTTACACGCAAATAATTTCTTGGCATATGCTCTTTGTTTCAGGGAAAACACTGAGAATTGGTATCATCAACAAGATTGTTTTGCCCCGCTACTAGCTCTCTATTTGAACTCAGTGGGACATTTTGTAGTGGAGTAGGCACTGACATAATTCGATGGTTTGGTTGAGTCTGTGTATTTGTGCCCATACCTCCTTGGAACTAGTTCTGCTAGAAAGAATGTCTTCCGCCTTGGTAATTTTGGTAAGCTAGCTTCAGAGGAATGGACTGTTGCTACTTGATACTAGTTATGTCATTTGAAAAGTTCCATAACAACTCCTTGATGTTGCTAATCTCAACTGCTAAAGAGTTGGATGTAGAAGCAACATTTTGTGGTGCACTCGGATATGCGTACATAGAACGAGGAGGAGCATATGCACTGGTTGAAGCTATCTCTAGGACAAGGGCTGACAATTCCACAAATACAAGAATTGCGGGTTGAGGTGGTAAATTTTTGGCATCAATCAAAATTTTCTCTGCCTTAACAGCAATGCTATATGCATCCAACAAGGTATCCCCACCAAGAGATTGAATCATCATTAAGATGTCGACATTGATAGATTTCAAGTAGAACATGAATGCCAAATCAGGAGGTGGGTGAATAGTGGTTTGGATCATTTGCCAAGTCACATGGAACCTAGCATTGAATTTGGTCATGGCCTCTTGAGGGGCCCACTTAATGGTCACCAGCTGCTGGAATAGTGAAGACCAATCTTCGTTGTTTGAAAATCGCTCATAAAAAGGATCTCTGAGTTGATCCCAAGTATCGATGGTATTGGCTCCCAGAGTGCGGTAGCAATCTAGTGCTTTGCCTTTGAAAGAGGTTGTAAGTAACCTCAACACTAAATTTTCATCAGTGACACCATGTACCAAGCACATGTCTGCCACATCTTGTAGATGGTCGAATGGTGTTTTTGAGGCTTCCCTAGTGAACTTTGATAAAGCTTTTAGAGCAGAGGTTGGGATATTAGCCCATATGGTCGGTGCTACTGGTGCTATAAGAGGACTTTCGACGTCCCAAGCTACATAATTTCTTTTAGCCATAGGTAATGGGGCTAGTGGATGGGTCAAATTTTTTGCTTGACGTGCTCTTGCTTGTACTGTTATCAATGGTGGTACTAATAGGCTAGAGTTAGTCACTATTTGGGATTTGGTAACGGGTCTATGGCTCATACACCCACTTTAAATTTAGATACATTCAAACAAGGTCCCATCGGGCGTGCTAGAAAAATAATTGTTGATGCCTAAAATTACTAGGAAAACAACCTTATGGGAAACTCAGTGAATGGGGGACCAATTGTGCTAAATTGAGTAACCTCCGAATTTTAAAGAAGTAGGCTCTTCATATAATTGGGGTTGAGAATGGGAAAAGGAAGCAGATATAAAAATAAGTCTAACACTAAGGCGATGCGCCAATATTTAAGTGTATAGGCATGAGAAACCTTCCTTTCGGCCGAGGTTTGAGGGCCTATTCAACAATCTTCATGTCCAAAAATAATAGAAAACATAGATGAAAATCCTATGAAGTCAATCAAATAACATAGTATAACTTTCGTATACATTCATTGAACAAGAAGTGTTCGAGACATGATTCAATTTTTTTTAAAAAATTGAAATTGTAAAAGTTTTGTAGATAAAATACTTAGTACAAAAAATAACATAGTATAATGTCTTATATATTAACTAAGAAACAGAGAGCCCGAATAGTTGGCACAGTCCGTAAGTCTTAATAAAATAATCAGAAAAAAATACAAAGGATTAGAGATGTCAATCCCTTTTTTCTGTATTCCCGAACACTTTCTCAGAGAGTTAAAGCAGTATATATAGACCCCATCCACCACCTAAAAGCCAATAACCAAAAAGATTCCCCAGACACATGTCATCCTCCCTTTGGATGATTCAAAGACAATCGTAATAGAAAGATCCTTCGGTTTCCTCGAACAAAGTGTGTTCTGCAACAAATGATGGTTGTGGTCTTGAAGGGGAAGAAACAAAATTCTCATGAAGACACGTGTCTACTCATTTGAAGAGTCGATTAGCACACGTGGCTTAGAAGTAGAGTATTATTTTCATTCTTCCTTCCTTTGCGACCAAAGATTCCATGAGGGTGACACATGGAGAAGAGGTGAGGGCTTTTATTCATATTTCATTACCTTGGGATACAATCCCCGCAAGGCTGACATGTGGCGCAAATTTGGCTTGAGCTTCTGACAGTGGGGCCCACCCAAAAGGCATCCAAGGGTCTATGCAATGTGGCACACAAAAAGAGCTCAGAGGTGAAACAAAGGGGAGAGGATTTTCAAAGGAACACGCTATTGACATGCGGCTAAGTGGATGAAGGCCCGAACAAAGGATTTTGGAGAGTTGTAAAGATATTATGTGCGGCCAAGGCTTATGCAAAGTCGAAAAAAACCCAACCCAAAGGGAGCTTCAAGGATAATTAAATCCACAGGTAGATAATGAGAAAGATTTAATGTTTAATAGCTAAATTTAGTTTGGTCTAAGTGTTAGTTCAAGGGTTTAAACTTGTGAAAGGTTTCATGGCTATATGCGCAAGGCTACAGGTAGCGAGGTGAGTGTAGATGAAATGAAACTAAAAAATAAAAACACTTATTTAAATTAATACAAAAAATTTGTACTATTGTAAAAATTGGTACAGGAACTCTACTGTTAAAAATGCTGCAATAGCCTACTACAAGAACAAACCAACAACTGTAATAATTGACTGCAAATCTGTTGCAAGTATGTGCAGTTAATTTGCATTGTCATTAATGTCAATAGATCTATGTTTTTGTTGCTTTGATGTCAACCTAGGTGATGCTTTGATTTGATGCATTATGTTTTCATTAGTAGTATAACCGATGTCAACCTCTAGTGTTGCTTTGATAAGCATGTGTATGGTTGAATTGCTATGTTGTAGGTGGTTTGGTTGTGATGATGAAGTGTTGCAAGTAATGAGAATGTGTTTTTTGTGCTTGGATTCAAAGTGCTTTTGAGAAAACTTGAAGAAAAGAGAAAACAATGTGTTAGATAGTTGTTCTATGTAAAAGTAGTGTTATGGTTTTTCTCCGCATTTATTCTATGTTGAAGAATTGATTATGTGGTTCAAAATGTTGATTAGAGGTGTTCAAAGGTGTTATATCCAAAGTTTCAGGTTCTAGATCATTATGTAGAGAAAGTTGTGTTCACCAATGTGTGAACTGTGTATTGCAGTGTTGTCTAGGAGAAATGGTTTTGCTCCATATTTCTCCATAATTTTGTTTTTGGTCTTGCGGATATGAGGGTGTTCTTAAATCACTCATATCTATCTTTAATCCGAGTTATTGGATTCATGTGTTATAGTATGAGGAAATTTAACTGGGTGTACATGATGAGTATGTTCTTTTGGTGAAAGTTTTTGCGAAGGAATTTGTTGGACTTCAACGTGTTTATGGAATATTATAGATTGTGTTCAAGTGATGTATGTTGTTCATGAGTTGTCTTTGGATCAAAGGAATCATGTACTTAAATGGTCAATGGTGTTTACACAGGTTTGACTGACCTTGGGTGTTTACACTAATTGTGGTTATGATTTGATGTTTGTGGAAGAGTGGTATGACATGTATGTGTGTATTTGGGTCCGAGTTAAGGTGTTGTGTGGTTTGCCTTCATTCCTTTCCACCATGGGAATGCTTAGTTTTGACTTGATTTGAATTTGCATGATTGAGGTGCATAGCTGACCTTTGAGATTATTTTCAAAGTTGAGGATGGTATAGATGTGAGTTGAGTTGATAGAGAATTGTGTAATGGTGTGTGTGATGCAAATTATAAAGCTATGAAGTGTGAATATGAAAAATACAGTGTGAGATTTAATGTATTAGACTAATGGAAGCATTACGTAGAAGGTGTCTACATTCTTCAGACATGCTACATATGTACTAGTGATGCCATGGTGGATTTTTTTGTTTATTTGAGGTAGATTTCTCATTATAACAATCTTATTTCTTCTTCTTTCTAATTTCGTAGTGAGCCATTGGCAGTGAGCCCTTCTTTTCTTTTGAGCAGTGAGCCCTCCTACATTGAACCTATTATAATTAGTTTATAATGTAAACTAATCCTCATAATGGTTTTTCCCTTCTTAAGCTTTCCATGTAAATCTTGTGTTCTCATGTGTTTGGATGTGTTTAGATTATTGTTTCTCATGTTTACATTCTACTAATACATGATAATGGTTTATATGGTTGTCAAAGGCTTAAGGACTAATGCAGATTTGAATGTTAAAGAGGGTTTTAATGTTTTAATGTACAACTAATTCACCCCCCCATCTAAGTTGTATTGTGTATTCAACAATTGGTATCAAAGAAAGGTTCCTTGGAGGAAAATCTTAATCACTTGAGGTAGATCTAGGATGATGCACAAGAAGGAGGCTCATCTATTGGATGGTTCTGATTATGCATTCTAGAAAACCAGGATGAAAGGTTTCCTTGTTTCACTAGGGTTTGGAGTTTGGAACTTTGTTGAATCTAAATATAATGTGCTTACAAATGGTCCAAGCATTGATGATGATATCAAGGCCTATGAGAACAATGGGAAAGCAAGGTATGCTCTTTTGAGTGGTCTTTCTAATATTGAACTTGTGAAAGTTATTAATATTAAAAATTCTAATGAGATTTAGAAATAGTTGGAAATTATTTATGTAGGAGATGAGAAAGTCAAGAAAGCTAAGATGTAGAACCTAAAAATCAAGTTTGAAAACCTGTGGATGTTAGAAGATGAAGATATTACTAGCTAGATGCAAAAAATGGACGAAGCTGCCAATTCCATCAAAGGTCTTGGTGGAACTCTTGAAGATGATGAGGTGGTAAAGAAGGTACTAAGAACTCTACCTAAATCCTATAGTCATAAGGTTTTTTCTATTGAATAATTTTAGAATCTAAATAATTACTCTAGAGACCAGAGTTGCTTGGTACTTTAACTAATTTTTAATTAAGAGAGTTTGTTTCAAGTGATTCAAAGAAAGAGTCTACTTTTAAAGTTAGAAAAGTAGGGAAGAATGAGGAATCTGACCTAGATGAATTTGATGAGTTGGAAGGAAAATTTGTGAGGAAATTGAAAAAGGGCATTGGAAAATACAAAGGTAAGTTACCTTTCAAATGCTTTAATTGTGGAAAGATTCATCATTATGCTTCAAGATGTCATGCCAAAACTTCAAGAGATAGACCTAAGGAGAATAAAGGTAAATCAATTAAGAAAAGTTACAATGTTAGAGAAGATGCCGATATATTTGATGATGAATTTGATTACCTTGATGATGAAGATGATGAATGCTTACATTCATGGTTCTAAATGTTGGAACTAATTCTGCCAACTCTGAGAGATGTATGAAGGAAAGCACTCTGGGAATAGGAGTAATGGTGACTACTCTTCATGCTAGGGAAGAGAAGAACAATTGGATCATTGAAAGTGGATGCTCAAATCATATGACAAGTGATAAGAGTAAGTTTGTTAAGCTTGAAATTTTTGAAGGTGGCTTAGTTAAGTTTGGCGATGATACATCTACTAAGATATGTGGAAAAGGTTCAATTAGTTTTGATGGAAAACATAATACAAATGATGTTCTTTATGTTAAGGGCTTGTTGCATAACCTTTTGAGTGGAGGAAAAATATGTAGCGAAGGATATACTCTTGTGTTTCAAGACAATGGTTGTGAGATAAGAAAAGGATTTGGTACTATGATTGTAGTAGCAAGAAGGACAATTGGAAATGTTTATTAGCATAAAGGTGTTAATGGTATGTGTTTTATTGCTTAGATTAATGAAAGTTGGCTATGGCATAAAATAATGTGTCACATCAATTTTGATAGACTAGTAAGGATAAGTTTAATTCAAGTTGCGAGAGATTTTCCAAGGATTACAAAGCCTATCATTGTTGCTTACAAGGAATATCAGGTTGGAAAGAAAACTAGAAGGATTTTAAAATTCAAAGAACAATCTTCTACTAGTCCTTTGGAGTTGATGCATACAGACCTTTGTGGACCTACAAGAACAATAAATTTTTAAGGTGAGAAGAATTTCATCTAGAATGACTTGGGTTACTTTTCACAAAGAAAAATCACAAGCTCTAGATAATTTCAAGGCATTCAAAGCTATAGTTGATAATGAAATGGATATGAAGATCAAATGTTTGAGATCTGACATAGCTGGAGAGTTCACCTTCAATGAGTTTGACACTTTTTGTGAAGATCAAAGAATAAAGAGGCATTGCTAGTCTCTAGAAATCCTCAATAGAATGGAGTGGCTGAAAAGAAGAATATGATTGTTTAAGAAGCAACAAGAACTATGATGAAAGAAGAAAACCTACTGGAAGTCTATGGGAGAGAAGCAATTCATACTATAGTCGATATACTTTACAGAGTACAAGAAAAGACAAACAATTCAAAGACTCCCTATGAGTTATGGTATGGAAGGACTCCAATTATGAAATATATCTGAGTGTTTGGAAGAAAATGCTATATCAGGAGAGATGAAGAGAGCTTAGGAAATTTTGATGAAAGATATGATGAAGGTACCTTGGATATTCTACAAGAAACAAAGCTTACCAGTGCTACGACAAGAGGCTAAGAAGGATTGTTGAAATTGCAAATGTCAAAGTGGATGAAGATCTACATAAAATTTTAGTGATGATAGATGGATATGAATCAGATGAGTCTTCTTACACAGAAGAAGAAAGGAATAAAGGTAAAGAAAATGGAGTATAAATTGAAGAGGAAGAAGCTCCGAAAAGGATCCCTAAGACTCTTAAGTATGTGCAAAAGAATAATTTTGAAGATCATATTATTGGTGACAAAAGAAAAGGTGTATTGACAAGAAGAAAGGCTACTATGATAGAAGAACAAGGAAAATTATATTTACTTTCCAAAATTGACCCCAAAATAGTGATTGAAGCATGCAAAGACGAGTATTGAATCAAGGTTTTGGAAGAATAATTGACACAAATTGAAAAGAATCAGACTTGGGAACTTGCCCCAAGATCAACAAACAAGAATGTGATCAGAACTAAGTGGGTGTTTTAGAATAAATTAAATGAGAGTGGAAGAATTTAGGAATAAGGAAAGGCTTGTGTGTAAAATTTACTCATAAGTGGAAGGAATCGATTTTGAGGAGACTTTTGCTCTAGTGGAAAGGATGGAAGCTATTAGGATGTTTTTGGCTTTTACAACACACAAAGATTTCAAAGTGTATCAGATGGATGTGAAGTATGCATTCTTGAAGGGTGAATTGGAAGAAGTTTACATTAAACAACTAGAAGGCTTTTAGTTATTAGATAATCCTAATATGGTCTGCAAATCGAAGAAGGCATTATATGGACTCAAGCAAGATCCTAGAGTTTGGTGTGCAAGATTGGATAGGTACTTGTTGTAGCAAGGATTCAATAAAGGTACTGAAAATAGTAATCTTTACTTTAAGGTAGAGAAAGATCAAATCTTGATTGTGGTTGTGTATGTTGATGACATAATCCTTGAAGGTAATGAATCAATGTGCAAGAGATTTGTAGAAGAGATTCAAAAAGAGTTTGAGATGTCTATGTTTGGGGAGATGAATTTCTTCCTTGGACTACAAATCAATCAGACAAAGAAAGGTATATTTATTTCACAATCAAAGTATGTCAAGGAAATGTTGAAGAAGTTTGGGATGGAAGAATCTAAACCGGTATGTACTCCTATGGTTACTGACTATAAGCTGAGCAAGAATGATGAATCTCCTAAGGTCAATCAAAGAAAGTACATATCAATGATTGGAGGACTTCTATATATAACTGCCACTAGACTAGATATTTTTAGGGTTAGAAGGTAGATTTCAACCAGTTAAATTTATATTTGATCAATAAAATAGAGAAATAAAACACATATAAATTTTGGGCAGTAAAAGAAGAACACAAAGATTTAACGTGGTTCACCCAAATCTAGGCTACATCCACCAACAATAGGGTCCAAAATATATTAATCCCCCAACAAATAACCTTTACAATGACATGCAAAGACATGAAGCAACATGCAACAACATTTTTTCCATGTTTTTCACTTGCTAGTTTTATACAGCCATGGCTACAGGTACCCATAGCTTCTCCTACGTTTCTCCAACCACTACTCTATGATTTTTTGCTAACATTTTTCATTAACTGCTGCCTTCAAAACTCATCCCTGAGTGTTCTAACATGCTCCCACACATGTCCCATTAATTACCAATGAAGTGTGGCCATTGGTTGTGCCTCATGCACCCAATAAAACATTTCCTTTGGGTGGCTACATTTAATATTTCCATCTATCCAGACTTTATATTAAAAATATTATAACTAATCACTTCTAATATTTGTTTGTAACCACCTTTTAGATAGAAGTGCAACATAAATATGTAATAAGTGCAGTAAATTATTTAATAAAAAATAATATGGAGATTTTATTTGAGTCTGATTGGTCTCCATAACACAAAAATCTTTCACTTGGAGACTGATTAGACTCCACTCCATATCATCTCCCACTTGAAGACTAATCATAACACCACTACCCCTGCAACTCCCACTAGAAATCAACACCTTAGACCCTGTTGTGCTATTTTTCTTGAATTCAACCTTGAAGGCCAACTGAAGCTAAAGAGGAGCTCAACTTCTCCCTTGTCACCACCTTCGTAAATGTATCTGCTAGATTGCCATATGTATGTATCTTTTCCAGCTTGACCTGTCCATCCTCCAATATTGAATGGATGAAATGATATCTTAGCTGTATGTGTTTGGTTTTAGAGTCCAAGGAAAAATTATTTGTAAGATGTATAAAACTGTGATTGTACGTAAACAAGTAACTTTCAACCTGTTGTTTTCCCAAATATTCCCTAAAAAGTTGTAGCCATATCACCTCTTTTACTACCTCTATTGTAGCTACATAATCTACCTCTGTGGTGGATAAATCAACCACCTTTTGCAATTGAGAAATCCAAATCACTATTGTCCCACCAACTATAAATAAATAACCTATGGTACTCTGCCTGGTATCTATATCCCCTACCAAAGCTGAGTCAACATATCCTTTTAAATCAGTATTAGCCTCCAAAACATTAACATTTATTGGATGTACCTCTCAAATACTTGAGAATCCATTTTACCGCATTCCAATGCTCAACTTTGGGATGACTCATATACCTGCTAACAACTCCTACAACATGTGTAATATCTGGTCTCATGCGTACCATGGTGTACATTAAATTTCCTACAGCTGAAGCATATGGTACCTTGGACATTTTCTCTTCCTCCTCTCGTGTCTTAGGACACATATCTTTATTCAATTTGACATGACTATGCAAAGGTGTGCTGAAAACTTTTGCATTCTCCATATGAAATCTTTGCAACACCTTTTCCACATAATCAAGCTGAGATAAAAAAAAAAAAAAAAATTCCTATCTCTTGTAATCTTCATACCAAGCATTTTTTTTGATGCCCCCAAATCCTTCATAGAAAATGAATTTGCTAACTTTTGTTTTAACTCCTTTATATGATCCATGTTAGACCTCACTACAAGCATATCATCAACATATAAACATAAAATAATGTAGGTATCATCATATAACTTCTTAAAGTAAACACAATGGTCTGAATTACATCGGTTGTAACCTTGCTTAGCCATAAAACTATCAAATTTAATATACCATTGCTGAGTTGCTTGCTTCAATCCATATAAACTTTTCTTCAATTTTCACACTAGTTTCTCCTTACCTTTGACCTCAAATCCTTGTGGTTGTTCCCTATATATTTCTTCTTCCAAATCACCATGGAGAAAGGTTGTTTTAACATCAACTTGTTCTAAATGAAAATCTTCAACAACCACAATACTTAAAATAGTATGAATAGAAGTCATTTTAAAAACCAAAGAAAAAATTTCATCAAAATCAATACCTTTTTTTGTGCAAATCCCTTTATAGCTAACCTGGCTTTAAATCTTTTCTTACCTCCATCTTCTTCTTTTAGCCTATAAACCCATTTGTTTGGTAAAGCCTTTTTACCTGCAGACAACTTGCATAATTCCCAAGTCTAATTTTTCAGCAAGGAGTCCATTTCTTCTTCCATTCCATGCTCCCATTGAAACTTGACATCCACCTGTATAGCTTTATCATAGCATTCTGGTTCACCAACATTAGTTAATAAAATAGAATACAAATAGGGAGAAAATATTTTTGGAGGTCTACTTATCCTTGAAGATCATCTAACATTCACTGGAGTTTGTGGCATTTATTGTTGTTGTTATTGCAAAGCATGAGGAACCACTAGAAAATCGATGTTTGGAGTATCATCCAACACTACATAATCATTTTCTTTCTTCTCATGCTGCTACAACTAATCTTTGTACAACACTTTCTCATTGAATATGACATCCTCGCTTCTCATAATTTTCTGATTTTCAAAATCTTAAAGCCTATAACCAAATTCATCAATGCCATATCCAATAAATATACATTTCTTTGATTTTGCATCAAGCTTGGTTCTATTTTCTGAATCTACATGTGCAAATGCTTCACAACCAAAGGTTTTGAGAAAAGAATAACTCACCTTCTTACCTATCCATGCTTCCTTTGGAATACCACAACCTAAAGGATTAGAGGGACCTCTATTAATTAAATAAACAACAGTGTTTACAACCTCTTCCCATATGTTTAAAAGCATCCCAACATGCAATCTCATAGTCCGTGCACACTCCATTATTGTTCTATTCATGCACTCATCCACTCGATTTTCCTGTGGAGTCCTTGGAACCATTTTTTTCCTATGAATACTATTAGAGGAACAATAATATTCAAACTCTTTGTTGCAATACTTACCACCATTATCAAATCTGAGACATTTTAACTTTTTACCTGTCTCATTCTCAACCAAGTTTCTCCATTTTTTAAAAGTTTCAAATACATCAGATTTTTGCTTAAGGAAATAAATCCATACCTTCCTTGTTGCATCATCAATAAAAGTGACATAATACCGAGAGCCATCGAGAGAAGATACTTGAGCTAGTCTCAACACTTTCGTATGCACAAGCTCCAATTTCTCATCTTTCATTTGCTTCCCACCCTTGAGAAAACTAGCTCTCTTTTGTTTACCATACACACAACTTTCACAGAAATCCATATTAACACATTTTAGACCTGGTAAAAAATTCTTTGAATGAATTAATTTCATACCTTTTGCACTCATATGCCCAAGTCTATTATGCCACAGTGTTGATTTAGAACTTGCATCAACTATTTGATTTTCTGCTTGCTGAACTACAACAACTGTTCCTGAACATTGATTTTTATCTGCAATAGCTAAAGTAGAAGGAATAGTATGACTTGTACAAAGACATAAGGTGCCTATTTTCACACCTTTTTCTACCACTAAGGCACATTTTGTAAACCTTTCAATTTTTATCACTAAATGTAACAACACAACCTTCATCATCTAGTTGCCCTGTTGAAATTAAATTTCTACTTAACCTTGGAACGTGCCTTACCTTATGTAGTAGCCAATGATTCTCATTCTACAACTTAATCTTGATTCAATCTAACAGGGTCCATTATCTCCCAAATAAACCAACCCAAAATCCCCTTGGACATAATCAAGAAAATAACTTCTATGGGGCGTAGCATGAAATGAAGCCCCTAAATCTAACACCCAAGAATCATCAAAATTATTAAGGGAAAGAATCAAAACATCCTCATTAGATTTATTACTTACCATATTTGCCTCTTTATTGCCTTCCTTTTTGTCTCCTTTATTTTTCTGAGACCAACAATCTTTCTTTAAATGACTTTACTTACCTAAGTACCATCAATCCTTCTTTTCTCTGGATTGGGACCTCTTGTCCTTTGATTTTCCTCATGACTTACCATGATGTCCAAAATTCTTTCCTCTCTCCTTTGTTCTGCCCTTTCTTTATTCATTCAAAACACTGCCTAATGTGGATGTACCACATAAGCTTTTCCTATGAATTTTCTTGCTCAAAATAACACCAACAACATCATCAACTTTTAGCGTATTTGAACTAAAAATAGAATTACTAACTGCCATTACCAAGCTATTCCAACTTTCAAGCAAAGAACACAGAATCAAAAGAGCCCTAACTTCTTCATCAATTTTATATTAACATAAGTCAATTAACTAGTAACTATTTTAAACTCATTTAAATGATCAACAACTGACCCACCTTCTACCATTTTCATATTAAATAAATGGTTCATTATAAATACCTTATTCGAAGCAGAGGGATTTTCATATAACTTCGTGAGGGTCTTCATCAAATATTCAGTTGTTTTTTCTTTTGAAATATTAAATGCCACCGATTGTGCTAGGCATAAATGAATACTGCCAAGTGCCTTTCTATCTAGAGTATCCTAGTCCTCATTAGACATAGCTAAGGTTTTCTTGGATTTCCCTTCCAATGGATGCCATAAATCCTTCTGATAAAGATAGTCCTCCATTTGCATCTTCCATAACTGAAAGTTCTTCCCATTGAATTTGTCTACCTTCATCTCACCCTCATCTATCATAACTCCCACTCAACCATGAGACTCCCAATCAATTGTGAGACCTTCATGCAAAGGATAACTAAACAAAACCCAATCTAATACTACTTGTTAGGATTAGAAGGTATATTTCAATTAGTTAAATACAAAATTGATTAGTAAAATAAATAAATAAAACACACATAAATTCTGGATAGCAAAAGAAGAACACACAGATTTAACGTGGTTCACCCACATCTGGGCTACATCCACCAACAAAAGGGTCCAAAATATATTATTCTCCCAACAAATAACCTTTAGAATGACATGCAAAGACATGTAGAAATATGCAACGATATTTTTCCATGTTTTTCACTTGTTGGTTTTACACAGCCATGGCTACAGGTACCCGAAACTTCTCCTACGTTTTTCCAACCACTACTCTGTGATTTTTTGCTAATATTTTTCACGACCCGCTTCCTTCAAAACTCATCCCTAAGTGTTATAATATACTCCCACACATGTCCCATTAATTACCAATAAATTTTGGTCATTGGTTGTGCCTCATGCACCCAATAAAATATTTTCTTTGGGTGACTGCATTTAATATTTCCAGCTATCTATAGACTCTATATTAAAAATATTGTAACTAATCACTTCCAACATTTAATATTTGTTTGTAACCACCTTTAAGATACAATTGCAACATAAATATATAATAAGTGTAGGGAATTATTTAATAAAAAATTGATATGAAGATTTTATCCGAGTCCGATTGGTCTCCATAACACAACAAATATCATGCATGCATTTTCTTGTGGCCAGATTTCAAGAAGATCTCAAAGAGTCACATGTTGCAAAAATGAAGAGAATATTCAAATACTCAAAGGGCACTCCAAAACATGGCTTGTGGTATCAAAATGATACTAATTTCTTTATGATTGCTTATACATATGTAGATCGGGCAGGTTGTGTGGATGATATAAAAAGTACAAGTGGTGGTGCATTCTTTCTTGGAAACAACTTGGTGTCTTGGGTAAGAAAGAAGTAGGATTCAATGTCATTATCTACTGTAGAGGAAGAATATATTTTTGCAACATCATGATGCACACAAGTGTTATGGATGAAGAAAACCTTGAAGGATATCATAGTAGTATATGATGAACCTATTTCTATCTCTTGTGATAACATAAGTGCTTTCAATATTTAAAAGAATCCGATAATGCATTCAAGGAAAAATCATATCTCAATCCGGTATCACTTTTTGAGAGAGAAGATTACAGAGAATGAGGTGAAGCTAGAGTATGTGCCTAATAAGGATCAAGTTGTAGATATCTTCACAAAGGCTCTTCCTAAGGATACTTTTGAGTATCTCTGGGAGAAGTTGGGGGTTATTGCCCCTCCTTCTTTGAACTAGATACATAAGGATATGCATTAGTCCAGTGGATCTCAAGATTCATCTCTTATTTTGGACTGATGTTAGTGGCTACCACTTAGGGGGAGTAGGTACTTCTATTGTTGCAGTCAGGGGGAGTAGGTGTTGTCATTACATGGTATGTGTAGTAGTTTTTGGTTGATGCGGTATGGTGTGGACTCCTAAGGGGGAAGTGTGCAAAAAAGGTGTGAAGAAAATAGAGTGTAGTATAAAGAAAAGGTGTTGCCTTTGGGGGAGAGAGAAATTATTTATGTTTGATGTCAAAGGGGAAGATATACAAGTGTGTTTCCCTTTTCCATTGATGTGAAAGGGGGAGAGTGTAAAGTGAAAAAGAGAACAATTAGTATGGAACAATGTGTGGTGATCAGAGTTGTTGTTTTTTGTTGTTGGTGGTTTTTCACATCATGTGTTTCCATCAATGACAAAGGGGGAGATTTTTACAAGTATGTGAAATTAGTTTGTCTTGTCATTGATGTCAACAGATCCATGTTGTTGTTGCATTGATGTCAACCTTGGTGATGCTTTGATTTGTTGCATTATGTTGTCATTAGTAGTATTACTGGTGTCAACCTCTAGTGTTTCTTTGATAAACATGTGTATGGTTAAGTTTTTATGTTACATGTGGTTTGGTTGTGATGAAGAAGTGTTGTAGGTAATGAAAATATATTCTGGTGCTTCGATTCCAAGTGATTTTGAGAAAATTTAAAGAAAAGAGAAAATAGTGTGTAGGAGAGATGTTTTGGGTAACAAATTAGTGTTTTGGCTTTGCTTGGAATTTATTATGTGTTTAAGATCTACTTATGTAGTTTGGATATGTTGATCAAAGGTTTTCAAAGGTGTTATATCCAAAGTTTTAGGTTCTAGATCATTGTGCAAAGAAAGTTGTCTTCACCAGTGTGTGAACTGTGTATTGTACTGTTGTTTGGGATAAATGGTTTTGCTCCACATTTCTCCACAGTTTGGTTTCTGGTCTTGTATATCTAAGGGCGTGCTTACATTTCTCATATCTATCTTTATTCTAAGTCATTCAAAGTTTGGTGCTCCATAAGGTTGGATTCATGTGTTATAGTACGAGGAAAGTTATCTAGGTGTACAAGATGAGTATGTTCTTCAAGTGAAAGTTGTTGCAAAGGATATTGTTGGAATTCAAGGTGTTTATGGAATATTCTAGATTATGTTCAAGTAATGTATGTTTCCTATGAGTCATATTTGGATCAAAGGAAGCGTGTACTTAAATGTTCAATGGTGTTTACATAGGTTCAGATGACCTTGGGTATTTACATTAATTGTGGTTATGCTTCAGTTTTTGTGGAAGAGTGGTATGGAATGTATGTGTGTATTTAGGTTTGAGTTAAGGTGTGGTTTGGTCTGCCTTCATTCCTTTCCACCGTGAGAATCTTAGTGCCTAACCTAATTTGAATTTGCATGGTTGAGGTGCATAGCCAACCTTGGAGATTGTTTTCAAGGTTGAGGATGGTATAAATGTGTGTTAAGTTGATAGATAATTGTAATGGTGTGTGTGATGTGAAGTGGAGAGTTGTGAATTGTGAAAGTCTGAAATACGGTGCGAGCTTTAATGTGATAGACTATTAGAAGCAGTGAGCAAAAGGTGTCTACATTCTTCAAAGAGGTTACAGATGTCTTGGTGATGTTGTGGTGGATTATTTTGTTGCTTTGAGGTGGATTTCTCATTGTAACAATCTTCTTTTTTCTTCTTTCTAATCTGGTAGTGAGCCATTGGCAGTGAGCCCTTCTTTTCTTTTGGGCAGTGAGCCTATTGTATTCGGTGTTGCACTTACATAATATTGTGAGCTAACCCTCACTGTGGTTTTTTGGTTCTTTAGTTTTCCACGTAGATATGGTGTTCTCATGTGTTTGGGTGTGTTTGCATTACTGTTTCTCATTTTTACATTCTACTAATACATGATAAGGGTTTAAATGGTTGTCAAAGGTTTAAGAACTAATGTAGATCTGAATGTTAAAGAGGGTTTTAATGTTTTAATATACAACTGATTCACCCCCCGTCTCAGTTATCTTGTGCATTCAACAAAATTAACTCTCACAAAATCTTACATGGGAACTCAACAATATTAACCTATATCACATATAGAAAAAACAATAATACAGATATTCTAAATATTTCCTCAAAATGAAAAATAATAGATCACACATATGGAAATGCATAGATCACAAAAATCTCATAGAATGTAATTTTTGCAGTATACCAAAAAATCTCTTAAACAAAAATACAAATAATAAAAAACAAGAAATAAATAAAATGTCACTAGCCTTTCGAAGAGTGGGCCCTTCCTCTTGGTTGGCGAGGTGACTACAAACACTAAAACTACACTTCTTGATTCACATGCAGGTTTCCATAAAAGAGTTTCTTTCTATATTTCTTCACGTGGTTACATTTTTTCTACACTCCTTGTTGTTACATTATTCTTGCACCATTCTACCATATCCTCATATCTATTACATCACCTTTATATATCTGAATAAGGTGTGTAACTTATTTACCCAGTTTACACAACTTTCTTTACATTGACGACTCTCCTCTCTCTTTCATGGTTTAAAATCTCACAAATTACATTTGGCTACTTTATTTGTTGATAAAAATTCAACCTAAAATGGAGGAGCTTATTTAGCTCATGGTTACAACAATAAGATGGAATATTAATTTTGGCATGAGGTCATTCTCCTCCATCAATATAGGATTGCAACATTATTAGTTGCAACAATAATTATTTTTGGTCCATAAGTTACAAATTGAAATGATTTTATTATTCCTAAAATTATTCCTAAAATATAACTCTTCAAAGTGTTGTAGAAGCTATTTTATAAAATGACAATTATTATTGGTAAATTTACAATCTAATTATTTTTTGCTTATTTTATCTAAAAACTATATTAAATATTACTTATGTATATTTAACCATATGCAACATAAAGGTGGTAAAATGGTATCAAAATGGAATATGAAAATGGGTATGAAAGCATATGAAAAAGGTTAAAATATGACATAAAACATAACGCAAATGATTCTCATCAATCCCCCCAACTTAGCATATTGCATGTCCTTGTGCAATCTTTTTTACTGATAGGATTCATTTTGAACTGGTGGCCTTGGGATTTATGATTTCTTCACCTTTGACTATTATAGCTCATGCTTCATTGCATCACTTCTCAATTTTTTTTCTCAACTGCACATAACAAGCTTCATGGATTTTCTTTATTTTTCAACTTACATTTTTTTTTCAATATTCATATCTCCTCCAACTTGTATTTTTTCTTCATTTTTCTTTTTGTATATTCAAATTGTTTCCTTTATTGTCATTTTTTCATAGTATTATTTTCTTGAAATTCTATATATATATGTATTTTTGAAATGCTATATATAAGAGGTATCATGAAACATTATCTCCACATTAATGAGCTATGTGAAATGGGTGAAATAATGGATAATATGAATGATTATGAAGGGTGAAAATAATGGATACTATGATGGGATACTTAAGGATAATGATGGGTGAAAAGATAGCTAATAAGGATGATGAACCTCCCCGCAACTTAAAGGGTTGATCATCCTTGGGAAACAAGGAGAGGGTTGGTGTGAATGCTGCTTTATATGATTAATATAATAAAAAATATTAATAAAGTTAAAATCAATCCCTTGCTTCATTTAGATTGCATGTGTAAAAGTTTTTTTTGTTATTTTATTTATTTTGGATATTTTTAGTTTTTTCAAATGCAACAAAATCAATCTAAATTAATTTTTTTGGTGTTATTGAGTTTTTAATGAGCTACATTATTTAATGAAATCAACTAACAATAAAATAAATACATTATATTTTCATAGTCCAAACTGATATTGAATATCCAAAAGCATTATTCAATAAACACTAAGATAAACACTCTTTTAAATTTATAAATCAACTAAGTAACCAAATCAATGAATGAATGCAAGTTTGAATTAATGAAACTAAAAGAAAGCTTATTTTTATGTTTTTTGCTTGTAAAGTAAATGCAATAAATTGTCTATGAGCTAGAAATTAACCCACTGATTAATATGCGTGACAAAGTTTATAGAAATAAGTAGAACAAATAGATTTTCAACTCTAATTTATTCTTACATAAGTTAAATTGTTAGTTGAAATTATGGCGTTTTAATCATCAATTCATTACTTATGAGTGTTGGCATATATAATACTTGACAGATGGAAATTAACGCTTTCTATGTATTGTCTTATATAAGATGACATCTTTATTTTATTTTAAGTAGAAAAGATAAAAGAAATAGATATTATTTTAAAGAGTGTTGCTAGTGTATAACTAATAGTGTCAAGGAATCCCATCCCAAATTGTGAGGATGACTTCCTTAAACTAAAGAAGGTGGTGAACTATAAAGCCTTTATTCCCTTTAAGGGACTAGTAGGAAATGCCAAATAATTGATTCCTTGATGAACATGTTGAGTCTAAAGATTTATCATGATATAGAGAGCTTGCCCCTACTCAGTACAAGAATGTAATTTTGTGACAAAATGTTGTTGCCATTTCTGAGGTTTGGTAGGGTTATGAAGGCAAAATTTTAAAATTCATAATTTAAGTTGAAAAATTTCAATAAAAAACTTAAGAATTAGAACATAACAATTAATTTGGTCATTATCTTCGTGTTCCAATCAGTTGGAAAATTGTCAATATATGAAACTTGTTATGCTTTAATAATAAAAATATAATCAATATGAAGAAATTTTGTAATTGAGTAAGCTTTAAAAAAAAGGATGACTAAAGCATGTAATTGTAGAATAATTAATGACTCAAGATGAGGGTTCATTGCATGTCTTAATACAATTATATATCAACAAATGGTGTAATCTTGTGTAAAGTTGGATTCGATCTTCTAACTTTCATTTATCTCCATACACAGATATTCTCCATACATTTATTCACATATTACTCATAGTTGTACACCTTTCTATGTAAACCACATTTATTGCAGTATCTATGATTAGACGTTCACTCCATGCAAAAAAAATACTATTCTATTCTCCTAGGTCACTTGTATGAGTGTGGGGTTGACCTCACAATCGCAAATCTAGCCCCTAATTTTTCAAAATTAAAAAAAATCAAATTAAGTTGACTCCCACTCATTTCATTAGTTGTGAGTCAACTAAACACATGCTTGTGTGAATTGTTGCTATGTCTTGGTATTTAATGATATTTAGTTGCATTCATTTTATCATCAAGGAAATATCACTTGCATTTAAGAAGAAATATGTTAAGCACACTTCCATTGAAGCACTAAAATTATTTTTGCACAACTGAAATTTGTGATTTTCAAATTTTTAACGAGAATTTTCAAAAAAATGACTAAAGAAAAAATCTTTGATAATATATTGACAATCCTTTTATGATATTTTAAAATACTACCAAGTCACATAACAAAACAACAAAAGTGAATTAAACAAATCAACAAAGAAGAACACAAAATCACAAAGATCAAATCCAAAAAAAAATCCACGAATATTAAAAAAGAATGGAATGTAACAATCCTGTAATGTATAGTAACAATTACCTTGAATAAAAAAAACAAAAAGTATATAACTGAAAGTGATTTGATTGAATTTCTTTGGACAGGCGTGGATCTGAAGTCATTTGATTCAAATAAAATATTCGAAGCAGACAAATGGAGTTCAGAAAAAAATGAAGGAAAGCGCGCGAAGGAAGCGTGGCGGTGGAGAACGTGACCACAATTGGAGGAATCTTTTGTTATCTTTTTGGAAAGAAAAAATCATAAGTTTAGGACCCACTTACTATTGACCTTTCTAATAGTCCCACACATACATCGGAATCACAATATTAATGAGTTTTTGAAAGAGGAGTTAATTTTAATAATCAATCACCTATATTTTAATCATCTAATTTTAATAAGTTATTTTGGAAGGAATGTCAATCAAGAAAGAAATAAATTTAAAATAACATAATAGGTAATCAATGGTTTGAATATGTAAGATACTTCTATGATCCATTGATTTGTCGCTTCCACCACCTCTTACTTCCAAACCTCTATTAGTATACACAATAAATTTTTCACTTTACAAGAGGTTGAAATGAGTTAAGAAATCGGGTGTAGGAAAAGCAAAGGACTTGGTTGAACTTCAAGTAGAGTACCTAAAGTGGGGGGTGAGAACTCTCACATCGCACATTATGAGAATATTCAGCAACATAATTCAACAAGGGTTCCCACGAGTTTGGACAACTAGCCTAGCAATAAAGATCTCTTTAAGAGTGGTGATGTTAATAATCCTTCCAATTATAGGACCATAATGATCAACCCTTTGTTTGCAAAAATATTTGATGGTATGATCAAAAATAAAATCAACAAGTGGGTAGAAGAAAAATAAAAATGAGCAAAAAGAACAAGTAGGTTTTAGACCTAAGCACTCTATGGTTGATCATGGAATCACTTTGAGGCACATCATTGAAAATGTTTGGGAGAAAGAATCTTTTTGTTTTGTTATGTTGATTTAAAAAATGCTTTTAACACGGTTCCCAAGGATAAATTATGGCATAAAATTGAAGAACTTGGGATTCCTATGCATCTTAGAGTAGCTATCCATAGGCTCTATGAAGAGTTTAAAGTCAAAATCAGAACTTTGGCAAACGTTTTAGAAAGTTTTAGTATTGATATAAGGATCAAGAAAGGGTGCCCCCTATCCTCTACTCTTTTCAATTTATATATTGACAAACTTGAAGAATGGATATTTTTGTAAGACAAAGATGGGGTTTGTTTGAGAGAGTTTGTGATAAGGCTTCTTTTATATGCTCATAGCCTTATTTTGATTGCTGAATAGGCTCATGGGTTGCAAGAAAAATTATATGCCTTTGAACATTTTTGTAGAGTAAAAGGGGTGCAATTCAATGCTAGCAAGACCAAAGTCATGAGTTTCTTCGATAGAAAAAAGCAAAACCAACATAAGTCCTATTTTGAAGGAAATATTCTTGAAGAAGTAATTGAGTATAAATACCTCAAGATCGACTTCAAAAACAAGCTTAGTTATGAGGCATGTAGAAAGAAGAGAACTTTGAGAGGATGGAAAGCATTATATGCTCTTCAAAATAGATATAGAGAGCCAAAGCTATGTAATTGAAAAACTACCCATATTCTTTTTGTTCTTTTAGTGCTTTTGGTGGTTCTCTATGGGTGTGAATTTTGGGCTAGCAACACCTCAAACTCAAAGTGGAAAAAAATTGAGAAAATCTAAAAGTTCTTGATCACAAGCAAGTTCAAAATATTTTTTTTGGTTCCTTATGAGATTATGCTGAGTGAAATAGGAGAAACCCTTATTGAAGCAATTGCTATGGTGCATCCCATAAGATATTTAAAAATAATTGAACACATGGAAGTAGGTAGATGGTCTAAGGTTATTTTCAATGACATTTTGAGTGAAAGAACAAACTTGGATGAAGTAGAAAAACAAATGGGTGAGCAAATGGAATATCTAATTAAATGCATGCTCCATGAAAAGAAAAGATAAACAATTTTGTTAATATGGATAAGTTCTGCAAGCATGCATGCAATAAAGTCCAAGAGAGAAAGAAGAAATGTTATATTGAGGAGTTAGACCCCACATGTGATCTCAAAAAAAGTGTACATAAGGGCTAGTATTTTATGGGGAGCCAAATTATTATTATTAAATTAAGAACAAACTCTCATCAACTTTGATGTGGAACAAAGCAATCATAAATGCCTAAAGAAGCATGGGAAGAAAGGGTGTGTATTTTTTGCACTACCAAGGTTATGGAATTAGAAAAAAACACTTTATTATCGAGTGTGATGCCTTTAGGGACATTAGGGACAAGCATGTAAATATCTTGATAGCTAGTTCTTGGTATAGTTTATATAGTGAGGGGACAATTGAGAAGTTGGGGGGAGCTCATCATCACCTTGAATAGGAAAAGGATTGAAATGTAGAAGTCAAAATGACAAGGATGGTTGTCCCATAGGCTATTTTTAGCCTCATGGATGGTAAAAGTTTTTATTTTTCTTCTTTCTAGATCATATAAATATGAGAGTATATGGATAATAAGTGTGAACCCCAATCCTATACTTGCACAAACATGGCGAACATGCACATTATTAGATTGAAATGCAAGTTAAGACAAAGATTCCCCATGAAATTAGATTGAAACATTAACATAGGAAGAAAGTGAAGAACAATACAAATGAAAGTAAATGAATCCTATTTTAATGAACAAACTATCAATCCCATGGGGGAATTGGTGCCAATTATATGTAGAAATTGGCCCTTTCCCAACTCCTTTGTAAGAGTTGATGATTTGATCCACTGGATGGTGAAGAACAATGGTGAACTCCTTGAAAAAACCTGCAATAACCTAGCTATGGTGATGACAAATTCTCAAGAAATGATATGAAATTGCTCTAATGTGAAGATAATAACTTTGCATTGAAATTGTGGATGAAGATTGAGAGGAAGAGTCTCTCATTTATAGATTTCAACATTGGAAGAATGAGCAAGATTGAGCAATGTGGGATCATTCAACATCCAATGGCCAAGTGCCACTTGTCAAGATGTGAATGGTTGAAGGTTGAACACATTTTGATGAAAGTGCCAATAAAAGATATTAGGTTGAATTTGAAATTAGTGAAATGACTTGTTGGAGAGGGAAGAAAATGGAGTTATGGCCACTTGGATCAAGGCAAAAAGACTTGTAAGGTGAAATAAATGCCTTGTTGGAAGGACTAAGTCCACTTGGATTTGAATTCAAATTTGAGGGAATATTCTCCTTTTATGCCATGTTGAGAGAAAATAGAGATTTAATAAATGAATTAAATCTATTTTCATGTGCAAATGATAAAAGCTAGAGGATGGGACATAATTTAAGATTAAACTAATCAAAGACTAATTAATGTAATGAGGAATTAGGAGATGTGACAATTTAGACTTAAATTCATGCATTGATTTAAATCAAATTGAGAGGAGGGGTTTAATTAAATAAATGTTTTGATTTATTTAACTAAATGAGACAATGTTAGATTAAATTGAATAAGGTTTTAATTTATTCAATTTAATAAGAGGACTTTAGTGATTTAATTAAATAAAGTGAATTATTTAATTAAACAGAGATACAAGATTAATTAAATTAAATTGATTAATTTAATCAACAGGGGATAATGACTTAATTAGATAAATAATTTTTTTTAATTAATGGATGAAGAGTGATGATAAGCTGAGAGTATGATTTTAGGATGGAACGATGTTAGTAATCAAGATCAAGTGTGTCAGTCAATTTTCCATGTCTACATTTTGCCCCTCTTTGAAGCAATGCACTTGTTGTATTGGTTCAAAGAATAAAGTGCTGTGATCAAAGTTCAAAATTTTTCGATTTTTTTGAATGCCCCATTGTTGCCCTAGTGGAAGGATTATGCTGATATGTTGCCCCCTCGAGAGATCAGACAATTTTTTTGATTGTTGGGTGATCTCACGAAAAAAGAGGACAAGGTGCTCGACAAGTCAAAAAGTGCCCTAGGATGCCCAAAAAAATGCGTTAAAATGCCAAAAAAGATGCAACATGGCCCTTGGTTGGGCAAAAATGGGATCGGGGGACCAAAACCCTATTTGAATGGTCAAATTAGGTCAAAACACCCTAATTTGTAGGCTTAAATAGACCTTGAGGGGTCACTTTCAATTCATTTGCACACTTAGCCTTTAGAAATTTCTATCTCCTGAGCTCCGAGTCTCGATCGAGATGGCGCAACGACAACTTTCTAGGCAAGTGTCAGAGAGGGTATGAGTGCACTAGCGGCCAGTCAACGCAAGACCCGTGGTATGTATCCCTATCTTGACTTTTAATTTTTCCATTTTACGTGCATTTAATAGGGTCCAAGTCAACTTTAGTATAGTGCCACTGAAAATGTTCAATCGGCGTCGCATGACCTCAAATTGCGCTACATATGAGAGTAGCACCGCCGCGGTCCAGTTAGGAGATTAGAGTTTTCTATCAAAATCAGTCGCATATGCAAATCAAACCACGCAACACAGTTTGAAATTAGGGTTTAGTTGCAAAGTCAGCCGCATGTGCAAAGAGCACCGCGCGACGCATTTAGGGATTTAGGATTGGAAAAATTTTCCGCGACAGTGTAGTTTGAAACTTTACAAACTGCGTTGCATTTGAAAATAGCATTGCATTTTCTGTTTCAAATACGAAAAGCTAACACGAGAGACAGACTTTTTTTTATGAGACTTAATGCAATGGTTTCCCTTGTGTAGGAGGACCTTGAGATAATTCACTCGAGGGAGCATAGATGCCCAGTGCTCAGTAGATTAGATGGCATGCGCATATTTCTCCAGGAGTAGCTTGGTGTCCTCGACCTTTGGTTCGTTGCGTCCATTCGTCCTGTTCGGACCCACTTTGGGATGATGATAGCTTTGGCAGAGTGATGGCACAGTGAGACCTCTTCTTTCCATCTTCCCACCAGCGAGGCTACTGTTACACTCGAGGATGTGTGGTACATCCTACGACCACCCATTCATGGAGCGAGGGTGATTTATGATCCAGATGTCGAGAGGGATGCTTGTTTTGACGTGATGGGTCTTGATGAGATCCACTTTTTTGAGGGATAGATAGACTTGGAGAGGTATCGAGGCGTAGTGCCCACCTATAGATTGATTGTGGTCATCATTATATTAGGTCTCGTGGCACTAGATCAGTGGGGCCAATATTTCAATTTGGGTGGGGGCTAGCTTGGGAGTGGATGGTCGTCCATAGGGAGTGCTTTGCTTGGGGGCCAGTGATGTTGGCCTCACTATACAGGGATCTCCATGAGTTTTCATATCTTGATAGCAGGGCCATCGGGGCTGGCGTCACTCTATTACACATCTGGGAATGGGAGCAGATTCCAGTGCTCGATCTGCAGGTCACACCAGTTATTCTGGATATAGACGATCTTGTTGTCTGGCGGTATGGGGGAGCCCAGATTTGTTTTACTCATATAGGTACAGGAGGCATCACCCATTGGCGATGAGTTCTTGATGAGCTAAGAGAGCTTGTTTGGAGGCCTTGGATGGGTATAGGCCCATGGTATGATGATCACGAGCAGCTATTCTTTACTCGACATGATAGATGGATGTAGGGCAGAGAGCACACCATGATAGAGCGCTATCTTCTAGATAGGGTTGCCTTCCAGTTCGGTGATGTTCAGGACATATTAGATGATCAATATGTGGCAATATTTTCTCGTACCACATGAGAGAAAGCATGGGGCCATCCCATTCCAACATCTGAGGCAGTATCCTCATTCAGACAATTAGTGGCCAGGTCGTGGGCATATGATTAGGGGCCAACGAATGCAGGGGTTACTTAGGCCTATCGGGATTGGTTTAGGCCTCCTCTAAGATTGACAGTTCCAGGTGTGGCACTCCCACGACGGAGGCCGAGAGGCAGATTAGCCGATAGGGGCAGGGGATAGGGAGGCAGAGGCAATGGTGATAGAGATGGTGATGAGGACAGGGGAGGAGGTGGCCCTCCTCTACAGACACCACTGCGGGCACTGAAACCACCGTGGGTATCGACACCACCACTGGACCAGGCACAACTGATTCCTTGCTGAGATTAGCTACCGCAACAACAACCACCCACACAACTAGACCATAGGGATGCCTTGATCTAGCAGCTTCAAGGGCAGATACAAATTTTGACAGCTGAGCGAGATCAGGCCAGACAACAGGTTTTGAACTTTACTGTTGAGAGGGACCAGGCCCGGTCCGAGAGGGCTCAGGAGATTGGCCAGAGGATATAGCTAGAGAGTATAGCCTCATCATCTAAGGGCTGGACACTTTCGTTGAGGGCATACTGAGAGGTGGTGAGGGAGGCTGAGTACTATCAACAACAATACAGGCAGGTAGTGCCACTAGCTGGTCCGATGCCAGAATTCTCATAGCAGAGAGGGATGAGGCCTCCCGAGGATCATGGTGAGAGACAGGAGGGGGAGGGGCACAACCAGCAGGGCTAGTCTTTGATCACCGGTAGTTATCCATTTTTTGATTCATGGGATCTGATTACTTATTGCCCCTATTGTATCATGCATCTCGATGTATACAAACTTGATCCGTCTTTTGTACCATGACAGTTGTATATTTTGATGATATATATGATATGGTCCTATTTATGAGATGTCATATGATGTATGATATATGGATGCATTCTAATTTCCTATGTGTTATGAGATGTTATGAAATTCTTTTATTTTATGTTCATGAAATATGATGTATGTTTCTACATGATGTGATGATGATTATGGATGCATTTATTTTTGTATTTTTCTATGCATGTTGATGACAATTGTATGGATGTAGTGTATGCAAATGATTATGTATTGATGATGGATGGTAATGATTTCTATTATGCCCTTAATGATTCATGAAATGTATGATATGAGATGAATGTAATGCAATGATTTCTTAAGATACTTAAAATAAAAAAACTATATTATTCCTCATAACTTAAGATGATGATAATGTGAGATGATATGATGTGGTATGATCTATATGATATGATATGTATTTATGCTGATGATTTTGTGGATGCAGGGTGGATGCATTAGCGATGTTCTAATTAACTATCATGGTACCATGTTAGTATGGAAAGAAGATAGAAGAAAAGAGATCCAACAAGTCGTTAAATGTCGATGATTTGCTTACCAGGAGTCGAGGTTTTCAAAGGGACAATTACTTTATGTTTGATAACACACATAAGTACGATGCATCAAGGTATAAAGAACCAGGATGGCATTGTACCTAGTGCGATGGACTTTGACTCAACAATAGGATAGGAGTATTCTTGTTCAAACTTATTATACAAAACCTCATTTAGGATGTAGTTCAGATCTTCTAAACATCTCAGACCAAAACATAGAAAAGCAAGCCTTCCTATGTGGTCAACAAGACACCTAAAACACCCTCCCTACAAACCAAACAAAGTACACATGAATAAGTTACTTTACAAGAGTATCCAACAAGGACAGTAGATAAAAAAGATAATGATCATTGCTTCATTCATTCTCTCTAAACCTGTTTTGTTTAGGCATCATCGAGAGGTCCTTGGAATGAGTGCAAAATAAGATAAGTCAATAAAGACCAAGTTAAAGTGATACCTGATGCTGATGTCCATCGTGGGAATGATGCATCCTAGGACATGTTGTGATCAGGGTTTTGATGAGATTGATTGGATGATAAGCTATTGATACTTTGAGCTGGTCAACTTGCTTGCTTACTGACCTAGACTTGAGACTTTGACGATTAGGTGTTCACTTTTGAACCTGCTAGACTTGCTTCTGACTAACTCACCAAAGGATGAAGGTGACTATTGATTTATTACGAATGGTGATTATTGCGAGTGAAAGCGAGATGAGACGGGTGCACCATTTTTGGGTTTTTCAAAATTTTGGATGTTTTTGAAATGTTTTGAGGCTGTTTTTGGGATTTTGAGAATTTTCAATTTATTGGTATTTTTGAGATTTTAACCAAGAGACTAACTTAAAGACCTATCCTAGGGGTCTCAGGGGCTGATCCATAGATTATCCTTGCCTACGTTATACATGCAGAGACCACGTAGTTTGACTGACGATAAACTTGATTGATGAAAAGATAGATGGGCAAAGGGATTGCTAGATTGCGACGGACGCCTAAAGGACTAACCGAGGGTGTCTCGGGGGATGATCAAAGATAAAACTTGCCTACGTTCAAGCTCAGAGATGACTGCCTACGTTCAAGCTCAGAGATGACGTAGTTCGAAAAGATGATGCCACTTTTTGATTTCGATATAATTTGGATGTTTTTAGATTTTTGATTTTCTAATGTTTTTTTGATTGATTTTCTAAATGTTTTGGGATTTTTGATTTTAAGGAAGATCATATGAATCCAATCCGATGCAGGTACATGAACATGCCCCCAGCATGATGTGATAGACTACTTCAATACAGGTAGGACAAATTGACCTTAGGAATATTCCAAGTAGTACTAGGGTGGAACATGATACAAACACAAGATCAAGCTATGGTACAAATGCAAACAGATGGTGGAAGGATAGATGGAATGTAATGAATAAGTGAGTGTGTCGAATAAGCCGTGAAGGTCCTGGTGGATGGAGAGTGCTTTATTTATGCTTGGTGCTTGTTTTCCAGGTTTTCACCAAGGTACTTGTCCAAAGTGCCACCAAAGTGGTTTTCACTAGAGGACGATTTTTTTCTTTCTTTTTTTGGATTTTTGTATTTTTGGATTTTTTTTGTTGTCACAAAGATGCCTGTTTACCAGGTTTTCATCAAGGTGACAATTTTTTTAGGACATTTTTTGATTTATTTGTATTTTTTTGTTCTATACCTTGCAAGATTTTAGGCATAAAACTTTTTGAGATGGGAGTTTTTCATGGGCTCCTGCAGAGGCTCGCCTTTTGGTGTTGATAACTGATATGCCCCTGATTTATAGCTTGCCATGATGATGAAAGGTACTAACCAATTGGGCTCAAATTTTCCTTTTCTTTCTGGGTTCGGCACGTTCTTTTGGTTCTCCTTTAGCACAAGTTCACCGACTTGGAAGGGTTGCCTTCTAATCTTCTTGTTATAACTTTGCTTAAGTCAATTTTGATATACGTGTAGATGGTTTAAGGCATCCATATGCCATTCATCCAGTAAATCCAGCTCATTTAACCTTGAAACCTGATATTCCTCGTCTGTAATGAGGTTTTTCATTGATATCCTTAATGATGGGAGCTCGATCTCAATTGGGAGGATGAATTCTGATCTGTAGACTAGGGAGAATGGGGTGGCACTTGTTGGCGTGCAGATGCTGGTACGGTAGGCCCATAAGGCGAGATTTAGCTATAGATGTTAGTCATGACTAGAGTCATTGAATATTTTCTTAAGGATTTTCAAAATGGTTTTATTAGAGGCTTTTGCTTGGCCATTGCCTTGCGGGTAATACAAAGTAGAAAAGCAATGCTGGATATTGAATTTACGGCATAGGTCACGAACATCCTGATTCTTGAAAGGTGTCCCATTATCAAAGATAATAGCTTTGGGGACACCATATCAGCAAATGAGATAGTTCAGGATGAAATTTGATATTTGATTTCCAATTATGTAGGTCATTGGGATGGCTTCGACCCACTTTGTAAAGTACTCTATGGCGGTGATGATGAATTTGTGGTCATTGGATGAGGTGGGTGTGATTTTTCCGATGAGATCGAGCCCCCATTGTGAGAAGGGCCATGGTGTAAAAATAGGATGAAGTTCTTGAGCTGGTGCATGAATGAGGTCTCCATGTTGTTGGCACTATAAACAATTTCTGACAAAGTCATATGCCTCTCTTTCCGTTGTTGGCCAATAGTACCCAGTCCTCAGTAGTTTCTTACCCAAAGTTATATAACTTGAGTGTGAACCACAAATGCCATGATGGACCTCAGTTAGAGCAGTCAGGTCTTCCTCAAGATTTAAGCAATGCAATAGGGTTCCTTCAATGCTACTACGATAGAGGGTTTCTCCTAGGATGACAAAATGTAAGGACCTTTTGACAAAGGCTCATTTGAGGTTTGGGTTTATGTCAGCTGGGAGGAGTCCTATTCTCAATTAGGTGTAGATGTCATGATACCAGGGATCATCGAGACCAACAATTTTGCACACGAATTCAGACTCTAGTACCTCAATTGCTGGTATGAGAAGCCCCTCTTCAAGGAACTCTTGTTTTGGAACATTGTTTGGGATTTCCAAGAGCGATCCAATTGTGGCCATAGCATCTGTTGCTCTATTGTTTGCTCTAGGTAGCTGTTCAAAGGTGACATCAATGAAGAATTCTTTGAGGCTCTCCACCAATTTATTGTATGGAGTTAGCTTATCATCCTTTGTTTGGTACTCACCATTGACTTGGTTGATGATTAGTTGTGAATCTCCATAGACTTTGAGAGCCATAATCTGCCATTGTACTGCAATCCTTAAGCCTATGACAAGATCTTCATACTTTGCTATGTTATTCATGCATGGAAATGATAGCTTGTATGATTTGGGTATGTAGTCTCCTTGGGGAGTTATGAAGAAAATACTTGCTCCCGACCCATGTTGTGTGTAAGATCCTTAAAAGTACATCTTCCAGTGGTCTGCAACACTTTGGCTAAAAATTGATTCATCAGGGAATTTTGAAATTAGTGGGTTTTTTGCATATATAGGTGCCTCTGCTAGTTGATCAACAATTACTTGTCCCTTGATGGCATTGCACTCCACATATTCAATGTTGTGTTCTGCCAATATCATGACCCACTTGGTTGTCTGTCCTGCGAGTGGCCTTAGAAAGCAGGTATTTGAGAGGATTTATCTTTGCAATCAACTTGATTTGATGAGCGAGCATGTAGTGTCTAAATTTTTGTGCTGCAAATACAAATGCTAGACAATATTTTTCAATAGGAGTATAGTTTAGCTCGTGTCCCACCATAGTTTTGCTGATATAGTATATTTATCTCTCTCTCTCTTCCATTTTCATCGTGTTGAGCTAATAGAGCACCATGAGTTGCCATGGTTGTTAAATTGTACAAGATCAGTGACTTTCCTAAGATTGGTGCCATTAAAATTGGTGGCATGAGTAAGTATTCTTTGATTTTGTTAAATTCTTGATCGCATTTGTCATCCCATTTGTATGCTAACCCCCTTGTGGAGTAGATGAGAGTATGGTATCTGGTTATTTTCTAGTTGCGCTATGAACCTATGGTTGGACTGGAGCTTGCCTTGTAGACCTCTCAGTTGTTTTAGTGTCCTGGGTGCTTCCATATCGAGGATGGGTTTGAATTTTGTGGGGTCCACCTCTATTCCTCTCATTGTCACTATATATCCCAAGAGATTGCCCGATTGCACCCCAAAGACACATTTCTTTGGGTTGAGATGGACCTTATATTTTTCCAATCTATCAAAAATAGAGCTCAAGACTGCTATGTGGTCCTGTCTTTTCCTTGACTTGGCCAATATGTCATTCATATAATCTTCCACCATCTTGTGAATCATGTCATGAAAAATTAGTTTCATGGCCCTTTGATACGTTGCTCCCACATTTTTTAGCCCAAATGGCATCATATTCCAACAATAGTTTCCCCATGGGCATGGGAATGCTGTTTTGTGTTGATCCTCCTTTGCTATCATAATCTAATTGTATCCAAAAAACCCGTCCATTAATGAGAGCATCTCATGTCCGACCATCATATCCACTATCATATCGATGTTTGGTAGCGGGAATTCATCCTTAGGACATGCTTTGTTTAGGTCTCTGAAGTCAGTGCAAATGTGGATGCTCCCATTTGGCTTTGAAACAGGCACACGATTGGACACCCATTTAGGATAATCAATTGGACTTATGAATCCCAGATCCAAGAGTTTCTGCAATTCCACCTTGACTAGCAAGGCTATTTGAGGATGCATCTTTCTAAGCTTCTGTGTTATGGGTTTTGCTTTAGTATACACAACTAAATGATGAACTACCACCTCACGATCAAGACTCGGCATGTTTGCATAAGTCCATGCGAAGTTTACCTTTCTTTCTCTTAGGAATGCTGCTAAGAGTTCTTGTTCTTTTGTGAGAAGTGATTGAACATAAAACATGATGTGAGGTGTTGCTTCTGCTCCCAAATTAATGGGGTTACACTATTTTGCTAGAACTGCTGATTTTTTTTTATGAAGTGCAATAGGGGGAGATTGAATCCTTCATCCTCTAGCACCTCAGAGAGGTTTTCACCATTGGATGTTTCCTTTATTTTTACTATTCTATGGTTAGAGAGTTCCACAATGTGGTTTTCACTCAATGAACCTGAGCTTATTCTCATTCTTTTGCTTTTGCAACTGAAGGACTCAATTGTCTCCCCGTAATATGCTTGTGTGTCTAGTGTGATGTCAAATCCCACCTTATGATCTCCATCTGGTACTGTATCCCGTAATCCAAAGAATTCTGAGAGTGCCTCATTGTTTTCAAATTGTCTAGAACTGGTGGTACTCATTGGTCATAATCGATGAGTTGTGGGTAGACGAGGTTTATCTTGTGGGGTTGGTGGTTTGACTCGAAAGACGATGTGCTAATCATAAGTAAGGAGGAGTCTTAAAATAGCATGGGAAGGCCTATTATGGTTTCTTCGTCATCACTACTATAGACATTGGTGATATCAAAGGTGAAGTTATCTAATGGCAGACCTATAGATACAGGTAGTTGAAGTGTGGCTGCTGATAACTGAGGGGGAGACCTGACTACTCTAATAGGGGTACCTCTGCCACATACGGTTATACTCAGAGGGGTACATCCAAGGCCAATATTTTTCATTTGTCTTTCTACAATGATGAGCTCCATTCATCCATCACTGTTCCTTTTAAGGCTTTCATTTCTATTGTAGCCCATACCAAGCATCATTTGAAGTCCTCTGCTTCTTTTATCCACATTTTCCTGACTTAGATCCTCCCAACAATAGAATCTAGAAGGGTCTTCCCTGAAAGTGTGGGCAGGTGTTTCAACCGGTTGGGGTTGCCCATGTGACCTAGGAGATTGTGATAACTCTCCTACAAAAAAATTTTCTTCTTCATTTTGTAATCTGCACACCCATTGTCTTAGATCACGAGCTTGATGTCAGATATTTGAAGAATGCAAGGTGTCTTTGTCCTAGAAGTGGAGGCAATGGATAGTTTTATATCTGAAATTGAAGGGCCTTCATCATTCTTCAGGACTTGGGAAACTTTGTAGAACTTGGCTTCCAGATTCTTGCAATAGGCGAAGGGTTCATGATCACCATATATTGCGACCTCTTCATTTTGGTACAAGAATTTGACACATTGGTGGAATGTTGAGGTGACAGCCTTCATCCCATGGATCCATGGGCGTCCCAAGAGGATATTGTAGGGAAAATCAAGGTTGAGGACCTGACATGTGGTTTCCATAGTGGCTGGCCCCACTTGAATGGGGAGTTTAATAGTGCCTTCAGACACTCTTTCCTGGTCATCATATGCTCTGATGGTAATGCTGTTGTGTTTCTTAATGGAATCTTTGGAGATTCCTAGATTCTTTATGAGTTTTAGCAAAAAAATATTGAGGCCTGCACCTCCATCCACCAAGAACCTTTTGACCTTTTTCTTGTGAACCATGAATTCAAGGTGTAACACACGGTTGTGAGATGATTGGGCGGGGAAGTCCTAATTGGAGAAGGTAAGGAGATTCAGAGTGATGATGTTACTGACCATAGCTTGAAACTGCTTCGTATCTAGGTTGGGAGAGATGATAGATGAAGCTAATTCTTTCTCAACTATTTCCCATGGGCAGGTGAGATTTTCAGTAACTCCATGATGGAGATCTAAGCAGGGGTTCTCTTTAACTGGTCAAGGATGTTGTAACCATAAGGAACAAATTTATGATTTGAGGTGGGGGTCTTAGATGGTTGTGATGCCCCGACAATGGTGACCTTTCCACTCTTTGTGGTGACTCCACAATCAACATTGGATCCCTTAATACTTACCACAGTGACCATTTCATCTATGCATGTGACAATGTCTTCGTATATATGGTTTGCATTGGCATACTTTTGTTTCCCTTTATTGTTCCCTTGGTTATTTCCTTGGTTGCTTCCTTGATTATTTACCTGATTGTGATTGTGCATCAGATTCATGTATATTTTGAGATCTTGATTGTCAGCGGGTTGCTCAACATTTATGATTTTATCCTCAATGAGATCCTGGATGATTTCTTTCAATCTCATGCAATTTGCAGTCGTATGGCCTTTGATTTTATGATAATTGCAAAGGATATTTTTGTGTACCAAGATGGTTTTGTCATGGGTTCTGCATACTACTCAGAAGTGGAGATTTTGATGAGGTTCTCTTTAACCAACTTCTTCATTATAGATTCGATTGACTCCCCAAGGGTCGTGAACTTCCGCTTGGGGGATACTTGTTTCGGGGAGGTGGTCCTCCTTGATTGTTCAGGTTATTGATTTGATTGTTCAGAGGCGGTTGTTTTTGTTCTACTGTATTAGTTTGCACATTGTTACAATTGTTATTTTGTGGTTGATGATGGGTTTGGATGTTCTACTTGGGAGCACTGATGACGACCTTGGCGTCGACTACTCCGTCATTTGTGACATTTCTGTTCCTTGCCCATTTGTGAGGTTTATCGTTATAACTGGTGGATGGGCGGTTATCCTAATGTGAAGGAAACATAGATGCGCCCCCTCGCATAGTGAGGGCCCTTTCGATGTTGAGCGCCTTCGGGATCAATTGATCATATGTTGTGATGCATTGCATTTTTAGATAGAACATCGAGTTTTCGTCCAGATTGGCTATGGTAGTGCAAAATTATTGCTCTTCTGGCATGGTCCACTTGCTCTGGTTGGCCTTGGATCATCATCGTTGCAATAATGAGGCGAATAGCTCTCCTTTCCCCTATTTGAGTGCTTATAGTTCCTCCAGACTAACATTTTTACCCATGTTGAATGCATAGTTTTTGAGGAATGCGTCCACAATTTCTTGGAATGTTTTGATGCCTGTGGGTAGATGAGAGAACCATTCCATGGTGGGACCAGTCAAACTCTAAGGAAATAGTCACATTAGATACATGTCATCATATGCAACCTCCATGCAATGCACTTGGAACTCCCTGATGTGATTTTCAGGGTTTCCCATCCCATTATATTTGTCGAATTTGGGGATTTCAAATCCCTTCGAGAATGGTACCATTGTAAGAATCCTGTCAAAAGGATAGGGGCACAAATTGCTCGGCGTTGTGGTTGTTTTTCCTAACTGAAGGTCCAACACTTGCTGCAAGAGCATTTTGATCTGTGTTGTTACATCGTTTTGCAAATTAGGAGGTGGGACAAATGTGTTTTGAGGTGTTTACAGTGTTTGATTAACGGGTGGGGTATTGATGGGGGTTTTCTGCAAGCTTTGTTGTGCCTTTAAGGCCTGCTGATATGCCTACATTTGTACCAACAACACTTGTTGTTGGTCCTGTTGTTGTTGTTCCAACAAAACTTATTGTTGGTCCTGCTGCTGTTTTCCCACAAAGCTTGTTGTTGGTCTAGCTGTTGTTGTACCAACAAAGCTTGTTGTTGGTCTAGCTACTATTGCACCAACAAAGCTTGTTGTTGTGCCTAAAAATATTGTAGGGATTGTTGGTATGCCTGTTGATCGATTGCTTGTAGTTGTGCATGGTACTGTGCTTGCACCTGCTAAGCCTGGTGCTAGGCTTGAGCTTGGGCATGTGCTTGTTGGGCTGCTTGTGCGGCTTGTGCAGTTTGTTGGGCGGTTAATTGTGCTTGCGCTTGTTGAGAAGCCAACTGTACAATTTTTTGATTTTGTTGAAGTACCCTTTGGTGGGTGGCTTGTTGAACTGCCTGAATGATGGTGATGAATGAGTTCGTCATGTTGAGTTTTGGTGGAATCGATGGAGGATTGGGAACGGTGTTGACCATTGTGATGAGCGGAAGGGTCGTGTTGACCATCGGGGTTTGAATTATGGATGGTGTGAGCAAGATGCTTGGTCCTTGAGACAGTTGAGCAATGGTGGATGTGTTGACAATTGCAGTTTCTTGAATGGTTTCCATCTGTTGTTGCGATACTGATGGTAAAAAGAGGGGGTTTGATGTGATACTTAGATTGCTTTGGTTTGGTAGATTGGTGATGGGTAGGGGGGGAAGGCGCAACCCAAAAGGTGATACAAATGTGAGTGGTAATGGAGGGAATAGTGGTGTGTTCCCTTGGAAAAGTGATGACAAGGAAGGATCAATGACTCCCCCTGTCCCGAATAACCCACCCTCTCCTTACGAAATCATGGGGAGAGAAGTTTGTATATCCAGCGGATAGATTAGCGTTGCATGAAATGAGGATGAGTCAGCATGATTATGGAAAGTAGTGGAACATACAAGTGTAATGGATTTACCGGGACATAGTGATCTAGTGTGGTGTTTGTATTTATTTCTCTGTTGTTTACAAGGCGATGCTTTTGGATTTCGTGAAGCATGGCGCTTCCCTTGTTAACAACTGGCGGGGTTGAAGTGATTGATGATATGATTTGGGGAATATCCCGAGTGATGTTTGGGAGTGATAATGGGGGTATGCTCACAAGATGCCTTTCCATATTAGTACTCATGTCAAATTCAAAAGGGAGTTTGGCCCCTTCTTTCATTAACTCACGTATATATAGAGAGGGATTAAGTTTCAACATGGCGTTGACGATTCTACGATTCTCAGGATTCTGAACCATTTCAGCTATTTCATCTTGTGTCATTCCTAAGTCATTGTCAGTGATATCCTCTACATGAACCTTCTCTTGAGGGTTTTGCAATGGCCAAGAGGATTTGTTTGGAGGATTGCTTGATCCTGCAGGGTTTATTTCAGGAGCCGTTTGACTTAGGTCACTTGAAGTTGATGTTTCCTTAGTGATCTCCATGTTTTTCTTGTGTTGTGATCTTGTTTGCACCATAAAATAGAGATCGTTTGATCTTAATCCTAGGCACAAAAAAGAGAAGAACCAAGAGAGGTTAAGGATCAAAAGTGATGATGGGGATGAGATAAACGGAAGATGAATGATGCAGATGAATGAAAATATTGAATAACCTTGAGGGAGATGCTAAAGTTTTAGGGCTTGAATTGATTTGATTTTGATTGAGGATAGTTTGGCTAAGTGTATTAAGCCAAACAAGATGATAATGGACTTGTAAACCCTAGGAAGTTGTGTTATCCTAGAACAAACTCATAGAAGAGGATGATTTGACTAAGTGTGTTAAGCCAAATAAAGTGATTTTGAACTCGTAAACTTTAGCAAGTTGTGTTATCCTAGAGGTAAATTCACTCAAAAGGATTGATAATTTGAATGTGTATTAAGTCAATCAAGGTGATGTTGATTTTTCCTATAAGTTTAGCATGAATGATGTTTTTAAAGTTTTCGAGAGTTTTTTGGTGAGATGAGATTTGATTTTGATGATCGAGAGATGGGTGAGAGTGATGATTTTGATCCTAGACTTTACCTAGGTAAAACTCCTTCTTACAGGACCTCATTTTTGAAGAACATGCCATACTTCCTAAGTGAGAAAAGCAAACCTTTGAAAAAGATTGAGATTTTGTTAACAATAAAACTCATACAAGTTACAGTTGTTCTTTGAAGCTTTCTTGTAGAAGTTGTAAACCAATCTTTCTCTAACTTCGAGAAGCCTTTCAAGATGCTCCACATGAGATTTTGGGCTAATCTTTTAGAACCTTGGTTTTTGGATTTTGATTTTGTGAGAAATCATTTGAGAGAACACATGCATGAGATCCAATTGTCTTTATCTTTACTTAATGAGTTTCTTTTACCACAAAAAATTTCCTAATTAAAATTCTAGACTAAATGTCCATGTCTCAATTCCTTTTCATTCCATAAGGTCCATCATGTAAAAATCAAGGTTTCAAGAGCATAGTTTCCTAGGTTGACCTTAGAGAGAGAAAATTGTGATTGGATCCAAATACTTAGAAGTCTCTAAGGATAAATCCCTAGGACAAACAAGAGCATCTGAATTCGTCAAAGGTATTTGCTTCCTCTGAAGGGTTTGAAATTTTGAAGGCCTTTGTGAATGTTTGTTTTCAAGTGTTTTGAGATTCAAGCAAAGTGTTTTGTTTCCAAGAGCATGTACAATCCTAGGATGATGAGACAATATTTCGTTGGGTTCCCACTTGGATAAATCTAGTTGCGCATATTTAGTGCGAATGGTTAGATGCTTGACCACACTGGCTCCCCTCCATGACACACACTTCTCGAGTCAGCCAAGCATCAATACCCATGAATCTCCCATGGCATACTTTTAATCTCTACAACAAAACCACATGTATATGTGGGGCAACTTCAAAGGACATGAAATTTTGCACCAAAAAAATAGGTTGGGATTTTGGCCTTTGCTAAACAAGGGGTTTTAATGTCGGCATTCCATTCATGGGGGACTATCAATGCGGTGAGAGACCATTGTTTCCCTTCTCGTCAGAATAATCTTTGTGATATTGGCCTTTATTCCAATATCCACACTTATATCTCGGGTGGAAGTTTCTTGGCTTTAGCATGTTCTCAGTTGGGTCGTTCCCTTGGGTGATTAATTTTTCCCACAAGGCAGGCCCGCTAAGATAAACAAAATCAAGCAAGCATATCTCGTAGTTCAATAGACCTTCATTGAAAAACAAAGGGAGAACACTCACAATATGCCACACTCACACTCGCAAGATTGGTTCAATTGTTAGGTACCCAAATTGAAATATGGAGGCAATATTTTATGCAACTTGATATCACCAAAAATTCTTTTGATTCTCAAGATCGCTGTGAAGTGCAAGAGAAGCGCATACTCCTTTTTAAATGAAATTACTTTGCAAAAAAGATTACAAGACACAAAAGCACATGTTCATTTTAAATCCTTCAAAGAAATAATGAATTCTTTGTAAGCACCAAAATAAGTTTGAGATTTGCCTTGTTCAATTGTTAATCCTTAAACCAAATCTAGTGAGTTTGTCCTAAAGTCCATTTTAACCCTTTGTTTGCAAAAAAAACTTGAAGATTTGTAATGTTCTTTTTAGGATCCAAATGAAATTTAGTGTTTCCTAAGAGCATGAAGGTAAGCAATTTCTCTTTTTAAGAGAGATTATGATCTCCCTAAAAGTGTTGAAAAAAACTTGATAGATTGTGATGATGATGCCATAATGCCACCTTCAATTTTGTTTCCTCCTTGCCCTAACCTACAAAAACTGATTAAAACTAGAAAACACAGAGACAACAAACAAGTCAGAAGTTAAAAAAGTCAAACCTTTAAAGAAACATGTCAAAATTAAATGAATTTGAACCTCTTACCCTAACCCAGCGACACTGTCAATGAATGCGATGGAGCTTATAAACTCTAGCGGCTCAATATAGCGTCGCTAATTTCTGACAACGACGCTCTGTAGTGAGATAAAGAGCGCGATTGCGGTGCTATTTGACCCAACAACGCGGTTTGGAATTTAGAAATCCGTGGTGGTGTTTAAAAATTTGAATTTCATGGGCAAGAAGACTCCAGCGGTGGAGTTTGGAGTTTGAAACAGTTCAATATAGCGCCACTGGAAAGCTAGCATCACCATATGGTGCCGCTAGACTGATAGCAGTGCAGTTTCCTGTAGACACAAAAGTTAATAAAAAAACCATGGAATTTTTGAAAACAACTTGTTGAAATATTTGATTTTGCCCTCCTTCTAGCGCAAAATGTGAACCCCAATCCTATACTTGCACAATCATGGTGAACATGCACATTATTAGATTGAAATTCAAGTTAAGACAAAGATTCCCCATGAAATTAGATTGAAACATTAACATAGGAAGAAAATGAAGAACAATACAAATGAAAGTAAATGAATCCTATTTTAATGAACAAACTATCAATCCCATGGGGGAATTGGTGCCAATTATGTGTAGAAATTGGCCCTTTCCCAACTCCTTTGTAAGCTTTGATGATTTGATCCATTGGATGGTGAAGAACAATGGTGAACTCCTTGAGAAAACTTGCAATAACCTAGCTATGGTGATGGAAAATGCTCAAGAAATGATGTGAAATTGATCTAATGTGAAGATAATAACCTTGCATTTAAATTGTGGATGAAGAATGAGAGGAAGAGTCTCTCATTTATAGATTTCAAAATTGGAAGAATGAGCAAGATTGAGCAATGTGGGATCATTCAACATCCAATGGCCAAGTGCCACTTGTCAAGATGTGAATGGTTGAAGGTTGAACACATTTTGATGAAAGTGCCAATAAATGATATTAGGTTGAATTTGAAATTAGTAAAATGACTTGTTGGAGAGGGAAGAAAATGGAGTTATGGCCACTTGGCTCAAGGCAAAAAGACTTGTAAGGTGAAATAAATTCCTTGTTGGAAGGACTAAGTCCACTTGGATTTGAATTCAAATTTGAGGGAATATTCTCCTTTTATGCCATGTTGAGAGAAAATAGAGATTTAATAAATGAATTAAATCTATTTTCATGTGCAAGTGGTAAAAGCTAGAGGATGGGACATGATTTAAGATTAAACTAATCAAAGACTAATTAATGTAATAAGGAATTACAAGATGTGACAATTTAGACTTAAATTTATGCATTGATTTAAATCAAATTGAGAGGAGGGGTTTAATTAAATAAATGTTTTGATTTATTTAACTAAAGGGGACAATGTTAGATTAAATTGAATAAGGTTTTAATTTATTCAATTTAATAAGAGGATTTTAGTGATTTAATTAAATAAAGTGAATTATTTAATTAAACAGAGATACAAGGTTAATTAAATTAAATTGATTAATTTAATCAACAAGGGAGAATGACTTAATTAGATAAATAATAATTTATTTAATTAATAAATGAAGAGTGATGATAAGCTGAGAGTATGATTTTAGGATGAAACGATGTTAGTAATCAAGATCAAGTGTGTCGGTCAATTTTCTATGTCTACAATAAAATTCAATAATATTTAAAAGAAAAAATAATTGATTTGTTTATTTTTGTATTGTATTTATGTGTAAAATTTGACAATATATATTTGTGTAAGGGAAAAATTTGTAAGTATAAACAATATCAAAACAATGAATAAAAACTAAACTAATCCAAAACAATGATCGAGATCTATGCCCAATACTAATGAAAGGAAATTATAAAGCTAATGAATTGAAGAACGTTATTGAAGGAAAATAATAAACATGAACTGAAAACAATACAATCTTACCATCCCGTGTCAAAGTGTATCCGTATTGATGTATGTTGGATTGTTCAATTCAATACGAAGCCTCCATTGTGTGTGCGAGAGGTTGAAGAACGTGTGTGTTGATTAAAGATGTTGGTTGAAGCTTTGTCAATGTCGGTTATGATTTGGCATTACTTTGTTGCATAAACTGTATTAATCCTCCAATCATTTTTTGTGAAGGAAAAGGATTGTTATATAGAAGTTGTGATTTGGAATGAATGCTCTGGATTGTGCAATAGGATATCTTGATTGACAATTGAAAGATGTTGAGAGGATTTAGATGGGCATAATTTGTGCAAATTGATTATGTAATTAGTGTGATTGAGGAATAGATTGATCTGTCAGGTTCATATAGATTGACCAGTCATGAATATAGATTGAATAATCTATGGGATTGAGGAATAGATTGATCTGTTAGGAATATAGATTAAGAAATCAGGGGATTGCAACTTACTCAATCAAGGAAGTGGGTGAGGATAATTAATTAATTGGTTTAGTTAATTAATTCTTTGGAGTTGAACACGCAAATCGAATTTGACTTTTGCAAACAAAATTGCATTTGTTTGATTTGATTTTTGATGATGTTTCAAATAGTTTATTTAATTATTCAAATTTGGGGGAAAGTGTCAAAATTAAATTATTATGATTTAATAATTTAATTAACTTAGGGGAATAAAGTGAATTAGCAATGTAATTAAATAATTGGCATTATTTAATTAATCAAGAGGAATAAAGTTAGATTAGGACTAATATTAAATAAATGAAATTTATTTAATTGGTTGAAATTGATGAAAAAGTGAATTAATTAAGTAATGTCATTTTATTTATTTAATAGCAAAAATTAGGGTTTTAGGACTTTATTAAATAAGTGAAATTTATTTAATTGGTTGAAAATGGTGAAAAATTGAATTAGTTAAATAATATCGTATTATTCAATTAATAGATGGATTTAGGGTTTTCAATGCAATTGATGTAAAATAGAGTGATATTCGATAATAATGATGTCGATGATGCAAAAATGTCATTTGAAGTGTGCAATAAGTGTTAGGTAAATTTTACATGTCTACATTTTGCCCCTCTTTGAGACAAAGTATTGGTTACTTTGTTTCAAAGATTCGATGTTAAGATCAAGTTTTGAAAATTTTATATGCCCCACTGTGCCCCAACAATCAACGAAATGATGGTAGGACTTTGGGCTGCCCCCTTGAGAGGTTGGCCGAAAATTGTAATTTTGAGGTCAGGCTTATGACATTGTTCTATTTTAGTTTAGATGCATAGAGGATGAAAAATTAAGCTTATAAGTCTTTTGTTGATCATTCAAATGTCTCTAGGAGCTCCTATTTCTAACTTGGAAAGGTTTCCTAAGTAAAAATTAGGGTTTTTGAGGGTTAAAATAGGTAATTAGGGTTCTAATTTCCTCATTTGTATTTTGAGCCTGTAGAGAATTCTTGCCTTTGGTTTTCTTGTTTTAAATTTTTTTGAGGAGCTATGCCGAGGATTTAGGGAGCCCCACATCGCACGGACTTGGTTTGAGAGTTTGGATGGCCTGTAGGCATCGATGCCGCGGTATGTACCCTTTCAATTTTTTTTTTCATTTTTCCATGTTTTCATAATTAATGCACGAAGTCCAACTAATCAAGTGTGCAAGATTCATGAATCTTGTGCCTTTGCATCGGTTTTGGCACTTTCACCTTTCTAAAATGGTCGCTTTTGCTATTTTCTTACACCTTTACTCTCATTTTACGCTTTTGACCTGATTTTGTGCTTTTGAAGTTCGCTTTTGGCTTACTTTTTTGCCCTTGATTTTACTACATTGTTTTTTGCACACTTGTAATCAAACTACGCTTTTGAGAAGCTTTCGTGCTTTTGATTTCTTTGCTCTTAAAATTTTTCTTCGCTTTTGCATAAAAATCCTTCACTTTTGCCTATTTCTCTTGCCTTTGACAAAAACTTCATCGCTTTTGACAATAATTTTTTGCTTTTGACTTTTTGGAACCCTTAGTCAATTTATTCATCATTTTTGGTTTTTTTTTTTTTATAGAGAAAATCATTAACATCGTGGGTTGAACGATTGTAGATGGTCCTTAATCCAATCTAGTTGAGGGAGATATTACCACGACATCTTTTCGATTTGATCATGAGTTTTGATGTCTTAGAGAGAGATTTTCTAGATGCTGTTGGGGTTTGGCACGTTTGTTACATGCCCACCATTTGATGTCATAGTGTGATGATGACTGCACTCATAGAGAGGTGGCACTTAGAGACCTCTTCATTCCATTTACCTATTGGGGAGGCCACCATCACTCTTGAGGATGTGTGGAGGATCCTCCACATTCCCATTCATGGAGAGTTCATTACATACTTCATTCGACGGGGCACCCGTGCTATGTGCAATATTCTTGGTGTGAGACGTCTGGAGGTTCGACAGTCAGAGATAGATTTATAATACTTTGTTGGTAGTATAGATCCCATTTCTCTTATTCTCTGTGGTTTGGTTTCAGGGCTTGTTGTTCTTGATAGGAGAGGCCGACAATTTCCTATGGGATGGGGTATATGCATCGTGAAAATGTTCAAGCATGGTACCAGATACACATGGGTTCCTTGTCTCCTTGCCCACCTATATAGAGATATGCATGAGGTTTCATATCATGGTGGGAAATCTTATTTTGTCAATGTTTCTCTTCTGTATGTATGGGCTTGGGATCACTTATTAGTCACGTGACTTGATGGTATATTGGGTCATACTACTGAGGATCCATACTCTAATTGCTATGGAGTTTTTTTGCATTATACATTGCTTAGACAAATTCTCTACTAGCACCATATATTCGATGATATGTCAGGTTTTGTATAGAGACCATATATGGACCGTGAGGCGTGGCCTGATGATCAGGAGCATTTGGTGTACTACAGACAAACTAGATGGTTGATCGGTCACATCCACTCTCTTTTGGAGAGATACCTTCATGATAGGGTTTGTAGGTAGTTTGGAGAGAGACAAGGTCAATTTCTAGATGCTTATGAGGCTCGGTTTGGTCAAAACACTAGAGAGGTCCATGTCTAGGGTTTACAGGCCAATCGAGATACTACTATTGCTACATTTAGAGCTCTTTCCCCAATTAGATGGGGTTGTCTAGTGGGCTTATCAGATTTGGGTACTACTCTTAATTATGATCAGTGGTGGGTACGACATGTTCCTATGAGATTCATTGATCTTGGTGGTGACCCCGTAGTGGATAAGGCAGGCATCACAAGTCACCGAGGAGAGAGACAGTGCCTTGAGGTTTTAGCAAAGCTACTTGGTAGGGCTTGACAAGATGGTGCCTAGGGTGGATAGGGTGATCAAATGTATCAGGATCAGGGTGAAGTTCTAGGTCGCCCTCCACCACTTGGGGATGGAGGTACACAGTTAGCTATAGAGATAGGGCGGTGATAGGCCGTAGAGGCATAGATTGTCACTCTCACTATAGAATGAGATGGTTTCAGGGTGAAGCAAGACATAGAGATTGGGTGTCATCTTGTTGATGAAATGTAGTTGTAGGATGTTACTACTAAGAGGGATGGTCTGAGGGTAGAGCATGACAGTCTCCACATTGAGCAAGATTAGTTGTTGTAGAGGTCCACCTATTACCAAACTTTATATGATGCCTTTGTTCCTTGAGCACAATGATGAGCACGGTTTGGGGAGTTGAGTATTTCTATTTCTGCATCAGGTGATCAGTCCATTAGACAATTGGATCTTGATGCACATCCTGATCTTTAGAGTCCTCACCCTCTATCTGAGTAGTGTCATATTTCTACTTGATATTTTTTATATTGGTATTTAGAGACTTATATTACAAACATGATTTTGTATATATGTTAATTGGCCTAGTTGAGGCCTTGTATATATGTATATTTTTGTATTATTCTATCACACATGTTTCATTGATGATGACGTACTATGACATTCTCCTTTTTTGATGATGATATATATGAGATATACATGCTTCAATTTGGATCATTATATGTTATGTGATGATTTATGGATGACAATGTATGATGATATATTTTTATATATATTTTTGTACTTTTCTGATGTATGCATATGATGTGGATGGATGGTTTGATCATATTGTATTTTATATGATATTTTGTTATGTATATGATGGATGTTTGCTGACTATACATGATATAGGATGCTTTCATTGGTTTATTATCATCATGATATGTATTGACAACATTGTGGATGCAGGATGGATATGCGATACTAATGATATTGTGTAGGATTGATGTTAGTTAGAAGAAATATTTGATGATGGATCAAAATTTGATGTTGTTATTTGTTGATGAAATGCTTTCACTTTGCTTGGAGGCTTCATATTTTGAACAATCCATTTTGATGTAGCAAACAAATACTATGCACCAGAATATTAATAACCAAGGTGACTTTGTATCCATTGCATGAACTTTGGCTCGACATCCAAAGAGTATTCTTGCTCATACCAGACATACAAAAACTTTGTTTAAAATATATGGTTGAGTTGTGTTAAAATATTTCAAACCAATTACACAAAGAGGTAAGAATACCTAACATGCATCTGCTACATGAACTATTTCAAAACAACTTCCATACACTCAATAAAGCAAGTATTCATCATGGTAGTATTACAAAATCATCTTACAAAAAACAAACCGAAATGATGCTCAATTTCCACCATTCCTTCTCTAAATCCTTATGGATATCCTCTTGAGATCCTGGGAATGAGTCAATAAAATAAATCATAAAAGGAGACTATAAAAAGATAAAAGAAATGTTGCAGTATCACTCGCCATATCTATTTGGGTGGGTCTATTATTCATTGTTGATCATGTGTATCGTAGGAACGAATCTATTAAGGCATATCTCAGGATGTTGTTGGTGAATTTGTCAAAAAGATAGGTAGTTAATACTTTGGCCTTGTTTTGTATTTTTTTTAATCAAAGCTTTGTGATTGTTTTCTTGAAAGTTCTATCTTTTGACGTTTGCTTTGTTTGTTTTGTCAAAGGGTGAAGATGATGATTTTTTTATTATGGATGAAAATTTTATTGCGAATTGTGATGATGGAGTTAGGACTTTTTGATTTTCTAAGTTTTGTGATGCTAATTTTGTTGTTTTCAGGGGACTAACCTAGGGCCTCGGGAGATGATAAGAGATAATCCTTGCCTATGTTGTACATGCAGAGGTTTGTAGTTCACTTGGTTTGATAAGAACATGTTTTTGATCTTTTTTTCTTTGTGAATGTTTTTGGATTTTATATTTTTGACTAAGTTGAAACAAAGCATAATAGAAACCTAAGGGGACTGACCTAAGGCCTCGGGGGTTGATTAGAGATAAGCTTTGACTACATTGTACACACAAAGACCACATAGTTCGACTGGTTGACTCAAAGCATAACTATTTTTAGGATTCAAATGAACTTAGATTGATATTCCACTTCTGGTTCTAGAGGATATGTTGCAGGAAATCTACTTGAACTAGCCGTGAGGTTCAAGAAAATGTTGATATCTTATATTTTTTTGAGTGAATGAATAATCCAAAGTTATTTTGATTTTGGTTTTTTTTCAGATGTTTTTGATTTTGTTGTTTTTTAGATATTTTTGATTTTATTATTTTTGACCATGATAGGATGCATGGAGATCTAATACATGACTAGCTTTAGGAAGTTGCTCCCAGTTTGAGACACGACTACTTTCCTAAATTAGTACCAAGCCATGGTTGGACAATGCTTTATTTATGGAATGAATGGGCAGATGCTTTAGAGAGTACTAATAGATAACGATGCGAGTCTTATTCAAACATAGCCCCCGTTTTCTAGGTTTTCATTATGGTACTTGCTCTATAAGCGCCAAAAAGTGGTTTTCATTTTAAAGAATGTTTTATTTCTCTTTACTATTTCTCTTACTTTTTTTTTTTAATCTTTTTTTATTATTATAAATTTTTACCCTTTTTCTTGGGGTTTTATGACGTGCTTCATGTATAGAACTTCTTGAGGTTGTTGTTGTTCAACGGTTTGGCCAACGGTTCTCCTTCAGGAGTGGCCAACTGATAAGCTCGCTGCTCTTTTGTTTATCTAAGGAATTTTCTCAAAATTTATTATGGCAAAATATTCCTTGAAGCTATCCACCATCCTTTTATACAACATTATCTTGTTGTATTTTTTTTGGTATTCATCATTCACTTTCCTAATCACCAATTGAGAGTCCCTGAAGACTTGCTGTTCTTTTATTCTCCATTAAATAACCATCTTGAGCCCTGTTATTAGAGCTTCATACTCTGAGATATTGTTTGTGCAAGGGAAATCTATTCTTTATGCCTTGGGTATATTATCTCCCTGTGATGTGAGAAATATAATACCTACTTTAGAGCCATGTTGAGTGTGGTACCCATCAAAATACAAGGTCGAATGGCCTATTGGTTTTGTCAACAATATACTATCATTTGGGAAGTCTACTGTGAGAGGCTTATGATCCTCCATTGGTGCATCAACTAGTTGGTACGCTATGATTTGTACCTTGATGGCTCTCCTATCTACATAATCGATGTCAAACTCACTCAGAATCATTACCCATTTAGCAATTTTTCCTGTTAAAGTTGCTTTTGCTAGTAGGTACTTTAGCGGGTCTACCTTGGAAATCAACTTTACTTTTCTGTTTAAGATATAGTGTCTTAGCTTCTATGTTACAAATATGACTGAGACATGCTCTTTCTATGGGTGAGTAGTTCAACTTGTAGCCCACCAATGTTTGGTTGATGTAGTAGACTGCTCTTTCTTTGTTATTATCATCTAGCTTGGCTAGAAGAGCTCCCAATGTTGCTTGTGTGGTAGACACATATAGTATCATTTATTTTTTTGGAATAGGTAGCATCAAGACCGGAGGAGTAAGTATATATTCTTTGAATTTTTGGAATGCTTGGTCACATCTCCTATCCCATTTGAATGCGATGTCTTTATGGAAGAGATGGGTAAAAGGGTAACATTTGTCTGCTAATTGTGCAATGAATCACCTAATATATTATAGCTTCCCTTGGAGACTTCTCAGTTGTTTTAATGTTGTAGGTGGAGGAATTTCTAGTATGGATTTCACTTTTTTAGGATCTACCTCAATGCCCTTTGTTGACACTATATACCCTAGTAGCTTTTTGAATGTTACTCTGAACACACTTTTTTTGGGTTAAGTGTCAAGTTATATTGTTCAAGCCTATCAAACACCTTTGCCAGATTGGTCAAGTGATCTTCTCATTTGACATACTTTGCCAGAATATCATCCACATAGTCCTCTATGATTGTGTGTAGCATATCATGAAAGATCGTTGTCATTGCTCTTTGATAGGTCGCTCCTACGTTCTTTAGACCAAATAACATTACCTTCCAGTAGAAGGTCCCCCAAGCACAAGTGAATTCCATTTTATGCTGATCATTAGGAGATATTTTTATCTCGTTATACTTGGAGAATAAATCCATTAATGATAGCATCTCATGTCCTATCGTTAAATCCACTATCATGTCAATACTTGGAAGTGGGAAGTCATCCTTTGGGCAGGCTTTGTTCAAGTCCTAAAAATTTGTGTAGATCTGTATGCCCCTAGTGGGCTTTGACACTGGTACTAGATTTGATATCCATTCCGGATAATTGATGGGCCTGATGAAACCCACATCTAGTAACTTCTTTAGTTCTACCTTTACCAGCAACACTATTTGAGGATGTATTTTCCTTAGTTTCTGGTTGATAGGTTTTGCTCTAGGGACTACGACCAAATGATGTATAACTAGTGCGTGCTAGAATGTGTAAGGGGAAAATATGTAAGTATAAACAAGATCAAAACAATGAATAGAAACATATCTAATCCAAAACAATGATCAAGATCTATGCCCATTACTCATGAAATGAGATTATAAAGCTAATGAATTCAAGAATGTTATTAAAGGAAAACAATAAACATGAACTGAATCTTACCATCCTGTGTCGAAGTGTATCCATATTGACGTATGTTGGATCATTCAATTCAATACGAAGCCTCCACTCTGCATGTGAGAGCTTGAAGAATGTGGGTGTGCCGATCGAAGGTGTTGGTTGAAGCTTTGTCAATGTTGGTTATGATCTTGGCATAACTTCATTGCATAAACTGTACTGATTCTCTGATCCTTTTTTGTGAAGGAAGAGCTTTGTTATATAGAAATTGTGATTTGGAATGAATGCTCTGGATCATGTAGTAGAATATCTTGATCGACGGTTGAAAGATGTTGAGAGGATTTAGATGGGAATAATCTATGAAAATTGATTATGTAATTAGTGTGATTGAGGAATAGATTGATCTATCAGGAATATAAATTGATCAGTCAGTAATATAGATTGAATAATATGTGGGATTGAAGAATAGATTGATCTGTTAGGAATATAGATTAAGAAATCAGGGGATCGTAATTTACTCAATTAGGAAAGTGGGTGAGGATAATTAATTAATTGGTTTAATTAATTAATTCTTTTGGAGTTGAACGTGCAAATTGAATTTTACTTTTGCAAAAAAAATTGCTTTTGTTTGATTTTATTTTTGATGATGTTTTGAATAGTTTATTTAATTATTCAAATTTGGGGGAAAGTGTCATAATTAAATTATTACAATTTAATAATTTAATTAACTTAGGGGAATAAAGTGAATTAGCGACATAATTAAATAATTGGCATTATTTAATTAATCAGGAGGACTAAAGTTAGATTAAGACTATATTAAATAAATGAAATTTATTTAATTGGTCAAAATTGATGAAAAGGTGAATTAATTAAATAATGTTGTTTTATTTAATGAATAGCAAAAATTAGGGTTTTAGGACTTTTTTAAATAAGTGAAATTTATTTAATTGGTTGAAAATGGTGAAAAAAGTGAATTAATTAAATAATATAGTATTATTCAATTAGTAGAGGAATTTAGGGTTTCGATGCAACTGATGTAAAATATAGTGATATTCAATAATAATGATGTTGATGATGCAAAAATGTCATTTAAAGTGTGCGATAAGTGTTAGGTCAATTTTACATGTCTAAAATATTTATTAGCAACTTCGTTATTTTTGATAAATTCAAATTTGTGAAATATTAATGTTTTTAAAATTTTTCTACTAAATCAACAATGGTTTAATCTTGTTCATCATGATCTCCCAAGAGAGTTTCAAGACTAGCATTAATTTTGGCACTTCATTTGTGGTGTTGTAGTTGTTCTCCATAATGTGCAACAAACTCTTTTTCCTTTGTAAATTGACATGTTCATGTGATAGAGATATTTGATCATGTGGGATAGTAAAGTCATCCAAACCAACAATGCAAGGCATGAGTTGATCATGATAAAAAACATTTGGTTCCTTTTACTCCTATTTATCTACAGTGTACTTCTAGTGGATGAGGTTGGATTGATCATGGCTCATCCTTTAGATTTTCTCCTTATGAAATGTCATGTTCATGATCTTGTAACACCTCTTTCTTTTTAATTGTCCCCTACTGCACTAGTTTTTTTCTCTAAATTTTTCATTGTATTGATGTTTCTCATCTTATTCTTTTTACTAAATGCTTCTTCTTACTATTTCTCATTTGATTTTGATTTGATCTATCAAAATTATCACCACACCACGTAGACATTTGTCAACCTCTTGACTAATATTTCCTTTCAAAATTGTGGAGTTCTACTACATCTGCATGAATTGGTCTATCTTCACATGGTATCTTGGACTCATGGGTTGGATAGATGAGTTACCTTAAAATTTTCAATGCTATATGTAGGAAACTCATATCGATTTACATCAACACTATGTTTGAACCTTGAAAATTTAGATCAACTACATCATTGTCACTATACTCATGTTATCCTTCTCTGGAGTCATATCTTGATATTCCATACTAATCATCCTCATCTTCACTCTACTCAGTATAGTATTCCTCATAAGGAGTTTATTTCTCTTTACTCACTAAGAGGGAATCTGCACTTATAATTGTGCCTAATTGGGCTTTTTACAATCCAAGCTCTATAATAAGTCATTTTTATTGTTCAAGGTGATATAGTATTCCTTTATGATCAACTTCTCTTTCATATAAAATTTTGGGAGGAGGGGTAAATCATCTAGAAATATGTGTTTCAACATCATGATATATCATGAAACTTTTTTTACATCATATGATCTATGCCCATTTATCCTACCAAGAATCATATGATTTCTTTTTAATTGGGCATCCTACAGTTCAACTATTGCTACTTAGTTTTTTTACTCCATTTTGAGGTTCAATATAGAATTTCTTTTTGCTCAATTTCATATCTATATTATGTACGTGGGGAAGTGGGATATTGCCAAGGAATATGTGCATTATAGTTTCTATCCATATCTCTTCTACCTATAGTCATCATTACTTTGCATCTCATAAGAAGACCTATATGGTTTTTTAAGTTTTCTAATTATGCTATCATCTAAATCTCTAGAAGTATACATGTATTAGTATCTTGAATTAATGAAAGAACCATTTCTACCTAAAGTAATTTATTCTAAATTTTGATATGTATTTCCAAGTTAATTACCACTATTTGAGCCTTCCATATTATTTTGTCTCCTTGAGTGAGCTATAGCTTCTTTATTTTCTTGTTGGTTCTTGGGTTGCCTTTTTCATTCTAGTTCTTTCTTTTAATTTATAAATTGATTCTAGGTTTTATTGAAATATATTGCCACTCTTCACTTGGAAGAGACAAATTTTTCCATAGCAATTGAAAAATTTAGAAGACCAAACAAGAACTTACTTCCCTATTATCTTCTTACACTATTTTGTTGGTGCAAGTTGATGGGAGGCCAATTTTATGCAAACACCATGCACAACTACAATTTTTTTGAAATACTAAAGTCTTGAAACTACGAACCGGATCAACAATTTATTGATAATAACTAATGGGTAAGTGCATACAGATGGGGGACCAAAAGGGGGTCTTAAGTGGCCACTTTTTCTGAAATTAGGAAAGACTAATTTTGGATGTGAAACTAAAGAAACTTATAATCAGAATTTTAAGATGTAACAAAAATAAGTTGTAGTGGTCCAAATCTATTGTCTAAACTACTATTTTTTTAAATGGCAGAGATTAAGGGGTTAAAAAAGGGAGGCCCTACAAAGTAGTCCTATTTAAAAAAAAAAAATAGCATAGCGTTTGGTGTGGTTCCCTTAAAATGTTAATTTTTTTTAGTATTTAAAAAATCTCTTTAGTGATAAATTAGCTAACAAATATGTAGTTTATGTCTAATTTTTCTAATTTTTTAATGAATATATATGATTTTTTACTATTTTTCAAAGTGGACACATCCTAAAAATTAGAAAATTGAGCATGCTCGCCCCTAATTTTTTGAAAAATGATTGGAATTTTTTTTTTTGAATATGTGTAAAATGGATTCTAGTTTCCGAAAATGTAATGTATTTAAAATTTCGATGAACGGTTAAAAAATAAAGTCAAAAATAACACACATTGGTTTTTGAAAAAAGTTGATACACTAAGAAAAGAAATTAAAGACGGAAGCGGCTGCTGCTTATCATGGACTCAAACTAGCGCAAAAGAAAGGATTTAAGAAAGTATGGCTTGAGTGGGATTCTCTCAATATCATTAATAATTTGAAAAAATGTGCTACCTCCTCTTGGACTATTGAAAATTTGATTAAGGATTCCATTGATATCCTTAATTCTTTTGATGATTGTTATATCTCTCATATTTTGAGAGAAGGAAAGAGTCTAGTTGATATCTTTGCTAATTTGGGGGTTAGAGGGGCTCGAGAATGGGATTTCAATGACCCTCTTCCTATAGAGGCTATTGTCACAATTAATCATGATGCACAAATCTAAGGGGAATTATGATTTTGTTTGGCATTGAGCGTGCATGTTTATCATCACGTGGAAGGTTATGATCAAGGATAACTTTAGTGGCGAATCTTCACCAATTGGCGAATTCCAGGAATCGGGCAAATCGAAATTGGCGAATTCCAGGTATGCAACAAGGTGTTCAAATCGGTCGGATTTCACGAACTATCGGTCCAATGCATGTCCATTTTCCAGCGGTTTTTTTTTTACGAGGCATGTTTAGGCAATAAATTCGCCATAACAGACTACGCGTTTCCAATGGACCGATCAATATTTTCACCTGGAATCCCGAGGAGCATGTCATAAAACACCAATGTATTCGCCAATACTATTAAAACAAAATTATATGAGGACCCATTTTGCCAATTAAAATTTACAAATAGTTGCTTGTAAAGACCCATTCGCCAATTAAAATTTTTAAATAGTTGCTTATGAGGACCTATTTCGCCTTGAAAATTACAAGGTATTGTTGTATAAGCATGTGAGATTCGCCAAATTTTTAACATACCATTTAAAAATCCCGCAGAATTTGCCAAATATGGATTGATATAAATACAATCGAAACTATTATTTGTTCTTACACATTTTGTTCGGTTCTGCGGTTCTACTTCTCAATTCAGAAGTAAGCGAAACCCGAAAATGTAGACTCAAAGGTGAGTGATCATTTCTTCATACTATTATTACTTATTAGTTATAATAATAAGATTTTTTTATCTGTTTTCCATTCTTGCTTCAGTCTTAAACATGATTTTGAGTAGGGAATGGGATCTATATTCTCTATCGGTCTATCCTTCTAAAACAAGAAGACATTTTTTTCCAGCTTTTATTCGAAGTGAGATATCAATATGTTGAGCAACAACTGCAAGGGTAAGACTCTTGAGGGTAATGAAGAGAATGGGAGGCCATCAAAATGCCCAGAATAAGGAGGTACCATATAGTCTGACTTTGGAATTGGAAAAGCTTCTAATCCATCAGATCAAGGTGGAACTACACCATCGACTCTTCCACCAAATATTATTGAAGATGGCAATGACAATACCTCACCGCCACAAGAAGGTCGAGGTGAGATTGTAATTGTGTTAAATCAAAATGTATCAAATGAGGATGGAAATACCGCAGAAGATGTTCCAGGGGATACCCTGGATAACCAGAATGAGATAATTGACTTGGATGAGGATGATGTTGGTAGCAAGAAAAGAAAAGGCAAAGTAAAATTGGGGCGCGAGTGGGAAATGACAAGGAATTTTCAAATTGGTTGGTTGTCGAAGTACCTATTCCTTGAAGCAGTGGGGGTATCAAACGAAAATGATATTGAAAGGGAAATAGAGGTCAAATGTAAGATTTGTAGTTGGAAATGTGGAAGAGACAAGACGATGCAGCTAAATCTTGACACTATAGAAAAGCATATCGACAAATTTTACGAAAAACAAATTATAGACGGAAAGGAACAATCAGTCGTACGATAGAAATCAAAGGAAGAATATCTTCATGTTAAGTATGCCGCAGATTATGGAGAGCATAACCATAGAATGTCAAAGATTAAAAAATGTGAAGGTACACTTGAGGCTCATTTTGGAAAAGCCATGGCAGCAACAAATCTGTCAAAAATGGTTCAGATGAGTGTTGTTTTTCATATTTTGTCCAGGGGGCGTCCTATGATAGACTACCCAGAATATTTTGATTTATTATCTTATTTGAGTGTTCCCCACTTTCCCTTCTCACATTGGTCAATAAACGCTGGATGGGAATGGACGAACTGTCTTGCTGCAATGGAAAAGCAAGATTTAAAGGATAATTAAAAGAGTCAAATTTCATTGCATTATCTTTAGATGAAGTTACTGCGGTAGACAATACTTCTTGGGTTTGTATGAATTTGTATACTGTAGAACAACATTTTCACCAAGGTCATCTTTTTTGTGTTCGTAAAATGAAGGATAGTTCAACATCGCAAAATCTATTTAAACTAGTCAAGAAATCTTTGAATGAAATTGTAGGTATGGATGAGTTGACAATTGACAAAAAGTTGGTGTGTGTAGGAGCTGATGGAGCTGCAGTGATGCAAGGTCAAAGGAGCGGTCTTTGCATAAAGTTACAAACTACTTGTGGACCATATATGCTTGGCATTCACTACATGGCCCACAGAATGAATTTAGCATTCAAAATTGTAAGAAAGTTCCCTACAGTATCAAAAGTTGAAAATCTAGTTCGCGAGATCCATGCATACTTCTGCCGAAGTCCCAAATGTTTCCTTGAATTTCAACATTTTGCTGAGGGAATAACACCTGGAAACAAGCTTCTCAAGGATGTCGATACCAAATGGATCTCCCTGCATGGACCAGCGCAACGAGTTCTTTCAGAATATCAATCCTTGATTGGAGTGATGTACGAGCATCGCATCACAGTAGACAAAGCTCTTGACCTCTTACATAGGTTAAGCAATATAGAGACACTCTTGACTTTAGCTAGTCTTCTCCCCATGCTGGATGAGATGAGCAATCTTGTGAAGAAAGCCCAAGACAAAACTATGTATATTTATGAATATGCCAATCTACGTAAACTTACACGCTTGGCCCTCGATCATCTATATCTAGATCTAACACAAGAAGGCGCAAATTATTTGATGTGGCAGAAAATTACTGATTTGAATAATCCTAATAATTATTTACAGTTTAATGCAAGCGGGCGCTTACGTATTTGTGTACGTGGATATGAGATACCAATGTACCATTGTAAGACAACCAGGCACTCTAGAAAAGAAGTACTTGTTAACGAGGAAGATTTTAATGACATTGTTAAATGTGTTAGTGTTAATTTGAAGGAAATTGCAAAATATCTTTCCTCAGATATTCGTTAAAGATTCCCTCGACATGAAATACTTGAAGCCATGGGTATTGTGTATTCTCATATTTTGGTAAACCAAGATAACCCAAAATATTTTCATGATCAAGTAAAAATATTGATTGAACAGTTTTCAAAAAAGGTAACATATAATGAACAAGTAATAGAAGGAATTTTAAATGAAAATAAGCTTAGAAAGCAATGTCAGAGTTTTGCAACAACTATGAGGGAGCAGTATAAATCCATGGGCAAGGAGAAGGCCTTTGAACTGGGATCAATAAAAAAGGTTTGGACAAGCTTAGGTCAGAGTGAAATATTGTGTGGTTCGATGTCAGAATATTTCAAACTTGCTAACTTATGTCAAACAATGATATTGGGGTTTTTGAAATCAAAGTTAAGAAACAAATTAAACAAGAATTTGGAAAATTGCTTGAGGATGAAAGGAACTGTGTATAATGTCAAAAAATTCCTTTTGAAAGGGCACTCGCAATCTGGAGGTCCACATGTGAAAGAAGAGGGGCCGGGTTGTGCAACATAGGCTCTCCAATTCCAACAGCCGCCGATACTGGTGGTAGTGGCAGTGGCAGTGGGACTGGGCTTGGGACAGATGACAATGATATTGAAATTGACACAAATCAAACAATGAATGTTGAATTTGAGACACAGGCCAAAGAAAGTGCAGAGCAGTCTCAGAATCAAGATGACTCTTTTACTTTATCTGAAGATGAGCATCGGTTTGAGGAACCTGACTCCGTTTGGGAAATGGAAGATAATTAGCAGGTTTTAGGTATTTTTACTGCACTTCATGAATCAGTTTCCATTGTTCCAAAGTCCAAACTGTAGTTGATGTCTGATGATATTTTATATTGTATTCAATGAACATTGAAATTGTGAATCATTTCACTTCATGATATCTTATTTTATATTGCACTCAAGCACTATATGTCAGCATGAATCATATTCCAAACTGTAGTTGATGATTTTTTATATTGTATTCAAATAAATTGTGAATCATTGCACTTCAAGTTCAGGATATTTTATTTTATATTATTTTATATTATATTGCACTTCATGAATCATAATACATATGCCAAAGTCAAACTGTAGTTGATGATATTTTATAGATTATATAAAATTCAATACCATCAACCTAACAATGCTTCATCGACGGAACCCCCATCACAGTCCTGCCGATGGCCCGATGAAAATAGCTCTCAACCTAGTATCGGTGTAACAATACTCTATCGAGCTGACTCCTAAGGTGCTTTCCCAATATACCGATAGAGTTATCAACAAAAGTAACCATGAATTATAATTTATGACCATGGGCATGAATTATCTTATTTTTATCAATAATAAAAAAAAATACCACACTTTGATTTTATGAACAATGCAAATTGTAGAAATTTGTGTGACAAGATCCATATTATAACCTACATTCACATTGCATCCATAAATATTAAATAAATTCAAAATTCTGTAGTGACGTAGTCCTTCCCCCATTCCTAACAAAATTAAATACCATTGGCCTAACAATGCTTCATCGACAGAACCCCCATCAAAATCCCGCTGATGGCCCGATAAAAATAGCTCACAACCTACTATCGGTGTAACAATACTCTATCGGGTTGACTCCTAAGGTGCTCTCTCGATATACCGATAGAGTCAAGTTGTCAACAAAAGTAACCATGAATTATAATTTATGACCATGGGCATGAATTATCTTATTTTATCAATAATCACAAAAATATACCACACTTTGATTTTATGAACAATGCAAATTGTAGAAATTTGTGTGACAAGATCCATATTATAGCCTAGGCCCTACATTTACATTGCATCCATAAATATTAAACAAAATTTGAAATTCCATAGTGACGTAGTCCTTCCCCTATTCCTAACAAAATTCAATACCATCGGCCTAACAATGCTTCATCGACGAAACCCCCATCACAATCCTGTCGATGGCCCGATCAAAATAGCTCACAACCTAGTATCAGACTATCAGTGTAACAATACTCTATCGGGCTGAATCCTAAGGTGCTCTCCTGATATACTGATAGAGTCAAGTTGTCAACACAAGTAACCATGAATTATAACCATGGCCCATGGGCATGAATTATCGAATGCATAAAGTATATCGGGGGAACTATGGTGCATCGGGGAATATTATCTAGCGTCCCACCGATAGAATGAAGGATAGGTGTCCATCGGTGGAGAGGGTGGCTATCAGTGAAAGACTGATGTGACATCTTGGGGCATCGTGCAACTGTGTTGTGGTGCATTTATGAACCAGAATTGAAGTGAATTATATCACAAGTTGATCGCATAGTTGTTATAAAATCCTGGAAGATTTTGCTTAGGGCAGAAGCAGAAAGGAAAAAACTTGGAGTTCTGACGCAGCAAAGACCGATGGACTGTGGAGGCGACTCGATGAGACTCATGTAATTACTTCACTTTCAGACCCAACTGCAAAGATATTTTATTCAAAAACTTAAGATTTAAATAATGGAAGAGAGTACAGACAAACCCAAAGCTAAAAAATAGAAAACCGAAAAGCCTAAGAGACTCCTAAATGAAGACTTGATAGATCAATGTCCTGGGTCAAGGCCGAGACCCAAGAGGAGTGCTCAAATGAATCCTTCCATGGATCGATTATGGGACAAACAAAAGGGCTTAGGGGATATTTGGACACCGCAACAAGGGTACAACCTCTTCATGTACCATTATAAAAAACAATTTAGGTTTCAACCAGTCTGCAATCCATGGAGGTTGAACCTGGGAAGACTTGTGGTGCCCAATGTGTTTGTGAACGCAGAGCTAATTAAAGCTCTTTCTATCAGATATGACCCCAAGAAAAGAAATATTCAGTCACATGGCGGGGGTGACATGCTTGTTATTTTTAGGGATCTCATTTCTAATGTATTTCAGTTAGAGTGTTCACTGAATTTATCATTCACGATCAAAGATCTCTTGAAAGAGTATCACCACATAGATACCAGCTATAAGAGATGGAAATTACCTTTGCATAGGCCCAAGGATGAAGGAGGCCAACTCAGGAGGTTCTCTAGCAGTGAAAACCCTCCTTTCCATGAAGATTTGTTCGAAGAGTATTTCCGATACACCTATTATTCAGCTGGTTAGGTTTTGGGAGTAGAGGTTCCACCTCTCATGTCGATTGCCCCAATGGTCTTAGCTGTAGACATACAGAGCAAGGATGCCAGGCCATTTGATTATGCTAGCTACTTGGCCAACGCCCTACATCAAGGGCTCGAAAAGATTAAAAATAATAGTGATAATATTAATTTTGAACACTATTCTTTGCTTATGCATTTGCTATTGTACGAGGGACAAGTCAGAGGGGTAAGGAGTGAAGAATTAAGGATAAAAGATAGAAATGAAAATGGATATTTTAAACCTGTACAAATGTGGACTTCATTGTGGGAAAACCGATTTGGTAGGTCTCATTACCTTTATTTTGAAGATTTTTTTGTAAAACCATTGATGAAGTTGCTAGGGTATCTGTGCAACTATAACCTATCCCTAGAAGTACAAAGATTTCTAAGACCAAAGGAAAATGATCAGATAAATAAAGTGAATCATAACTAAGGAGACTGGTATGCTTTCCCTGATTGTATAGTGATAAGGGTTTATGGGTTCGAAGGGGCTCCACACTTGATGCCACGAGTAGTTCTTGACTGAATTGCTTTTTTAGAAATTGTGAGGCAATTAGAAAAATTTGATTCCAAACACCTCAAAGGACATAGCAAACAATCAATTATGCCCAGCACCTTATGTTTTGGAGACTTTACAGTGGTTGCCAATGAAGGATATGGAGAAATTGATGGTAAATTAACATAGTACAACCTACCTCTAGGTGATGTAAGGAAACAATTTGATGCAAAAGGGTTTATTCACAAGGCGAGATTATCACAGGGGCTATTAGGGTATGAACATTTGTTCTCAATCGAAGATGTCATAAGAAACCATGATGAGGCTTCCACCAAGGAAAGAATGGCCGCCTATAACAAGATTATACTTTCAGAGGAATGGAAGAGGAAAAATGTCCCATCTTATTCAAAGGTATTTGGTGAGATGCAGGATCCTTTAACAAGAATTGAGAAACTCATTGCTCATGTCAAAGAACTGGTAAAGGATGTTCCCCCAGTTGTTTTTGATGCACCTCATGCAACCTATTCAGGAGTACAAGCTGAAGACATAGAGCCCTTGGATTACATACCTTCACAACCTACTCCTGAGGTATGTTTTTCTGTAGATATTGATATAAGTGAAGAAGAGCAGGGTGATGAAGAGGGTGAGTAGGTCAAAAAATCAGTGCTCCTGTGATTGCACAATACAATCCCCCTCAAGAGCATAATATTGTAATATTTGAGGCATCAAATGAACTATCTGATGATGTGAGGGTCATGGCTAGACAACAATTTATTTATGATTGTGATTTTGTTAAATCTTATGAATTTAAATAATTTGTTTATGAATATAAAGGTAGAAAAATGAGACAACAGATACAAGATATCACTCCTCAACATGAGGCAATCACTCAGGAGGAATTGAAAAGGGAGGTAGAAAAGGAAATGGAGTCCATCACTTCTGAAAGAGGTAGGGAATCACTTCAAGAAGCTAGAGTGTTGCTCCTACCAGGTTGGGATATTAGCTCTTCAATTGTATTTGATAGTTTCAAAAAAAGAGGGGATACGACAATGAACTTAACAGAAGAAGCAAGTGACAAAATGTATTCAGGATCTGGGTACAAGCCAGACGAAGCTACCTTGCTTATTTGGTCACTTTATCCCCATGATAAAAGACCTAATATAATTAGTAATCCAAACCAAGTGTTTGGTCATCTCTTGGTTCAACGATTAGTGGATACCAACCCTATGGAGACAACAAAATTGAACATAAATGTGGCAAAATTTACCAAAGCACAGATCGATAAACTGATTAAGGAAAATGAAAAATTGAAGAAGGAGCTAGCAAATCAGAGAGAAAAAACATCTTCCTCCTCCACATCAAAGTTGTACTCCCATGGCTTGAAAAATATAAGAGAGTGCTTGATACATTGGTTGATGCGGCCTACTGGAAGAATTGCCATCTGAAATCCCAGGGGAAATGCAAAGAATTGGAGAAAGAAGTGAAAACCATCAAATATAACACTGTATCTGAAATGATAAGAGAAAGGTTCAATAAAATGATGAAATGTGCTATTGAATATTAGGAAGTATTCAAATAGACACACATTGCATTGGTGGAGAATGAACAATTGCAACCTAGAATGATGGAGAAAAAAAAGGAGCTCCTAGATAAGAATGTCATGAAAGGACAAATATTGCTGACATATAACAAGTTGGTAGCATCACATAATGGATATCATAATAGGCTTAGGGAATATTTTGACTGATTTGATTCAGTCCCACTCCCGACACTTCATTTTGGCATTGGAAATCCACGAGAATATGATGATTGGAAGGAAGAGCTTGCTGGGCTTCTAACTACTGCGTTGCAAGAAATAAATGACGAGGTTATGGTTTTACAAAACACTCATAAGCAACTTGAAAAAATAATATCTATGAAATATGATATGAAAGAGGCGATCTCTAACGTGGACACCTATACTGACCAGGAGTACATCCATCACCTCTCTACAGTCAATATGTTTATTAGCCAAACTGTAGATGTGTCAGAATTAGATCCAACGGGACAACCATCAGATTCAGAGGAAGAACGCCAACCGACAACATGATGAGCACCCTATCATGGAGTAGAAACCTTGAACAGATCTTAGGTGGCCAGTGGTCATGGGCTTCTGCTTGGAGATTAACGGATAGGTGCATTCACCTGCGACATTGTTTTATTTATAATTTGAGTTATGTTTAGTTGTCAAACATCATGAATTTTTGCAAGGGGTTTGTAGCTTGTTGCCTCTCATATATAAGAGAGATCAAGACCCCAATAGGAGATCAATGGATCATCACATCATTTTAAATTTTTTAATTAGACTTTAGAATAGAAAATAGTAAGAAGATAGATAATAGATTGCACCAATTCGCCCATCCATCTCATATCATAAACTATTTTTATAATGCATATCATTTGAACTTTGAAGATCAATACAATGGAGAAGGTTACACATATTTACTAATTTGCTTTCGAGTGTTCAACTATTTTGGATTCATATGCTTATAAGTTATTAACTTATTTTGCTGTCTCCAAAGTGGCTGTTTATGTTATTCAAATTGAGTGTGTGGAAGTACAATTAATTTGTCAGTACATTGAATTTGAATTCTTCAAGAATAGGGGTTGTGACCATGGGGTTTTAGATTTATTTATGGACATGATCATTGATCAAGTAGTAATGTGGGCCACAAAATGGATCTTGGCACACAAATCTCTGCAATTTGTGCTAATCATAAAATCAAATGTAGTGTATTTTTGCAGTATGTGGGATGTGGGTGAGGTGTAAGCTGGTGGATACTGATCAGTATTTTTAGTCAAAACATAACAGAAGCTAACAATTCAACATCCATAACTTATAAGCTCTACCAAGAAGTAAATATAATGAGCTAACATTTCAACATCCATAACTTGGAAATGGAAGCTCTACCAAGAAGTAAATATAATGAGCTAACAGTTCATCACCTTAAAGTTCAAATGATAAAATAAGCAATACAAATAATTGAACATCATCAAATTACTAAAGTTTGAATTTGAGCTTTTTAATTGAATTTCACATGAAGGAGTACATATTGGCATTGGCAATAGAAAATATTTCCAATGCCCAAAGACAAGTCTGCACAAAGCCGAGTTGGAACTTCAAAACTCATATTATCAAAGATTGAAAATAATAAATCAAGTCACTATATCAACTTTTCTAGCAACTTCCACTCTTCAGGTGGTGAAATTTCCTTTTTCTCTAACTGATGTTGTTTGACTTGAAATTTTGTTAACATTTCATGATTGTAATTGGAAATGGAACTTGTCTTGAATTCTTCAATCAATTTTGCATTCAAGGTTATCAGTGTTCTGATGGAATCCAAATAGTTCACATCTTGGTTATGAGGAAACTGGTCCAAATCAATCTTGCACCTTCCATCATATTTTTGAAACCATCCTTTCCAATGAATCGCTCATTTGTGTCAAAAGCCTCTAGAAAACCAAGCTCTGTGAAGTTCCTTACCATTTCATCCACCACCTTCATCTTGTATGCAACCAAATGCAAATATTCCTTTGTTCCAGACATTCTCGAACACTTTTCAATGATAGATGACAACTTCATTGAGGTTTCAATCCGATTAGTAATCTATTTTGATTTTAGATCATTGTCACTAGCTGTGTAGACTGTTTGTAGAACTTCATTTGTAGATTTCTCTAATTCCAACACCTTTTTGTTGTCCACTAAATATTTGCTGAGCTTCTTATAATTTTGTCTGATAGCATCAATTAATTGAAACATGTCACACAAATGATCAAACCTCTGCATTATTTCATCCTAGATATTTTTGTTTCATATGCCTCATTGTATCTCTACAAAATGCAGATAACTTATTTTGAGAAGACTTAATTTCTTCTTTTACTTCCGTCAGCTCTGTCTCCAATCTTTCATTTTTTTTTCTTTGTTTCTCCAATTTTTGTTCCCACTATGCATTTCCATTCACAATGCTTAGTCTTAATTTTTCTGAAGTGGATTTTTCCTCATCATATTTCTTGTTGCTCTCATCTAGCCTTCGCTTCAGGTCATTCACTTCTCTCTCATTTGATTTATCCTCTTTGCTTTTTGATGTAGAGGCAGGTTTTATTATTTTTTTTCTAATTCATTGCTCTTGTTATCTACTGCTTTCCTCTTTGCTTTCTCACTTGCTAGGTCTGCCTGTAACTTTTCTATTTGGGTATGCAACCTTTTCTTCTCTCTATCTTGCTTTAGCAATGATGTGTACACCAATTCATTGTTCTTCTTTGATACATTGATTTTGTCAGTATTTTTCAGGCCAAAAAAATCCAATTGAAAATTGGTTACCTGGTATTCAGATCGATCCATCTAATTTGTTGGTTTGTTTTGAACTGTGGGAACAACAATTGTGTACTCCATGATTTCTTTATTTGTGTCAAATGTGGGTAATACCATGGTTGTTGCAGTCTCTGAAGTTACAGCAGACGCACTCTCCATCAGTTGCTTCTTTTCTTTTTTATTCAAGTCTGATTTCTTTTTAAACTCTTCAATGAAATCATAACCTGGGGAGGCAAGAACAATGGAATGCTTGAATGGCGAAGGAATAGGAGTACTTGCAGTTGCTAATGATGTCGCACCCACACTAACTGGATTTGTGGGAGTGTCTGGAAATAACTCCTTTGTGGTGGATCCACTGATAGTGTGACTTGGACCTGTCAAAATCCTTTGCCTCTTTTGATTGCCTTGATCACCTTGGTGTTTCTGTGGTATCTTTTATTGTTTTCCTCTTAGTATTGTGTGTAATTTGTCATTGTAGCACATGTTGACCACTACTAGTACTACTACCCATACCATCGCCACCAATGGCACTCCCAGTTGCACTAAGTTGTCCACCAAGGGCATGTCCTAGTTGTGATTGTATCTGACCATGAGGATGAGGACTAGAAGCTCTAACAAATTGATTTGACTTGTATCCCTTGGTCTACTTTTTCACCTCCAAGCCCAAGGCCAGATTTATCAACTATTTTTCTATGCTCAACACTTTATTGTCCAAGGGCCTTGTCCTTTGGACCCCAAAGGACCACCTTCATAACCAATTTTTTCAAGTATGGTTGCTCCTGAAGTATATGTTGAAGCATATTCTTCTTTTGCGGCCTCACTTAAACCAGGTTTGTAATTGGCATGGCTTTGTTCTTCTTCTTCCCTATCAATATCATCATCAGATTCATCACGTTCATCAGGATGCTCTATATTCCACAATTTGCTAAACTCTTCATCTTCTTCGTTAGCATCATACTCTGCAAGAGCTCTTGGATCACCTAGGTCCTTCCTCATAGACCAAAAGGCAGTAATTTTTTATCGTGACCATTTTTTATCTATAACTTCCTTCTCTAGAGAACCTAGAATTTTTACTCTACTAGATGGTTTATCACTTTTTTCATAAAAAAAATTGTATGTCTTGATTGTCTTTCGGTGCAATGCCATAATTTCGCCTGACAATTGTTCAAAAGAAATACCATTCTCAGCAGCACTTTTCTCCATTGCTATTTTGACCTCATCCCAAGAATCCTTGTTTCTCAAGTTTTCAAGCAAGGGTTTACTTTGATGTTGAATTCTATTTGCAACATTCCTATTGGCCACAATCATTGATTTAATGATGTCACATGGATCATACTGCCAGTGACAGATAGATCAAAGTCAAAAAAATTCAAAAGATTATGTGCCACACTAAATGCTTTTCTCTCGAATGTGAACCCTCCACATGAAAAAGGTAAAGAAGGAAATAAGGTCTTCTTTTGCTGACTGAGAAAGTGTAGTTCATCAGCACTCTGCACCTGCCTTACATATTCCAATGCAAAAACCCTTTTTGTCACATGTATTGGAAGTTTGTATGGCTGTACTCCCGATCCATAAAATCTTAGCACAATATATTCTTCCATTAAGTACCAATCAGCCAATTGTATTTCTTTTCCTAGTTGCATGCAGTTTCTACATGACATAGGAAATCTAGGCATTGGAGTATTTGTAATTACTTGATGCAATGGAGCCAAAAAGTAGTCTACAAAATGATTGTAGTTCCTTCGAGAATCATGCATCCTTATCTCAGTGGTCCATTCATATACTAGAGCTATTTTTTTTCCTCTGCATTACTATAGGGCTGAATTTGAAGCTTGTTGGTCTGAAACATTCCTCTAAATTTGAATAGAAAAAGATAGCACAAGTAGGTTGTGAACCTAAATGTCTTTGTGGAACCTACTTTAATCATTAAAAATTGTTTATGCATGGATTCTACAATGTGCTGAGTATAATTATATTTGACATGTTCATCAACATAATGGATATTATATACCATTTCAAGGAGGCTTGCACCCACTTCCAAATTGCTATCTAGACCGAGGCAAAATGCTAGCATGGAAATAGTATCCTGAACCCACGGTTTAAAAATATCCAAATTATAAGGAGGCTTATGATCACCTTTCAATTTGTTTCTATCCTTAACTATTCTATTTAAGAAATCATTTTTCAACCTTTCTTCCACTGCTTCATAATCACTAGCAAGATTTTCTAGGTCAATGTGGTGGTTTCCAAATTCTTCGGTTGTAAACCCCAACACTTTTCCAAGTTCTTCTGCATTAATGGATGACAATTCTTCTTGGTTATCTTTATTAACAATTGCTCTTTTCTTATCATCATAATTTTCGGTACAAACCATGATAAATTCTGGGCAAGGGAAAAATTCATGTAACATCATGCACCCTAATCCAGTCACCCATGGTGCACTGATACTATCAAATTTATTTTTCTTTGCACCCTTATTTCAAGATGTAAATCTAAGTTCTGAGGTACACCTACCATAGATTTTAGGATCATAAATATCATGGTACCCATCGGTGAAACCTGGGGTTTTAAGTAATTCTACATAATGTATTTTTTTATCGGACATTGCTCTAAGTCTAGTGGTACTGGTGGTAGACATGCTTATACAAATGTGAAGTTGTGAAATTTGAATTCCCTAATAAGTAAGACCTATTAGTCCTCCTTAATTTTAATGAATTCTTGAGTCTCTAAACCCAAACTTGAAACTTTGACAAAATAAGAATTTAAGAAATGCCAAACGATGAAACATAGCCGCAGGAATTCTTTCACTTACTCAGATTTTGAGTCCTGACTCTTGAAAACTGGAATGGCGTTGTTGGAAGTGGAACTGTGGAATCCAAAATAGGGTGGTGCACTACAATGAGCAATCGGAAGAGTGAAGACTTTAAAAATCATTGTACAATTTCAAAGTGCAAAGTGTTTTAAATGCTTTTTTTTCTCGTAATTGGAACGTTAAACTGAATGACACGTCTTAGGAGTTAGGTCTACAAGTCTAAAAGACTACAAGTTGCAAATTCTTAACTGTTAATCTTTCTAAATCTAATGGTTATAGGGTGATTCTAGAGGTTTAAGTTGGGAAGTCCATCGCCCTATGCATTTCATTACGGAATGCAACTACAACCATACATCAAATGTTCATCCAATGGTTGAAACTTGAGTAATTTATGAATTATGATATTAACTTTAAAAATAAACATTAATCTCTTGACAGTTTGAGTTGACACTTAGCAGTACAAAGTGCTTTAAATGCTTTGTTTCTCAAAATTGGAACATTAAAGTGAATGACACGTCTTAGGTATACAAGTTGCAAATTCTTAATCTTAACCGTTGATCTTTCTAAATCTAACGGTTATAGGGTGATTCTGGAGGTTTAAGTTGGGAAGCCCATCACTCTGTGTATTTCATTACGGAATGCAACTACAACCATACATCAAATGTTCATCCAATGGTTTAAACTTGAGTAATTTATGAATTATGATATTAACTTTAAAAATAAACATTAATCACTTGACAGTTTGAGTTGACACTTAGCAGTACAAAGTTCTTTAAATGCTTCGTGTCTCAAAATTGGAACATTAAAGACTAAAGTGAATGACACATCTTAGGTCTACAAGTTGCAAATTCTTAATCTTAACCATTGATCTATCTAAATCTAACGGTTATAGGGTGATTCCAGAGGTTTAAGTTGGGAAGCCCATCGCTTTGTGCATTTCATTATGGAATGCAACTACAACCATACATCAAATGTTCATCCAACAGTTGAAACTTGAGTAATTTATGAATTATGATATTAACGTTAAAAATAAACATTAATCACTTGATAGTTTGAGTTGACACTTAGCAGTACAAAGTGCTTTAAATGCTTTGTTTCTCGAAATTGGAACATTAAAGTGAATGACACGTCTTAGGTCTACAAGTTGCAAATTCTTAATCTTAACCGTTGATCTTTCTAAATCTAACGGTTATAGGGTGATTCTGGAGGTTTAAGTTGGGAAGCCCATCGCTCTGTGCATTTCATTACAGAATGCAACTACAACCATACATCAAATGTTCATCCAACGGTTGAAACTTGAGTAATTTATGATATTAACTTAAAAAAATAAACATGACACATGTGTTTTAAAGTCAATACCATAGGCATCTGCCTAACAATGCTTTATCGATGGAACCCCCATTACAACCCCACTGATGGCCCGAAGGAAGACTCATAACTCAGAAGGTGCGCTCCCTGATATACTGATAGAGTCAACAAAAGTAAGCACATCGCTAGAGCACATAAACATCAGTGGAACGAATGATTGCATTCCCCCAATGGCCTGATATAACCATGAATTATCAAGTGCATATTGCATAAAGTATATTACTTAATTTCTCAAAAGAAAAAAACTGATTTGAATATATTAAATTATTAATAGAAACTAAAGTTCCAAACTCAGAAAACAACTCTTTACTCTTAAGCGTAAATGAATAACGAAGATTAAAGAAATCAAGAATAACACAACACAACCATTTATTTTATTGCAACTGAATTTCAATGTCACATTATTACATATCTTTTTATAGATGAGTATCACTATAGCTCCTATTTTGTATAAATAACATATGTCAGTGTGTCACTTTAGTACTTTACATAGAATTTTTTTAATAATTTATTGCAAGTTGTTGCTCGTTACAATGGATTACAAATTGATTCCAATTTCCAAGCTTCTGCTATTGAAAACTTACTACAAATGTAACTCTAAAAATAAATGCATGATTCCAAGCTTCTACTGGTGACAACATAATACAAATGTGGCTTTGAAAATAAATTCAGGATTCCAAGCTTCTGCTGGTGGTTTTTCCAACCATGATGGGGAAAGGGGGTTCTAATCAGTCCTGGGGAAATGGGAGCCGTGAAGATACAAAATCTTCTTATCCCCTTTGAGAACCAGAGCTATGCTGGGGAAATGGGAGCTGTTAGAATACAAGAGGAGAAGAAAATATGCTCCCATCTTTTGCACGTAGCTTCCATGCACTGGTATAGCACTTACCTCCATCAGAGCTCCTCATCCTGGTTCAAAACCCATATGAGAAGTCAGGTTAACCAAAAAAACTTCTTTCCAATTCCACCCATTCTGAACTTGAAGGAAATTTGTCTTTTACTGATTACTCTGTAACTACATAACTATAGGTAGGAGAATTTATAGTATCGCCAATACTGCACCATCTTCTTCATGAATCCTTATTAACCCTAGAAAATAAAAACCCTTATGGCACTATCTACTATTCATTGAATCACTATCCCTATTTATGGGCCACCAGTGCCGCTACCAGCCTGTATAATTAAAATGTTTAATTTGATTGACGTCTGGCTACATGCCAACTTGAACTGTACCTCAAGCTGACAAGCTGTCAAAATCACTCAAAGTTCAAACGATATGAAATCATTACAAATTTTGTTTCATTAAAGCTATGAGTTATCGAAGAAATTGCTTCAGATGTTCATATCACATATGGCATTAATCGTCACCACTGCCTGCACTAGCAGTACGACAAACATAGTTTCTTCCAAAAAGAATGAGAATTTCAATGAAATGAAATGTACAATGTCGAGGCATTGAAAAGACATAATGAGTGATGAGCGATGAGCCTTGATCTCACCACATGTCCACATCTAACGGTTATAGTGTTATTTCGGAGGTTTCAAATCGTAAGTCTAGTGCTTCAGAGATTTACTTGAATGCAACTACAGTCATCCATCGAACATTCAATGAACGACCCCTATGATTTTTCATTGGCATATCTATTTATTTCGCGACTGGATTTTTTTACTATTTTGAGATTCTTTTTAATTCGCTAATGAAAATATATTTTTTGCTTTGAAATTTTTTTTTAATCACCAATGGAAAAATAATTCTGGTTTGAAAAACGTTTTATTCGCCAATGAAAAATATTTTATTTGATTAAAAAAATTTGCAATTCGCCAGGATTTTCCATGAACTTCTAGGGATTATAAAGGATTCGCCAATTGGGATTATTTTTTTTCTTGTAAAACGAAAAAAATCGCCAATAAAATTAATATTTTTCATCGGGAAGTATACCGGATTCGCCAGGATTTTACACCTGCGTGGAGGGGGGGGTTTCTTAAAGTTTTCCCTGGTTATGATATGGAGGAGTGGTACTCAGGATTCAACTTGCCTTGATGGTACTGAGGAAGATTTTCACAGGGAGCGGATTACTATGTTAATAAATCACCTTTGCCATGTCTCTTTCCTCACATGGATTGTGGGTATTCTAAGTGTTTCTTTCTTGAGAAGTTTCTTCACTGTTCTGAGAGTTGTGAACATTTTTGAATTTGTTAGTTCGACTTCCATGGGTGGAGACAAAAATCGTGTGGAGCCTTTCTCTTGCGACGCGGTTAAGAAGAATTCAGAGGTTTGGAAAATTTTTGAGAAGGGAGGGTTGACACCTTATCTTGAGAAACTGCATGGTAATAACCCTCAGACGACTGCTCTGTTTGCCAAAAATTGAAATATCAAGGTTCTAAAACTTGGCGGATGAAGTTTGATGTTAACGAAGAACTCATAGCCCACATTATTGGCTTATCAACGAAAGGTATGAAGTTCTTTAGAGACAAGAAAGAAGCGCAAAATGCCATGAAAATCTTCTTCAAAGGTGAGGAAGCCGAGGACCTTAAAGCGACGAAGAGTGGGGGATATCAAAGGAAATCTATTAAGGCCCTATGGGGGGACATTGCTGAGGAGATAATGCAGTATATTTCTCTTGAAGGCCGATATTATGCGGTAAATGCTTATCAGTTTGTATTACTTAACCATTTCCATCACAAGAAAAGGATTTCTTTTCCTTTTTATCTTTTGGCCTCTCTAGATGCTAGAATAATCGACCATAAGAAAAATTGGAAGAACCTTGTTCTTCATGTGGGGTTGATTCTCCTTATCTTTGATTATGCCAAAGACTTTGAGGTGGTTACGCCACTTTCTACCCCTAAGGATGTGAAATAGAAGCAGGATAAGGGTTATGAGACTGTTTCTAAGGAGGAAGTGACCTACAAAAATAGGAAAAGATGGATGCTTATCCTGGATAAGGAGTCGAAGTCAGAGGATGATGTGGATTTTGTGCCAGACTCCCTGGCTACTATAGATGAAGATATGAGATCCCCTACTCTAGGGAAGCGTAAAAAGGAGCAGTCATGCCCTGACAAGGGTTATGACACTTGCAATGAAGAGCCTATTGATGAAATGTTGAGTCAGAGTAGAAAGGATATGAAGGATACGGCTGGGGAGGTGTCATCACCTCCCCCTATTCTAAAAAATAGGGAGATAATTATAGGTGATAGTAAGAAAAAGGTGGTGAGGTCTACTAGTAAAATTCTCGAGCTGGATACTCCTCTTAAAGTAGTTGGTAGACAATATGTTGCGGGGTCTCTGGATGGTAAGGAACAGGGTGTTGTGGTCTCCTCAGGTGGGCATCAGGATTAGAAGAAGGACAAAATGGTTGTGGCTGATGTTGGGAAAGTTATTGTGGGCTCTCTTGTGGTGGACCCGAATAGGCAGATGAGAAGGATAGTGGTTGTTGTTGAGATCGCGGAGTCCATCGAAAAAATCAAAATGCCGACTACGGCGCCGATTGCTGCTGATAAGGGTAAGGAGGTTGTTGTTGATATGGATAAGTTTAGCTCCTTGCATGAGGATGATGAAGAGGGTAAAGATGTTTTTAATATTGGTAAAGAAAATATTGTTGATGTTTTGGGAGTCACCAAAGAGGGTTCCATTATTTTTTATAAGCTTTTTATATGGATTTTCCATGAACTAAATATGACTAGTGTGAAAGTGAGGGATGTTTTGAGAAAAGCAAAGGTTTCCTTTGTTCAGGACCAGATTGATGATCTGATGAATTTCCTGAAGATTATGGCAGAGGAAATGGTTCTGTTGAAGCAAAATCTTGAAGGAAAAATCTGTACCTTGGAAAATCACATTGAAAGGATTTATGCTAATCCGGACAAAGGAAAGGAGGGGAACAAAATTGGGTTCAATGCTGAATCTGTCAGTATTACTTCCCCTATGGATAGTGTTAAAAATGGTAAGGGTTTTGATGATGATGATGCTGATGTAAAGTTGATGAAGGGGAGAAGCTTGGTGATAAGGGTGCTAATACGAGTTGTGTTTTGACTGGTGAGGTGAAATCAGGTGGGTCTGGGGTTAGAACCCGTAACAAGACTAAAGCTTAGGTAGGTGCTCCTGCTCATGATCTATCTACTGTTGGGGATGAAGGCATAAAGAATGCAGCCTGTAGATATTCTAAAAAATATGTAATGTTGCTAGGTGGGGTCCTACTTATTTTTTGAATTTTTGTTGTGGTCTTGCTATGGTTGGGCTGTTATGCTATAGTTGACTTTATCTTATGTTTCAACTTCTTTTTTGTGTAAAGGGTTCCTGGTCCCTTCAAAACCCATTTTTTACCTTTAACCAAAACAAAAGAAATTAAAGATGAAAACCTTAACATACTCAAGACATGAAAAAAATTGCATGAAAGCTAAGAGAGAGCTTAACATTATTATGATATTTTTTTGACTTGACACTGAAACATGTGAAAACCTAATGGGGAGCATGCTCATGTCAATTTTTTAATTATTTGCAAAAACACATATTTAGATGTTAAGATTTCACTCCAAACCTTAGGGTTGGAAGCCCAAGGAAAATCCAGGCCAAAGGATTGGAAAATTCCAAAGTAAACAATAACATAAGCACATTATAATGCGTTCATGTTATGTTAATTCACAAAACATGAGCGCATTATAACGTGCTCGTGTTTTTGTGAAAAATAATCTCTCTTTCTCTTTTGATCAAACTATATACATGAAATAAACATTTAAGTGAGATTTATATATGAAAATTTATTTTCTTATACTTTAAGTTATATTTAATGTATATACTTTCAAGATGTTTGAGAATGGTTTCAGATTTCTAGGAGTTATAATGCAAATTCTAAGTTTTGGAAGATCTTATAATTTTCAGACTTAATTAAAATTCAATAATCAACAAATCAAATTTCAATAATTATGAAGTCAAATTTTAGTAATCAACAAGCTCTATCATCTTTCTCACTCTCTCTATCTCACTCTTTGTATATCCCTTATACTCTAAACCTCTCACTCACTATATCCATCCCTTTCTCTCTACCTGTCTCTATCTAACTCTCTCCCCCCTTGAACTCAAGAACTACCTCTCTACCTCTATATCATTCTCTCTCTTTCTCTCTTTCCATATCTCCCTCCTACCCCCCTCTCTCTAATTCTTTCTATCTCACCTCTCTTTCCCTCTCTCCCTTCATCCCTCTTTTCTTCCCTCTCTACTTCTCTCTATCTCCCCTCCCCCTCTCATACCCCTCCCTCTCTCTATAATTCTCTCTATCTCACCTCGCTCTCCTTCCCTCAATCCTTCCATCTCTCTCTCTAATTATTTCTCTCACCTCTCTCTCTCTATTTATCTCCATTGGAAACATGAGAATGATGATGTATGGTGTTGTAATTGATGGAAAATCATTATAGAAGTGATGGTTCATCAATATGTATATATTCTGGAGAAGACTAAGTGTGTTTTGGGAAATTAGCTAAGTGTTTGACTAAAAAAGTATGTAACAAAGGAATAGTTTTGGTGTTTGACTGCAATAGTATGTAATAAAGGAACAAATTTGTGGTCCACATTTCTCTGCACTAAAATATCTTGTCATGCAGTTTTGAGGTGATAATGGTACGTGTTGAAGGATTCGACATTCATATTTTTAGGGTTTTATGTCTTCTGCAGCAGAAGATATTGATGACAAAGTATCAGGCTTAACTGTGACAGGGTTATAGTTGCAGACTGCATATTGGAATGCTCCACATTCCACCACATATGATCATTATGCTTTGTGTATTTGAGGAAGTTTTTGAAGATATCAGATGAGTGTGAAATCCAAGTGTCAAGTGATTTGGTGGTTCCTATGTCGAGTTGTGGATGAACAATTGGTTCATTTAGATGATGCTTCACCACTTTTGTTGTGCGGTGCTGACCTAAGGGTTCTAGGACCTCATGTGAAGTTGAATTATGAAAGGAGCAGAACCATGAGAGTAATTATAGGTCATGCTGACCTATTTTGGTGAATAACACATTTTTGTTTCTTCTTCAAGGTATGGGGGTTGGATTTTTGAGCCGACAAGTTATGGTGTTACACTTTTCATCTAATTAGTCTGACCTAATTGATGATATGTTTGTTTGAAAAAGATCTATGTACATATAGAAGGTTGATTTAGTGTGTGAGATGCGATGTAGAGCGAAGTATGAAAGGTGATAGTGGTGAAGTATGAAGTGTGTAAAGTAATTTTTTTGAGCTTAATTGGAACCATATCTTCAACATGTTGTAGATGTATTGTTAGCAGTTCAAAATATGGCAGTGAGCCATTCTTCTATTCTCTTTTCAATTTTGGATAGTGAGTCCTTTAGGCAGTGAGCCCTTAGTGTGAGACTTTCTTTTTGGGCAGTGAGTCCTGCAATCTATAATCCATTGTAACCGGTTATAATATATTATGAGCTAATCCTCACCATGGTTTTTCCCTTCCTAGGGTTTTCCACTTAAATCTAGTGTTCTTGTGTTGGTTGTTGTGGTGCTTGCTTCAATTCTTCTTTTCCATTTCTATAATTTTGATGATATTCTTTATATGTATGTTTAAGTTGATGAAGTTAATGAATTTTAGTGAATATTGATTCACCCCCCTTAATATTTTGAGTGTTCAACAATTGGTATTAGAGAAAGGTGCCTTCAATTGGCTTAATTGCCAAGGTAGATCTTCGAGGTTGGACACATGACAACTAGGAGGTATCTTATTCATTTGGAAGAGATTAGCATGGAAGGGTTTACTAAAGAAGATTGTGAAGTTGATATGGAAGGAGAACTTAAATCTACTCTCGATGATCTGGATAAAGAAAAATGTGAGAATAAAGATCTAAAATAAAATATTAAGGAAGTAGATGAATGCATTAAGAAGTTGAGGGATCAAATCAAGAAAGTTAAAGAAAGACTCAAGGAAACAAATGAGTAGTTGAAACAATCAAATGAGACAATCACCAGTTTGAAAATGAAGGTTGAAGAAGTAAAAAGAGTTAAAGACTACTTGAATGCCAAATTGAAAGAAAAGTTTGCATAATGTTCAAGACTTGAAGAATAAGTTGTGTCTGTAAGGAAAGATATGGAGAAATCAAAGAGTCAAGAGGACTAATTCAAGAAGAGCTCCACTTTTCTTGATGATATTCTTGCTAGTCAAAAAGATTCAAAGAAAAAAAAAGGATTAGGGTTTGAAAAAGGAGAAAGCTCAAAGGAAAATTAGACTCCAAATAATGCTGAAAAGAAGAATGATGAAAAAAGGAAGACTGGAGATAAGAAGAGCAATATCAAACATGTTCGAAACCAGAAGAAAATTTCCAAGAGACCTCCTATCAGACAACCAACTACACAAAGGTATTCATCCTTTAATGGTTATTGCTATTCTTGTAATAAATTTGGACATAGAGCTATAGAGTGTAGAAGCATAATGAATCAAAACTTACAATCATTTTCTGGTCAATTCCATACATGCAATAGATTTGGTCATAAGGCTAGTGAATGGAGAAGTCAGATGATGAATGGTTACAATAATGGTATGATGTTTCAATAATTCAATGGTTACTATTATACACGCAATGGGTTTGGGAATAAGGCTTTTGAATGCAGATCTAAAATGGTAGAAGTAAGTTTTCTCTGCAACAAGGTGTCATATGCTATAAATATAATAAACTAGGACACTTAGCTAAGTTTTTCAGAGGAAAGAATGTGAAGTGCTCTGCTTCACAAAAAAAGGTTGATCTAATTGAAGTAAAGAAGGAGATGAAAAAGATATGGAAGAAAAAGGAAGAGAATGAGGTGAAGAATGATTCTATGCCAAATCATGTTTCAAATATTTCCTCTAAAAATTGGATAGAGAGCATTGGCTCAAGGGGATTTTTAGTAAAAAATTTTCCAGGCCCTCACCAAAAGTGAGATGATGATGTCTTCAACATACTCGTGCATGTGTAGGTTGATATGCTTGATCAATTGGTGAAATATTTGGTGAGAAATCTCTTGTTGCAAAGATTTGTGGAGTGATTGGGAGTCTTTATGATTTCACAGAGAGGGTTTGACAAATTTTTTCCATAACTTTTCCTACTATAATTAATGCGCATATTAGGTCATTGGAAAAGGGTTTATATTTCATTATACATATTTTAAAGTTTTTTGTATTCAAGAATTTGAAGTGGAGAGTATAGCGAAGGTAATTTTGGTGTCAAGAAAAAACCCTACCGGTTAAGACTCACAAGGTATTTACTGTTTCTTGCAAAACCCTAGTTTTAGAGAAGTGCAAGATGTTTACTCCACAAGTTATTGATGGGGTTTAGAGGCTGAGACCTAGATTTGAGAAGCATCCATACAAATACATGGAAAAAAATAAGGAAGGTGCATTTTATAGGGTTCCATCAAATGTGTTGCACATAGAAGATGTGTGGATCTACATTCATTCAAATTTGGATGAATATTATCACTCGAAGATGGTGGAGTATAGGGAAAAGATGTTAACTGGAGATGATTTCAAGCTAAAACCAAAGTATGCCATTTTAATGGAGAAGAATTTGGATGTGTGGAATGAATTTAATAATTTATTCTATGATAATAATTGGGTGAAATATGTTCTAAGAATAATTCATGACAAATTCATGTGGTTGGATATCTCGCATATGATAAAAAAGAGGCAATTAGGGTTGTTATCGATTTTTGTTCCATTGGACCAGTCACGACATTGAAGTCAGTAAAGAATGAAGTTGTAATGAAGATTAATAGAGAAAAATTTGACAAGTGTGCCCTAACTATGAATGAAATTGAAGATCTAATAGTCAAATATTCTTCTGTGATGATTGGTTACAAGATATTTTCACAAGTAGAGAGAATTTTGTTTCTACCACTATAATTCACACAGCCCATCAAATGGTGAAAGAAAGCAAATATTTTGATCTTTGCGAGATCCTGAGATTATAGTTGATGGATAATTTGTAGAAAAAAAAAAGAGTCCAAATATCCTTTTTTGGTATGGTACTCTTATCATTTTATTGATATTTAACTTTCTCAATGATTTTATTGGAATAAAGAATGTTGTATGGCTAGATAATATTTTAGTAGCTACTCAAATTAGAGATCATTTGAGGAGATTCCCTAGTAAATATTCTTGTGATTCTATGTTTTGGGGGTTATTTAAACCTTTTCAATCCTGGATGCAAGAAAGAGAAAGGACTCCAAGCAAAGTTGTGGACAAATAAAAGAATGATTTAACTTTTATTGTCACTAGAGATTATTGTTATATAGAAGTAGTTGAAACCATAACTATTTGGCTTTCAAAGATGCCTTATGAGGTAGATGAGTTTGAATGCACTAGTCTTGTAGAAATTTTATTGAGAAAAACTAGGGATACAACAGTGCAAAGGTTTGGTACTTATTGATGAGGTAAAAATAACCTCATGATGATAACATAATAAAATGCTTCCTCATATATGCAAAGTAATTATTCTCTGCCAATTAATTAAAATTTAGGCATAATAATTACTTATCTTTTGAGAAAAAATAGTATAAACTTTATTTCTTGTGATTTATTGAAGTATCTTGCCAATATAGATTTAACGGGTAGTTTTAAGTGTTTTGTAGGATAATAATCGGTCATTAATACAACATTCAAAGATGTTCAACCAGCATGAGCTCCAAAATAGGTTAAAGACATGCTCTAGGAACATGCTCTTAAACTTGAGGATGATGGACCAAAATCACAATTTCTTCTAGGTTCAATTTCTATTATGCTTTAAAGTTTAAAAGACTTCATGGCTCAACTTGAGCCTCGTTAATATTTATGTAATGGGAATTTAAAGACATAAATTTAGTTGAAAATCTATTATAGACTTTTTCAATGGTAATCTAAAACCATCTGAAATATAGGATTTAGTTAGAGGTTTTTTTATAAATATATGTAATCTCCAGAAGTAAAGGAGACACATAATAGTACTGTTATGCTGTCGACATAATTTTTGAGTATATATGAATAAAGAAATTATTGCATATCAATCTCTGAGTTGTTGAAGTTATGGATGAAGATTATCATTAATGGGGAAGCTTTAGATTACATTGTGCATGCAACCTGAGAACGTAGGAACCCATGAGTTGGCCACTCAAAGGGGTGATAGATTAAATAGATGAGTACTTCCCTTTAAAGAATTCTATCATTTTTATTGCATGGATAATAATTAAGTTTGTCCTCATAAGAGTTTGAAGCTCCGGAGCACCTATTGTCTATTGATTCAGTAGTTAATTTATGTTAATGATTAAAACTATTACTTATATTACTTAGATGTTTCATAGATTATTTACGAGTTTTACTACTTCTATAATTTACATGGTTCTTAGTTTAGTTATTTCTATGTTTTCTAGTTTAGTTATCATGTTTTCTAGATTAATTGTTTTATGCTTCCTATTTTAAATACTTTCCAAATTTTTAGTTAAATTACTTTCCAGTTAACTATTTAAATGGCCTTAGGTTAAAATTGTGTAGTTGCTTTAAAAAAATACAAAAAATCTAAAAGAGATACTCGAGCCACCTTCTATTGCAAATAGCCTTGGACACCGCGTGGTTGATATATTGAAGTTTATCTTCTAAAGTAATGGGACCTAATGGTAACCTATCAATTTTTGGTGCCATTTCTGGGGACCTTCTATCTTGAGTGTTAATAGGAGATACCTTGAATACCCCTTTGGCTTCCTTTTCTGTATGGTCAAGAAAAGAGGCCCTCACGAAATATTTATACTAAAGACCCCCCCAAAATACGTTCCAATCATACATAGGGATGACCAAGGCTCAGAAGACCACTCTATTGAAGAATTAATTCATCTTAATCCACCAGAGACTTTCCACTATTTTCTTGAAGATCATCCAGAAGAAAAAACCGTCATCAAGGAAATTATCCAGGAGGAACACATTCCTCTAGACATCATGAGTGATCGTAGGGCTGAAGCTAACTGGAATAATGCTAATCGTAACAACAATGATCATCCAACAGCATGAACGTTCACTTATCCTATTACTTTGGATGTAGATGATGATACTAAGATGAATAAAATCTCTCAAACTTTCCTGCCAACATTTCGAGGTTTGTCCTCGAAAGACCCAAACTAGTTTCATTTCGAATTTAAGGTCCTCTATCAAAATTATGACTATAAAAATGATAACTATAAACTAAAGCTATTTCCTTCTACTTTAAAGGATACGGCCATGCATTGGTTTATGGGATTAGCTACTGGGTCTATTACGTCTTGGGATGACATGGAGAATTCTTTCCTGCAAAAATACTAGAACTATATTAGGGTGAGTGATTGTAAGGAGGATCTATTTAAACTTAGGAAAAACGAGGATGAGAGTCTAGAGGATTACCTAGACAATTTTCTTTTCTTGTCTAAACGATGTGGAGAAGAGACTATTAGTGTTGAGATTCTCAAGACTATATTTATTAAGGGACTTGATGAGGATGCAAGAAGAAGCCTTGATGTAATGGGAAAAGGAGAGGTGTCTCAGTTGGGCCTTGATGACATATGCAAGTTGTGTTAGAATTTCTCACGTACCCACGGAGGAATCCACAAAACTACTCTTTTTAAAGGGTCCAACGAAATAGGCAAGCTTCGAGAATAAATAGCGAACCTTAAAATGGACATACTGGTTCAAATGAACACTACACTAGATGATATACAAGCTAAGACCCAAAATCTTGAGACTTTATCCATCTACTATCCTTGATGCCAAAATAAACATCTTCTAAGAGAATATCCGCTAGACAAGGCTCCTGTTTGTCAAATTTACAAGAAAAATCATCTTATAAACCAATGTGAGCTTCTTACAAACCTCAAGAATTCCAAGAAAAGGAATACATAGGATGAAGAAGAAATTAATGTGGTAAATCAAGGCCAAGGTGGGAATTTTTCTTATGGAAAAAATTCCAATCCTGCTTGGAGACCCCAAAACAACTGGCCTAATAATCAATGGACTCCATCTTGGCCTCAAGCACCATCTCAATAACCTAACTAGGGAGCTCCCTATTGGGGACCCCCTAAATGGGAAAACCAATCATGGGGAACTCAACAGTGGCCAAACCAAACTCAACAATAGTGGTATCCACAACATACCGCTCCTCAATGGAACTAGGGACAAAATAAATTCTATACTGGCCCTCAGAGAAATCAACAAAAAAAATTTCTACCGCCACCCCAGAATCCTCCACAGAGCAAACAAATAAATCAACCCAGCTTCCGACGCAACCGCTTTCCAATCCTAAGAACAATCAGAAAAATACTCTGGTATACTCCACTGAACAAGATAATATTATCAGACTAAATTCCATACATTGTGGAAATGTTCAGTTGCGTCTGGTAGAACAATTCAACTGCCAACCATTGAAGAAATTGTGGATGAACCTACTCCCAAAACTCTTGAAAAGTGTACTCCACCTCTAGACCCACCCAAACTATTACTACAAACCCCACTCTACCACCATTGTCAACAGGAGCTTTCGACTTACCTCAGAAGGAGGGAGGCCAGTCTCCAATTGATCTTAGGAAGGATATCACTCCAAAAGAGAAAACTCAAGCACCATTTCTAGAACGTTTGAAACCAACCATTCTGAAAGATACTCTGGAAGTGCCTTTGACTTCTGAAACTCCATTAATACAGGAAATTAAACAACTGCAAATAGAGGTTCCCTTGCTACAAGCAATAAAGGAGATTTCCGAATTGAACCAGCTGATCAAGTAATTGTGCATTAAAACTTTGGGGAGGAAACCAAAGCGAATAAATACTTTGCATATCGATGGCTATTTAGTTGACTTTTTGTTTGGAAAGACCACTGCGCCAAAATATGATGACCCTGATAGTCCACTGATAACTGTCATGATTAATGAGGTAGCAATACCTAATGCACTAGTTAATTTAGGAGTAGCCATTAACGTAATGATTGTGGATGTGATGGAAAAATTAGGACTCACTAATTTATGTCCCACAACTATAGTCTCATAGATGGAAAATGAGTCCATAGCCATTCCTAAGGGTCATATTAAAAATGTTATTGTCAAAATTGATGGATGTGAATATCCAGTAGACTTCCAGGTAATTCAATCGCTTACACCCAAAGATAAAATCAACTGCAGAGAGGGAGGAATGACCATTTCACATGGTCTAGATAGTAAATGTTTATTCTTGTACCCTCCTACTAAACCCACCAAATGTAACAAAGTATGGGTTGATGAACCAGAAGAGTCTAATGGTCAAGATAGTTTAGCCTCATTAGCCATGGTAGTGATTAAACAACATGGAGAAGAATTAGAGGATGAATTAGTAAATGATATAGCACACCTTGTTATAAGCCTAGGTGATAAGGAAATGGTGGATGCACCATAAATTTTGGGACAACCAATCGATGTACATGGGATTGAACATGAATATACTACTATGGGAATGCCTTGTCCTTTGGCCAATATGATTCCTAGAACTAACCATTTTTTTGAGGACATTGCTATATTTCACTGAATTATACCTCATAGTTGTCCTCTTAATACCTTGTTACGACCAACACATACGGTCACTTCTATCCACTCGAGAACAAAAATGATTATGTTATTGCCGAGAAAAACCCTGAACATCAATAGTTGGCTGACCGAATCAGAAGAGGATATGTTATTTAATGTTTTGGTAAAAGGGTCTAAATATTTTTCTTGGGACTAAATAGATATGAGGGGAATTCACCCAAGTGTTTGTACGCATCACATTTATACTGATCCTAATATAAGGCTAGTACACCAGCCACAGAGGAGACTCAATCCTCCATTAAAAGATATTATCAAATTTGAAATTGAGAAACTCCTTCGAGTGGAATTTATTTATCCCATTTCTGAGAGTAAGTGGGTTTCACCTATGGTTGTAGTGCCAAAGAAAAATGGGAAGTGGAGAATATGCATAGATTACAAAGAACTTAACAAAGCCACTCACCGAGATTATTTTCCCCTATCATTTGTTGACCAGGTTCTGAAAAATTTGGCTGGGAGGAAATATTTCTCCTTTTTAGATGGATTTAGTGGTTACAACCAGATTCAGGTAGCACCCGAAGATTAGGATAAGACGACGTTTACTTGTCCATGGGGAACATTTTCATATTGTGCTCTTCCCTTTGGACTTTGTAACACCCCTACAACTTTCCAAAGAGCTATTTTGGCTATATTTGTTGTGCTTATTAATGACTGCGTCGAAGTATACATGGATGACTTCACTATCTATGGGTCAACCTATGATGAAGCCCTTCAAAACTTGGATAGGGTTCTAGAGACATGTGAGGATCACCGACTATCCCTTAGCCATGAAAAGTGTTTGATAATGGTGGAACAAGGGATAGTCTTAGGTCATCATATCTCTTCTGAAGGAATTAGGGTTGATCCCAAGAAAATTGAAGTTATTCAACAACTAACTACTCCTCAAATGCAAATGAATGTTAGAAGTTTTCTTGGGCATGCTGGATACTATCGGAGGTTTATCGAAAGCTTCAGTAAGATAGCGACCCCTATGTTTTCCCTTCTCTAGAAAGATGTGGAGTTTAATTGGACACCTGAGTGTTAGCTATCATTTGAAACAATAAAGGAGAAACTTATCTTTGCTCCCTTACTGTGTGGGCCAAATTGGAATCTCCCGTTCCACATATATGCCGATGCTTCAGATGACACAATTGGTGTAGTATTGGGGCAAGAAGATGAGAATGGGGGTAAATACACCATATATTTCATTAGAGAAAATGTGACATCTACTGAGAGAAGCTACACAACAACAAAAAAATAATTATTGGCTGTGGTACATGCCATTAAAAAGTTTCGCCATTATATTATAGGGTATAAAGTTACTGTTTATACAAACCATTCAGCTATTAAATATCTGATGAATAAACCTGTAGTAAATGGATGAATAATTAGGTGGTTACTACTCCTTTAGGAGTTCAATATAAGAATAGTTGACAAGCTAGGGAAATTTAACGTACTAGCACAATTTTTGTATTGAATTAAACAAGAAGATGGGGATTGTGCACCTGTACAAGATGAGTTTCCAGATGAAAATATGTTTGCTATTTCTACTGAGACCCCTTGGTTTGCTGACATTGCCAACTATTTAGATACTTCATAAGTACCGCTAGGTTTTACATCAAAACAAAGGAAGTGACTTGTTAGAGAAAGTGCCCCATTTAAATGGATTAATGAGATACTATTTCAGTGTGGCCCTAACATGGTCTTGAGATGATGTGTTAGGGAAAATGAAACGTATAGTATCCTTAGAGCCTATCATGATGATCCTTTTGGGGGTCTTTTTTCTGCAAAGAGAACTTCTCATAAAATATTGGGTGCATGGTAATATTGGCCTTCAATGCATAAATATGTCAAAAAGTATGTTCATCATTTTGATGAATGTCAAAGGATTGGAAGACCAACAACTTCTACTGAAATGCCTTTGCAGCCACAGGTAGTCCTTGAACCATTCGAGAAATGGTGATTATATTTTATTGATCCCATAGATCCTTCCTCTCAAGGGAAAGAATACATATTGGTTTGTACTGATTATTTGTCTAAATGGGCAGAAGTTTAGGCCCTACGGGTTGCTAGAGACAAAAAAATTGTTGACTTCCTCTATAATAAGATCTTTTTTAGGTTTGGAGCTCCTAAAACCATTGTTACAGACCAAGGACCCCAATTCATGTCCAAAGTTCTCTTGGAATGCACAAACCATTTTTAGTGAGTCATAAAAATTCGTCTCCTTATCACCCTCAATCAAACGGTCAAGTAGAGGTGACTAATAGGGAGCTAGAGAACATATTGACAAAAACAGTCTCTTCAGCGAGAAAAGATTGGGCTAGGAAATTGCCTGAAGTTGTTTGAGCGTACAATACAACATGGAAATCCAGAACTAGGTTTAGCCCCTATGAGCTTGTTTTTGGGAAGAAATGTCTCTTGCCCATTGAATTTGAATTGCAAACTCTGAGAACAACTATGGAGTTGGGCCTAGATTTGAAGTGAGCTCAAATAGAGCGAGTTTTAAAACTAAGAAAATTGGATGAGCTTCATTTGGATGTTTTCCATCAAACTGAGTTGGTTCAACAAAAATGGAAGGTGTGGCATGTAAAGCACATTAAAGAAAGAGAGTTCCATAATGGTGACTGGGCCTTGTTGTTCGATTCCAAATATAAAGATCACCAAGGAAAACTCAGAACTCATTGGCTGGGTCCATATGAAATTTTTGAATTGTTTTCAAATGGCATAGCTCAGCTGAAACCTATTGATGGTGATACACGAACTCTCTTGGTAAATGGTCATTGCCTACGTATCTACCAAAAACCTGTCAATAAGGAGGAATTTACAAAATTGGTAGAAATGCAAGGCGAGAACCAATACATCGACTCTACCCTAGCAGAGTCAATATAAACCTTGCATATATAAAAATAAATAATAATAATAAAAAAATGCATAAATATATGAAAAATTGTAATAAAAAGGCATGTATACAAATTTGTTTCAAAACATTCTTCATGAATTCCAATTTTCATTGGACTTGGCTAAATTTTGTTTTCATTTTGTAGGACTTTATTATAAATCAAAAACAACTTTTGGAGCACCTTGCTATGATACTCTGAAACTTGTTAGTTCGGGTGCCTCATCACTCTGGAACTTACCTTCGGTTGCAGTGGTGCTCCTGAACTTATGAGATTGATTGCGGTGGTGCTCCAGAACTTGTGAGCTTTGATATCCAAATGCTCCAGAACTTGCATTTCAACTCATCACATCATGTGTTTTGTTCTTGTAGAATGGTGATTGGTCGAAAAATTCTCTAAAAGTTCAAGTTCATTTATACATTCATTTTCTTCTTTTCGGATGCATCTTTCTACGATGCTCTAGAACCTTGTCTTCGATTGCTACTCCGATTACATCTTTCGATGATGCTCTGGAACGTTGTCTTCGATTACTGCACCGACTGCATCTTTCGATGATGCTCTAGAACTTATTAAGTTCGGGTGCTTCTATGCTCTGGGACTTACCCACCTTCTTCATTTCGAGTGCGTGCACATAAGCATGCTCTAGAACTTACTCACTCATTTCGAGTGCGTGCTCATAAGTGTGCTCTGAAACTTATCCATTTGCATTTCGCTGCCTCTTCACGTAAAATTTAAATTTCTTTTCGATGCTTTGATTTTTCAAACCTGTGTACACATGCCTCTTTTCTTTCTAAATTATCACTTCGGTACCCACGCTTAGTGTAGTTATTCCAAATTTCTACCATTTTTCCATCATAAATAAAAGCCATTATGACAACCTGTCCTCAATTATGACTTCATCATTCACAAATTTCCTCACTCATGTCACAATAAATATGTCATCACCTCAACCAATACCATTCCATCCTCCTGTTAAATAAAAAAAGGTATGTAATCTTCAGACGATCACAAAATGTAAGTAAGTATAAATTTTTGCTTAAATAAGTAGTTATTTTTGAATAAGGTGTAATTAATTGGCACAAGTTTCTCCCCTCCTAATTTAGTAACTTGAGCCACTAAGTGATTGACTGGTAGTACGACACTCTTTTCACACTCCTCCATGCATATTATCATCATTGCATAATAAGGTTTCAAACAAAGATCAATAAATAACCGTTCCTCGATTATATCTTCTAAACAATTGTGCACAAGCTTCTTGTACTGTAATATTGTCAACAAAATTGGAAGAGCGGAGACAAAAAATGGGTGGTGCGAAGAAGAAATCAAAGCCAACCTCAACAAATAAATTACTGGTATTATGCCATATTTCTAATTTTTTTTAGGAAGTGGGATGGTTGCATTTTATCAATTTTTTTGAAGGATATAATGAGCAGTTGGTGAATGCATTTGCAAAAAATTATTCCGATGGCTAGGTGATACTACATGAGAAGCATTTTAAGGTGAGTCCAAAAATCATTTCTCACCTCTTTGGTTTAGATAATTCTGGTATTAATTTATCTAAAATTTCCCAAATTACATATCAAAATTTATCAAAATTATTTCTTAAAGAGGGAGACCCTCAGCCCATGATAGTTATTAGTACTAGATGATAGAACAAAGGGTTTCAAAGAACGTCCATATTAGAACCCTGGGGAATAGCTGTTGCATGGATCATAAAATATTTTACTTGTGAGGGCCAACTTACTACTACGGTAAGACCTGCATTTCACATGCTTATACACTTGCATCATGGAAAAGAAGACCCTACTCTTAGGGTCAATTTTCCTGACTTTTTGAGTGAATCTGTCATTTCCTCCAAAGAAAGATATAAATTTGGTTCAGGTCCATTGAAACACCATGGGTTAATTCAATTAATTTGTAAATATCATGTTAGAAATAAACCTGAAAGTAAGTGGGAAAAATTTATTTGGAATTTTGAAAAATTTGTGCCCAAAAGAAAATTAGGAGAAGGGGAACCCTCCATAAAATTTGCTTCACCTTCTGCGGGAACTCCTCCTAAGGACTCAAAATCTCCTGAATCTCAAATGCCCACAACCCCCGGTGAGGAAGTGCCGAAACCTCTAACCAATGAATTGAAAACCCTAGATCGACCAGGAGATGTTGAAATTATTCATGCAGTTGTAGAAAGAGTTCCCTCTAGGAAAAGGAAGAAAAGATCAACTATTACTTTTTAGAGCATTCCTCCCTTATGAAGAAGCAAGAGATTGTCCTCCGAGTCTATAGAAACCCCAATTCAAGACATAAGGAGTACTTCAAAGGAAAAAAGCCAAGAAAATAGGAGAAGTCAATAGAAATTAAGAACCCTACTGATAATATAGGAGTAATGGGAACAAGGGAGCAAGATTGTTAGTCTTCAGGGATAGAAGGAGAAGAAATACCTTCCCACATAGGAAAAGAAGAAAAGGCCCCTGATGAAGAAATACAAAAAGAAGAGAGGGAGAAATCTCCACCTTTTATGGAGGTTGATGATAATATTTTAGAAAATTTATCTCTCATTGTAAATAAGGTTATTGAAATAGCTGAAAAATGATAGTGTTAATGCAGAGCTAGAAAAAATGAAATTGGAAATTGATGAGTTAAGAAATTAATTGCAGAAAAATGAAGAACATGTTGTACAACAAGAGGAAATAGAAGTACACATTGCTGTAATAGGAAAAAGAGATCAAAAGATTCAAAATCTGACACTGTAGATAGAAGAGAAGAATACATCTATTAATGAATTGCAGAGACAAATTCAAAGATTGAATCAAGTGAATAATACATATAATGATAATTTGTCTGATAAGGACAAACAAATTGAAAATTTGAAAAATAATTTCATACAATTTTTTCAAGCTTTTGAAGAGGAAAAGAACAAACATAATGGAGAATTAAATGTTTCTCTTAGTAATATTGTGGAACTAGAACAAGATTTGCAAGAAAGAATCAATAAAACAATAATGGAATCAAAGGGAAATAAAACTGAACCAACTATAACTGAATGGTTCCAAGTTTGAATTCCCCCATTATTAATGAAGTGGATGAAACGGTGCTATTTCTTGAAGAATTCTAAGATTGAGAATATCAGGTTGAAAAAGGAGTTGGTACTCTTGAAAGAGTCATTTGATAGGGTCTATAGGGTAAAACGAAATGCATGCCAAATAGGAGAATTTCTACTAGCATGTAGGAAACCATCAAGACTATATTCTATGTTTTTAAATGAAAATTTGTTAAGATGGAAATTGCTAAGAATTTATCATGACCAACCACATGACCCTAATGATCGTGAATTTTTTAAAGTATTTTTAGAGTCAACTCTTGAGTAGAAAGATATGTTATGTGAATTCTTTTTTCACAATTTACTGATGGAAACACATATTGATTTATTTATTAACCTTTTTTTTGGAGAAGTGCAATTGAGATCTTTGTTATCTACCATGCGTAATTAGGCTCATTGTCAAGAACACACTAGAGAATACTCTCAAGAAGAGAAGAATGTGGGTTTTCAGATGAAATCCCCCAACAAGAAACTTGCAACTTTTAAAGCACACTTTTTGGTTGTTAAAATAGAAGCAATTATGAATCAGAAATATAATGATAACCTCTAACTTTGTTCCAATCATTTCAGAGAACAAGGGAGAAAACTGATTGGTAAGCCTTGGAATGCCTGTGAAGAGATATACACTCCACTACCAGTATACTTAAAGAAAAGAGAAGTGATCTCCCCTCTTAACATCAAATGGTCCTTCAGAAGAGCAGATACCTTGGTCAAAATCTTGAAAGACCTCAGAATAGATTGGATAGGGATGAGGTACGTAACCCCCCTGTTGCTCTTTCCACCACCTAATTTTCATATTTATATAGATCAGGGCAATGAGGTCTTCAACATGTGGAGAAGAGAGGTTATTTATCATCAAGGATTCCTACACGCACTTGGAAATTTTGATAATGCAACAAATGATCTGTATGATATCAGTGCTAAATATGAATAATTGAACATAGAAGAAGGGCAGGGGTCATAGCAGAGGGCAGGAGGACCTACCAGAAATTAGGAAGGGGAGGAAGTGATGAGGTAAAAATAACCTCATCATGATAAATAGTAAAACCCTTCCTCATATATGAAAAATACTTATTCTCTGCTAATTAATTAAACTTTAGGCATAATAATTACTTATCTTTTGAGAAAAATAGTATAAACTTTATTTCTTGTGATTTATTGAAGTATCTTGCCAATGTAGATTTAACAAGTAGTTTTAAGTGTTTTGTAGGATAATAATTGGTGATTAATACAACAGTCAAAGGCATTCAACCAATGCGGGCTCTGGAACAAGTTAAAGATATGCGCTAGGAACATGCTCTTGAACTTGAGGATGATGGACCAAAATCATAATTTCTTCTAAGTGGAATTTATATTATGCTTTAAAGTTTAAAAGACTTCATGGCTCAACTCAAGCCTCGTTAATATTTATGTAATGGGCATTTAAAGACATAAAGTTAGTTTAAAATCTGTTACAATTTTTTTGAATGGTAATCTAAAACTATCTAAAATATAGGATTTAGTTAGAGGTTTTTTATAAATATATGTAATATCTAGAAGTAAAGGAGACACACAGAATAGTATTGTTATGCTGTCGACATAATTTTTGAGTATATATGAATAAAGAAATTATTGCATATCAATCTATGAGTTTGTTGAAGTTATGGATGAAGATTATCATTAATGGGAAGCTTTCGATTACATTGTGCATGTGACTTGAGAACGTAGGAACCCGCGAGCTGGCCACTCAAAGGGGTGATAGATTAAATAGACGAGTACTTCCCTTTAAAGAATTTTTTCATTTTTATTGCATGGATAATAATTAAGTTTGTCCTCATAAGAGTCTGAAGCTCCGGAGCACCTATTGTCTTTTGTTTCCGTAGTTAATTTATGTTAATGATTAAAACTGTTATTGATATTACTTAGATGTTTCATAGATTATCTACGAGTTTTACTACTTCTATAATTTACATGCTCCTTAGTTTATTTATTTCTATTTTTTCTAGTTTAGTTATCATGTTTTCTAGATTAATTGTTTTATGCTTCCTAGTTTAAATACTTTCCAACTTTTTAGATAAATTACTTTCTGGTTAACTAGTTAAATGGCCTTAGGTTAAAATTAAGTTCAGTTACTCTAAAAAAAAATACAAAAAATCTAAAAGAGATAGTCAATCCACCTTCTATTACAAATAGCCTTGGACACTGCCCGGTCTATATATTAAAGTTTATCTTCTAAATTAATGGGACCTAATGACAACCTATCACTTATAAAGAGAAATCAAGCAAAGAGAACCTTGAAAAGAAGGTCATTGAAGAAAAGTTGAAAATATGAAGGTTGATTTGGAAAGAGAGTTTGGTACCCCTGAGGACCTTGTGGAGAAATCCAAAGGTACATTTTCTCCTGTACCAAATAGTCCACATAAATTAAGAAGGTTAGTTAGGTCCTCAATTCCCACACAACCTGTTGTTACAAAGCCTTGCAGAACAAAGTCTAAAAGTGGTTCTAAGAAGAAAGATACATCTAGCACCTCTACACAACAAAAGTATCCCAAGAGAAGAACTAAAGAAAAAGCCACAAGGGAAAAGGATATCAGTGTTGAAGAAGAAGAAGAAGAGGAAGAGGAAGAACATCAATTGGTTCATAAAAGAAACTCAAAGGTCTCTCTAGAAGAGACTGATACAAAAAGGGGAAAGAGAAAGAGGAGACCCCTCTGATATGAGAGTATAGTCCTATAAATTTTTATTCATTACTCAGTGTTATTGTAGAGAATGGTGCACTAAAGGAAACAACACTACTATATCAAGAATCGACTCCTACTGACAAAGCTACAATTGAGAAGGCAATAATGATGTATATGATAAAATTTGATGTGAATCTAGGTGATATTCATGACCAACTCTCGATGATTCTTAGATTTTCACTTAGTTCCAATAGACAAGAAGCTATGGTGGAAGAAGAAACTATAAGAAAACAATCCCTGGAGAAAACCGGAGTAACATTTAATAATGAAGAAAGTGATATTTTCTAAATTGCAAGAAAAATAATTTAGGAACAAACATAGAGTAGATACCCTAATGAGGAAGGACACATAAGAAATCAAGAGGATGGAGAGGCAAATAGAGGAGATAACGGTCAAAATTCTTGTAGAAAAGAAGAAAGTTGTGCCTGTAGATAAGGAAGCCACTCCTTCAAAGACTAATGATCAAATGAAGCAAGATACACCTCTCCTAGAAATCAATGAGCGTATCATAGAGAAACATGAGCAACATGAGTAAGAGGATATGCTGATAGAAAACACTCATTTGGATGTGGAGATAATTGATGAGCAGAATAAAGAAGATAAGAAAGATACCCTAGAGAAGATTGAATCACAAAAAGAACAAACTTTACCTCTAGAAGATGAGAGGATTGTAGAAGAGTGCTTTGGAAGTGAAGAAAAAGAGAAGAGTGATACTTATGCAGATGAAAGTACTAAAATAGGTGGTGAATCATCTAGACCCTCTAGAGATACATTCAAAGATCTCTTGGATATGTAATTACAATTTCAACAAGTGGTGTCTACAAAGTTGCTGCAGATTCCTATGCAACAAGGTCAAGTGGACCTCGATAAGATTTCCCCTCTACATAAGTTGTAACTTGGTGATTTTTTTCATGCATCCATGAGAAAGGAGATTCTTCTAACTTACCAGAAGAGTATTGAGTTGTTGGATGAAGCTGTGAAGATATTACAAGGACTTCTTAGAATTTATATTAACAATTCTTTATCTGATGTGCAACAATTGAAGTTATTGTTAGATTCATTTAAGGAGTATTCTATTGGTTCAAAAGAGAAGATAGAGAAGGAAATGGAAAAGAAAGTCAATGATAAAAGGCTAGCTGATGTTTTTGATAAGTGTGCTAGTGCACACACCAAGTTGCAAGGCAAATAGAAGGATGTTAAAAAGTGTTTGGAGGAATCCAAACAATTATTTCATTTATGTTTGAAGTGGCTAGTTTTGGTTAGATGCATAGGATAACTGAGAGGGGGGGTGAATCAATTGTATAATTTAAAACATCAAAAACCATCATTAACATTCAGATATGCATTGACCCTTAAGCCCTTAACAACCATTAAAACCTTATCATGAATTAATAAAATGTAACCATATGAAACAATAATGCAAACACATCCAAACTCATAAGAACACCATATTTACATGGAAAACCAAGAAGGGAAAAACCATGGTTAGGATTAGCTCACTAATACATGAATTACAACACCGAATACAATAAGGCTCATTGCCAAGGACTCACTATTGGTGGCTCACTACCAAGGACTCACTATCCAAAATAAATAAGAATAGAAGAAGGGGTGGCTCACTACCAATTTGAACTTTTGACAATGCATCTCTCATATGTCGAAGGTATAGTTCTACTGAAGCACAAACAACTCATCAAACTAGTTGAAATGTAGAAACCTTCTGCCTACTGCATCTAGAAGTCATAGGCATTAAGGCTCACACTCATATCATCACACTAGATTTCATTCACATATTTCACATCACACACTTTACTCTTAATCCATACAACAATTCTCCTTACATTTATACCCTCTATGACCTAAAACAATCTCAATTAGGTCAACCTAAAGGAAACGTATACACCTCAATTGTGAAACATCAAATAGGTCGACACCAAAAAATTCCATCGAGGAAAGAAGTGAAGGTAGACCATGCTACTACTTATCTAGGACACAAATCTACACTATCGCACTTATCAAGACTTTGTCAAACAATAGTTATCCTCCGTAATTAGCACTAGCACACTAGGTCCGTCAAACCTGCACTAACACTAATAAGCGACTCCAAACACACCTCCTAGGTCTAGAAACATCTCAAAAACCACACAACAAAATTCCTCAAAATCTCAAAATATTCCACATCATCAGAATATTCACCACAACTACGAAAACCACGTAAAAATTAAGAACACCTTCATTATGTGCAACTAGACATACTGACACAAACATACAACACACCAATTTTTTTTATAGAAAAACTCAACACCCAAAAATTCAAGGGAAGGTAGATACAAATAATATAAGCATGTTCCCAAATCAGCAACACCAAAACCTTCATTGTAAATAAATGTGAAGCAAACTCATTTCTCCCAAACACCCTTTCTTACTAGACAAACATACTATCAAGCACATCTTCCATTATAGTGTGATCTAGAACCTAAAAATCTAGATATAACACCTTTGAAAACCTCTTATCATCATGTGAAAACCACATGAGAATATATTCAATCATGAAAAATGCAGAGCAAAACATTGAACACCGCTCTATCACATTGAACTCTCTTTTATTCAAATTTTCTCAAAAGAACTTGGAAACCAAGTGAACCAACATTACTAACATATTTACAATAAATCTACATCATTTTCAACATGCAAAACTTTCCAACTACAACAATATCCCCAAACACAAGTCAGGCCAACAACCTCTACAATTATATTGAAGTAGGACATCAATGACAACATCGACATGTGTTGACATCAATACCGGTAGCATTCCAACACTCTCTTTATGCAAGGGGTTGACATAAATGAAAAAACCCAAGAAAATCACAAAAAAATCAAGCTTCCAACATCTCCAAACTTCCAACAATCTCCCCCTTTGCGATTGATGGAAGCACTTTCTTTCTAAAAAGCCATCAACAAAAAAACCAACCAACAAAAATACTATAATAAGTAGTACTCCCCACACGATTGGGACTTCTTGTCCTACAACATCAACAACACCTTCATTCTAGATCACTCTACTTCTCTGCTACTAAGACAAAGCTCTCCCCTATATACAAGTTTCTCAACATGTTTTTCTTTCTCCCCCTATGGTTTTGCAACCACTTTAACTCTTTCCATGTTTTTAAGATTCTCTCTCCCCATTTGACATCAATTGAAAAGGTCCATAGATTCATCCAAATATTTTTCTTTCTTCTACACTCACTTTCCTACACACTCCCCCTTAGGGGCACACAATATGCCCCATCTGACTACACCAACCAACAATCACTACTACCTACTCCCCCTAAGAGGTAGCCTTCAACATCAGTTCGTGACCAAGAATTTATCTTGAAATTCTTCCCAGATAGATGCAAACACTCATGCATCTAGTTGAAAGGAGGGGCAATAACCCCTAAATTCTCCTAGAGATACTCAAAAGTATCTTTTGGAGCCTTTGTGAAAATATGAACAACCAGATCCTTAGTAGGCACAAACTCCAACTTCACCTCATTCTTTACAACTTTCTCTCTCACGAAGTGATATTGGATTGAGATATATTTTGTTCTTGAATGCATTACCAGATTCTTTGAAATTTTGATTGCATTGTATTGTCACACATGATAGAAATAGGTTCATTAAAACTATGATATCCTTCAATATTTTCTTTATCCATAACACCTACGTACATCGTGATGCTATTGCAATATATTCTACTTTTTCAGTAGATAATGACATTGAATCTCGCTTCTTACTTAGCCATGAAACTAAGCTACTTCCAAAAAAGAAAGCACCACCACTTTTACTTTTCCTATCATCTGCACATCCAACCCAATTTGCATATGTATATGCACTCAAGGAGAAGTCAATATCCTTAGGATACCACAAACCATAATCCAAAGTTCCCTTCAAGTATCTAAATATCCTCTTCACTACTAGAACATGAGATTCTCTCGGATCTTCTTGAAATATAGCCCCAAGAAAAATGGAATGCATGATATACGATCTAGTAGCAGTAAGGTATAATGGTCCACCAATCATTGATCTATACTTTCTATGATCTATCTTAGGATATTCGTGATTCTCTCTCAACTTACAACTAATAAACATAGGTGTACATATCGGTTTAGAGTCATCGATTCCAAATTTCTTCAAAATTTCCTTAACATACTTAGATTGTGATATGAATTTACCTTTCATTGATTGACAATTTATAAACCAAGGAAGAAATTAATTTACCCACACATTGACATCTCAAATTATTTCAGTATTTCCTCAGGAAACTTTTTCACATATACTACCACAATTAATATGTGTTCATCTTCAGCTTTGAAATACAAATTTCTATATGCACTACCTTTTCTAAATCCTTGCTACAACAAGTATTTATCTAACCTTTCATACCAAGCTTTGGGAGCTTGTTTCAGTCCATACAATGCTTTCTTCAATCTGCAGACCATATTTGTATCTTTTGAAAACTAAAAACCTTCTGGTTGTTCATGTAAGGAAAGCTAAGTGTGGAAACACCTTCCTAATGCAAATTTATAGGAGAGAGATACAAAAATTTGAATAAAACTTTTCAATTTATAGTTCACTTAAGATGCACATTAAATAACAGAATAGAGAATTAAAACATCACACAATTTGGACACCAGATTTATTGTGGGAAAACCCTTACGGGAGAAAAAACCCACACACCAAGCAATAGTCTCTGATGGAGCCTCAAATTTCATTCTTTGAGTTCCATTAATTTTCTGCCACATTACTGGTCTGTCATGCTATTCTGGAGAAGCCTGGGGTTTTTATTTTTGCCTTGATGAAATCCTAATGTTCTACCTTAAACCCTAGGTCGGATCTATTTCATCGTTACCTTTTTGAGGGAGGTTTTAAAATGACTTATGCCCCATTGACTCGTCTAGGCCAGGCCCCTTTTTAATAAATTATGTTAAATATTTTACTTGAGTTTATTATTTCCTAAGTCTAGGTCGGCCCGTGCCCCATGTTTTCAGAACAACCTTATGCCATCGTTTGTCGTTGGCCTAGGCGATGTCCCCTTTCCCATGTTAATAATTATCTTATTTTGTAGGGAAAGTATTTTAATGACCGTCGATCTTCCTACGGTTGATCCTGACCATTCCCCGTGATCTCATGATGACATCACCATTGAGCTTCAACTAATTGCGATATCATGGGCGGGTGCCACGTGTCTCAGCTGCCGATGCCGAAAAAGGATTAATAAAGTGTTTTAATATTTGTATCGGGTTTTAATACGTTAAAAGGTGGGTTACTAAAAGAGCTATGAGATGCATGTGCTCAAGATCGACGACGGTGTTTTAATCTTGATGAAAAGTTGCTCGATGGTTATGTTTGGTGCTGTTGACTGCTATGAGTGAACATGATCGTCGGCGGTGGGAATCAACGGTTGCCCGCTATTGCGTGATCCAAAGATGCAGGGTGTTTAGTGATTGCAATATCACAGGTGGGCACCACGTGTATCCCTTTGGAGCTGCATATTATGGTGGGCCCTCAACGCTAAGATGGAGATTAGATTAGCCTTTTTGAAGGTGGCTATTCGATGATCTGACAAAAACAAAAGATTGACGACTGAAGTTTAAATTCGCATCAAATGTGATTGGAGCCGTTGGCGCGACATGCAAATGGGCTTTAATGGAGGATGAGACATTTACTAGCTAAATTCAATTGAAATAAAGTATTTGATTTCATTCTATCTTCACCACAAAAGCATTCAAGCATTTTCAAAGCAGTTCAGAGCCAGAGATAAAGTTTTTCAAGCAATCACAGTGAAAGTTTGGTTCTCTGCAAGGCACAAAATCCCGTGAGTTACTTTCTGTATCACTGGTTTAATTTGACTGTGATTCTTGTGAAAGGTTGTAGTGTACTGGTCAAGAGGTTTTTGATTATTTTTATAGGGTTACTGGTTCGTTTGAATTGTTGGAAATCGCATAAGTGTGTTGTAATTTTGCTTTCTAGGTAGCCCTAGTTTGTTCAAGAATTTGAATTTTAAGAAAGCCCTAGTTGTTTGAGATGGCACGACCGAAGCAACACTCTGGCCATGTTGATTACTTGCAAAAGAATTTATATGATGATTTTCTGGATCAACTCCCATTATCGACAAATGACAGAAGGAGGGGTTTGGTTTTAATGAATGGAAAAACCCTAGGCGAGGGACTAGTATGCAACGACTATAATATTGTAGATGCTAGGGTTCCAATGATAGGTCTAGAAATGTTTAGACTCTGGTATGCAAAAAGAAACCTACCCCACCCCTTTTCTAATGGTTGGAGATATGACATGGGGAAACTAGCAGTTCCGAATTTGTTTCCAGACGTGGACCTACTCAAAGCAGTGGCAACACGTTATGACCCTGTTACAAGGGTAATTAGTGATAATGATGGTGGGATTCTGCTAAGCATAAGTGCACTTGAGATCCAACAATTTTTTTATTTGAGTGAGTCGAGCTTATTCTTGGTCCAAATTGATTTTGAGGAGATGAAGCAGGAATATGAGAGGTCAAAGCCTCTTTTTAGATTAAAGTTACTTCCTCCTCACCTGGCCAGGGTAGGCAGTTCAACGATTCATATCAGCCCAAATGACCAAGAGCCTTTCAGGCTGAGCTATTTTGCCAATCACTTTTTGGCAACATTTTATTCATTGTGCCAGATTTTTGGATTCAACCCAAATACAATGATGCCCATTGCATATATGTTTATGGGGGCTCAAATTCAGCATCCCAATTTATCCATGGTGTATGACTATGCATCTTTTCTGGCAAAAAAGATGCATGATGGTTTGCTGAAGTTGCTTGTGGGGGATGTTAGCACTCCTTTCTTTTGGTACTCCCTATTGATGCATATGTTCCTGTATAGGAATGCCGACTTCTTCTTAGAGAAGATGGTGTTGAGGCAAGAGGTAAATGGAGAAAGGTTACCAGTACAGGTGTGGAGTGCATACCTGTCTTACAATAGGGGAGGTGCCAGCTTTGTGCAATTTGATAACTGCTTTGCCTCTAGACTCAAGGCTCGGTTGGTGGTAAATGTGCCAAGAGTTCCTAAGGATTTGCATGACTTCCTCCGACTGAAGGTGAGGAAGCCTAATTTAAAGATCTTCCACAATTGGGGTGACATCATTTTGCACCCCGTGAGCACTATCCTAAGGGTGCTTGGTTTCCAGGGAGCTACTCACATTCTCCCATATAATGTACCATCAAGGATGGGATTTTCTGAGGTCATGTGGCAGCTAGGTTGTATTCATGAAGACAACCTGACACAGAGAGGAAAAGGGACTTTGTTCCCTGATTATACTGTTGTTTGAGATTTTTCCTTTTCCAAGGGAGGATTGGTCCACTTTGGAAGGTTTTTTGATAATTATCATTTGAAGAGTGGATCTAGGAGGCAGCATGACCTTGAGAGTTTCTTTGCCTTGTTCAAGCAATGAATTAAAGGTGGAAAATTTGTACATGAATTCAACTTTCCCGAGGGCCTAATCAGGAATGAATTTGATTTGAATGGGAAAGAATTGAATAAAGAAAAGTGGATTGCCTATGAGAAGCTGCTGGCCATGGTGCATAAAATAGATCCAAAATATGATGCATTAATGGAGTTTACTCCATTCCACAAGAGAATTGCTTTCTTCTTGGATAATTTTAAAGAGAATATGAGCACCTTGTTGACCAAGGAGGTCAATTTGGAAATGGACTTTGGAATTCAAAGACCAAAGGTGAGACCTGAGGAAACAAGGCCAACTTATCAACCGCCAGTTGACAAACCTCTATACAAGAGAAAGAGGAATGATAGTAGTGAGGAGGATGAGGGGGATAAGAAGGGAAAACAAATAATGCAAGCACCATCACAACCAGGTCCGAGGATCAGAGCTCCTGGAGGGATAAGGATTCTGGATCTAGATTCATCACCAAGAGGTGATCCTACAGTGCTACCATCAGAGCCAAGCCCTAAGAGGCAAAGGATTGAGGAAACAAAAGAGGCTCTGATGGATGAAATAATTGTGACCGATTAAGACATGCAGGTTGGTATCCCTTCCCCTCCTAGATCAACACAATTGGTGTTTTCTGATATGGATATAAAGGGGCAGTGTGTACAAGATGCGAGGATGGAGGCCTGCAAGGCATTCTTAGATGATGATGCCTTTGTGAAGACTCTGGCATTCTTGTAGCTAATTTGGAGGATGAAACTATAGGAATACCAAGAGAAATGCAAGAGAAGGAGATAATCAAGACCTGATATGTCTGAGCAGGAGAATGATGATGAGGTCAAGGCTGATCTAATGGAGGAATTCAAGAACATCACTCCTAAGGAAGGAAAGAGACTTGTGACTCAGACTGGTGTCCTAATTTTGCCTGAGTGGGACATAGCCGATGTTGTAGCATTCAATGCTATCCTACAGTCCAAGCATCCTATGCAACATAGTGAAGAAGAGGTTAAGATAGCTTTGCAAGAATTTTCCTTTAGTGAGGAGTATGAAACTTTGGCCATATGGGCATTGGCACCCCAGGGAAGAAAACCAAATGTGACTGATATTAGTCCAAACCTAAGGGGAGGGCTAATTATCAAGAGAGCTTTTGAAACTTCAACGACAGAAGCTACAAGCCTGACAGTAAACATGGCAAAATTAGCCCAAAAGAAAGCCGAAAGAGAAGAGGATGAAAAGAAGAGTCTGATGGAGAAGTACAACATAATAATTGGGGAATATAGTAGGATGCAACAAAGGAATGTTGAGCTGCAATCTGAAGTAGATAGATTGAAATATGGATAGGAAGGAGAATCCTCCAGTGCTCCTGTTATCAAGACATTACCTCCTACTTCTAGATTAGTCCCCCCTACTATTCCAATTATTTCTACTCCAGGATCCCCCATCCAGACACCTACTCTCAGTCCTACACCAGGGCCAGTTGAAGAAGAAGTTGAGTATTCTGTGGATCCCACCAAGAAGCAAATGTTGAATAAGATCAAAAAATTAAAGGCTACCTTAAAGGCAAGTGAGGATGGTGCAACTGCCAAACAAAATGAGGTGGTGGACATAGTTTTGAGACATTTAAATGAGAGGGTGGATGGTAGAATACCATCTATACATTCTTTATATTCTTTATTTTTGGATGGAATAAAAAATATCAATAAGGATCAGGAAATAGTTTTTCCTTTGGCTGAGAAGTGGATCCCTAGGGCCAATGATCTAGATGTTATGTATAAGGCTTCTAGGTTTGATGCAGACAATAGGCCCTAGTCATTGACGCCTACTCAAAGCTTTTTGAAATAATTAAAGGGATTCTAGGCCCTACCTGATGATTTGAGTAGAATTAGGGAGCTGGTAAAGAGCTTTGATGATTGGAGTGATACTTTTTTGCTAGACATCACTGATGCACAAGGAAATGTTAAAACATTGCAGTAGTGGTAGGAAAGGGAAAAAGAAGTTATTAATGCACAAATCAAATTGATTTGTGATGATTTTGATTATGACTTGTTGGTAAGTAGCATGGACAAAATAATTAATACCAACACATTCTTAGAATCTTTTGAAAGAGAGGCCAATCAAGTTGCAGTGGAATACACCTTACAATATTAAGGTGAATGAGGTGGTGAATTTTTACTGGCCAACGGATGAAGAGTATCAGAAATGGGTAGACAAGTACCTAACCGAGGAGGAGTAAAGCGGTGTCTACCATCAGAAACTAACAGCTCAGCAGTTATGGTTTTATCTCCATGGCAATTTTTTTGGCGCAGGTTTTGAGGTTTGGACAATGCAGTGACTATTCCCTAATGAGTGGAATCAACAAGAAGATGCTCCGGGACTTGGTGAGTGTAATCATATTTTTGAAATGTCATAGAGCGGTCCAGTTGACTGGTGACATGTGTATTTTCTAGGCCGATGCTTGTTTCCTCCTTCATTGTCTATAAGAAGGATTTCAAGGCCAGAAATAAGGGTTGGAAAGTTAGATATTTTGAGGTCGAGACTAGGCATAGTTTCAAAGCAAGTTGTAAAGCCTGATTATTTTAGTGTAAAGGAAATTTAGGTTTTGTGTGATTCTATAGTCGGGTTTTGGGTTTATGAAGGTTTGATGTTTCATAACAGTACTAGCATTTGAGTTATAATGATTCATTTCAAGCTCATGTCTCTCCTTTGTATAAGCGTATCATAATTTTGAATAATATAATCAAGGGTTATTGCATTCATCTCACTGTTGTGGTGTGTATGACTTCCATTTTGGCTTTAATTCAAAGAATTAATTAAAATGCTTGATTGGAGTTATATATGGATATGTTTATAAAAGGATTTGGTAAGAAGTATTGGGTTAGGATATAAATTGATGATGTTGTAAGGCAATTGTTGTCAGAGATCTTATATGCTATGTGTTTTGAACTTGTCATGAAATTTTAAATGTTTGTGAACTTGACTCCCCAATGGTATATGACATTGGTCTAAATCATATGTATGTGTGAGGTTCCGTGTCTGTTTGTCTCTGCTTAGAGCTTGCTACCAAATTGCAAATTAAATGACTATCTTAAGTTGTGACATATTGTTGTAATCATCTTATGCTCCAAGTAGTTGGTATTACTGATGAAAAGCCAATTCAATTCAATAATATCCTATTCTATTGAGCTATTAAATGGGATTATCTATTAATTGTTAATGATTGTTTATAAGTTTGGTGAAGAGATTATAAAAACATTATAGGGACCACCCTCATGGGTTTTGCAGAGCCCAAAGTGTAGGAGGTTTATTGTTAAAATCCTCATCAGTTGGTCCAGGTCCTTCGAGCTGCCCTCGATTAGAATTGGAAATTCTATAGGTAGAATAGAAGATAAACCTGGTTATAGTAAAAAAAACCAACAATCTCTTTGTATTACAGTAAATAGACATTACATATGAAGTTAAAAAACTTCACTCCCAAACATTCATTCATAATACATTTCTGGAAGCATTCGATTACACATAGTTCTTCAACCAATCTCTGATCATATCACTATTACAATATTACTCTATTTCAATGCGTACAATACGATAGTATTCACATTATATACTACACCCCCCATTTGAGGATCCAATCATTTCCATATGATATTTTTTACACCTTCCACGAGATAAAAAAGCATGTAACTATCATTTCACTAAGTTGCATTGGGATTTCGAAGAGACCAAAGTTAATCTCTCGTTGAAGTTGTAATGTTAAATCGACACAAGCTTACAACTTTGTGCTTGTTATTTACCACACTTTAACCATGGTACCACTTTCTAGGTGGCTTACATGTCACCATCAACTGCTATGTCAACATCCACGTTATCATCAACTTAGGTCAGCCCCAAGTCATTGTGATCAATAGTTGACTGTCCATCGGGACTTCATTGGAAAACCTTATAGACTCTCTCCGAAGTAGCATAGTCCCATCCATTATATGACAAAATTTTACAGTTATTAACATTCCCTATATGGTGTTAGGTGGGAAACCTTTCATTTTCTCAATGACATGGCACTATCTCATTGACAATGAGTTAACAACTAAAAAAAATCATGAGATTATTTATCATAACTGCTAATGTATCACTACAATGTAAACTATGAATGCACTTAGTATAGTGACCAACACTTATCAAAATTTTGATGAGAGTTAACTCAAAGTTCCATTGACATTGCATTGTCAAACTGATAAGGTTTAGACCCGAACGCCAATACATTTGAGGCAATAATTTCTCAACAATCTCCCACTTGAGGAAGAATGTACTAGCACCTCCCAATGCTTGAAGTCATTAAATTTCATAGGCCCCAAGGCCCATCGAATAGACACACCATTTAAACTCATCTGTGATCATAGGCTTTTTCAATGCATCATCAATATTCATTAGAGTATCAACCTTCTCTAGATTAACTTTTCCATCCTCTAGTATATCACCAACAAAGTGATACTATACATCAATATGTTTCGTCTTGGCATGAAAAGTTGGATTTTTTTCCAAACAAATAGCACTCTGACTGTCACAGCAAATAAAAATCTTCCCTACATAAAAACCAATTCCAAAACACAAAAATCTACGCCAAACAACTTCCTTATATGCATGAGTTGCTACCATGTACTCAACCTCGGTAGTGGACAAAGTGACTACAACCTACCACTTGCTCATCTAGCTAATTGCACCACCATTTAACATGAACACATATCCATTGGTGGATCTCCTAATGTCAATGTCCCTTGCCCAATCAAAATCCACATATCCAGGAATGCTAACTGAACTCTAAGATCTATTAGAGTGACCATGATAGGCATACTCAGCAGTAGCCTTCAAATATCTGAAAACTCTCTTCATAGCATCCAAATGTGATCTTCTTGGATTAGCCATAAATTGACTAAGTAATCCAATTGCTTGGGAAATTTCTAGCCTTGTACAAACCATTGCATACATCAAACTACCAACTACACTTATATAAGGCACCCTATTCATGTCCTCCATCTTAGTAAAAGATCTTGGACAATCTTCAACATATAGCTTCATACCTTGCAACACAAAACAACTAGTTTCTTGCAATGTATCATATTAAATGTCTCTAGAACAATATTAATATACTTTATCTAGCTAAGCCAAATTTTTCTATTTCCTCTATCCCTTCTAATTTCCATCCCTAGAATGTACCTAGCTACTCCTAAATCTTTCATTTCAAACTGTGCTGACAAGTGAGATTTTAAATCAAAAATCATACCCTTACTATTCCTAATGAATAACATGTCATCTACATATAGGGCAATAATAAGAAGTCAACCATTTTTAGTCTTGAAATACACACAATGATCATATTTTGATCTCTTAAATTCCAAAGACAACACATAACTATCAAAATTTTGGTATCACATTCTAGGCGATTATTTTAAGCCATACAAAGATTTCTTTAACTTGCAAACTAGATTTTCCTTACCTTTTTGAACGAAATGCTCTTGTTGGGACATGCAAATTTCTTCATTCAAGTCATCATGATGAAACACTATCTTCACATCCATGTACTCGATCTCTAAGTCATACACTACTTTAAGTGACAATAGAAATATGATCAATGTTAACTTCACCATAGGAGAAAATATTTTTCCATAGTCAATTCCCTCCACCTGGAAATACCCTTCCGTGACCAACCTTGCTTTATGCTTCTCAATACTAACATCCAGACCGATTTTCCTTTTAAATACCCATTTGTACCCAACAAGATTTTGACCTTCAAGAAAAGGTACCAGATCCCAAGTTTCATTCTTCTTCAATGATGCCATTTCTTCATTCATGGCTTCCAAATGGGAAACTAAATCAGACATATCCAATGCCTCCCTAATAGTCCTAGGATCATCAGTGTTAGCAATCAAATCATAGGCACAACTGAAATCTAACATAGAATAAAAAACCTTTTATGTTGTTGCTTTCTCATGCATAGACCTCCTCACAGGCTGAGGCTGAGGTTCTTCTTCATGATCATAGTTTTTAGAGCTTCTTGATCTCTCCTCATTAACAGGTCCACCTGGAGTGCATAGTTCCTCCTTCTCTAGAGTAAGTGGAATTTCAACTACCTCCTTTTTCTTTGCTTCTTTCACCTCTGATTGTAGATCAACTATAGAAGGTTTCAAATCATGAAATATTACACTTTTGTTGTACAACACCTTCTTAGTAACTAGATTCCAAGTCTTTTACCCTTTCACACCAATCCCATAACCGATGAAGATACATTTTACTGCCTTGTTCTCCAATTTAGATATTTTCTCATTTGGCACATATGCATATGCCTCAAAGCCAAAGAATCTAATGTGTCTCAAAGAGGGATTTCTACTAGACCTCTCTTCCATAGGTATTTTATCTAGAAGTGTCGAAGTGGGAGATCTATTAGTTAAATAAAATGTTATAGCTATAGCCTTAACCTGGAAATTTTGTTCCAAACCAACACTGCTCATCATACTTCTCACCCATTCCATTAGTGTTATATTCATCCTTTTAACAACTCCATTTTGTTGTGGAGTGTAAAGAGTAGTCCTATGTATTTTAACTCCATGGTCTTTGCAATACTTATCGAACTCTTTTGAACAAAATTCACCTCCATTATCCGTCCTCAAGCATTTAATTTTTTTACCAGTCTAATTTTCTACCAAGGTTTTAAATTACTTAAATCGACTAAAAACTTCTATTTTTCTTTTTAGAAAATACACAAATGTCCTTCTCGAATAGTCATCTATGAATGAGAAAAATACACAAATTTTGATAACAAAGGTACATTTATCAAACCAAATACATCAGCATGAATGTAATCCAAAATTCCAGAAGATTTATGAGGACTCGAATAAAAAGAAACACAATGTTACTTTCCATATATAGAATGTTCAGAAAATTGAAATTCAAGGTTACAATCATCAAGCCCTTCAACTAGACTTTTATTTTTAAGGCTTTAAAGCATTTTTCACCAATGTGGCAAAGCCTTTGATGCTACATCACAAATTTCTCTATTGAGAGCTTCACCTCTAAAGAGTTTTCACCCATAGGTATAATTTTTTCCTTCTCTGCTTGGTTTGAACTACATGACTTTACATAAGCACTATTACATTGTACAACATATGCATCCAACTTATACAGAGTGCCAATTTGTGCACCCTTAGCCAACACCATAGAACCTCTACTCATTTTACACATACCGTTTGAAAAAGAAACTTGTACACCAACATCATTCAACTTACTTACATACAAAAAATTACAAGCCAGATTGGTATGTGCATTACATCATTTATTCCTTTAATTCTTCCATCAATAAAATGAATTCTGACTCTTCCATGACCCATAATTTCAAGGTCTAAATTTGTTGCAAGAATGGGGAAATGAATGAATGTGTTGTCATTGATTTCAACTTGTCTACTAGTTATCTACTAGTTGTTGTTGGTTGTATATGTTGAGGATATTGAGAAAATTTTATTAAAGAAAGTTTACATGTATTCAGTTGTTGCTTTGGTATTTTATCCTATGTTTGTGCAGTTTAGATATGTTGGTTATGGTTGTTGAAGGTTTCTATAGCCAATTTTTTGGTTGTTGGTTCATTGAGAAGTTTGAGTTGTGTTCACCAATTGTGAACTATATTTTTTTGTGTTCTATTTGAGGTTCAAGAGAAAATTTACTGGTCCAACTTTCTCTTTGATGAAGTCTTTTGACTTGTGGTTGTAGAGTTAAGGTGTTTTGGTTACATTGAAGATATTTTTGGTTTCTGGAAGTTTCGAGCTTAATTATTCTATGTGTTTTACATTGGTTTGGCCAACCTTGTGTTACGCACTATCTTTCAAGTTGATGAAGTGTGTTGGATCTATTTTGGGTCTCGGTGAAGTGTGTGTTTAGGTCGCCCTCATTCTAATTCCACCCTAGGATGTTTGGCACTGACCTTGTTTGAATTTGAAATTGGATGGATGAATTTGGATCTTTTTCAAGGTTGGAGATAGTATAAATATAGGATGAGCTAGTAATGAAAAATGTACAAGAGCAAAGAAGGAAGATAAGTGAAAGAGTAGATGGAAAATTGATGCTATTTAGAAATTCTATTCGAGATGTGTGTGGTAGATTAATGCAAAGCTTAATGCTGAGCTTTCCAGATGTAGTGAGCAAAAGGAAAACTCTATAATTCATGCAAGTTGATCAAGTAACTATGGTGGAATCCTTTGTTGTATTGGAATTGTAGTCTCTTTGTAACAAGTCTTCTTTGTCTTTTTTATATCTCTGTGGTAGTGAGCCCTTCGAGTTGTAGCCCTATGGGTAGTGAGTCCTTGTTTCAAGAAGCAAGCCTTATATCAGGCAGTGAGTCTTGTTTCAGGTAGTGAGCTTTTTTGTGATTGGTTTTGATATTCTCTATAGTGTGAGTTAATCCTCATCATGGTTTTTCCCTCTTTGGGTTTTGCACATAAATCTAGTGTTATTGTGTTTATATGTTGGATTTGAGTTTCTGCATTGGCATTTGATGACTAATCATTTAATCAATTTTAAGCATTAGTTTTGGTGATTGAATTAAGGTTTAAAATCTATGACAACTAATTCACCCCCCTCTCAATTGTCCTATTCAACAATTGGTATCAAATCTTGGTTCCTTAGTTAAGAGATTAACCACTTAAGGAAGGCCCAGGATGGCTGTCAAGATGGTCTTTGATTATCTAAGGTTTTATGGAACTAATTATGGTACTGGGAAGTTTTGTATGGAAGAATATCTGGATTATTGTGGTTATGATGTGGAGAAAGCTTACAAAAATCCTTACACTCCTCCTGCTAATGGTCTGAGTACACCTGAAGAAATCAAATTACATGAAGTGAATAATAAGGTGAAGTTCATCTTGAAGAATAGTCTGGTACATTCACAATTGATTAAGGTTCAAAATTTGAAGACAACTAAGGAAGTTTGGGATGCTTCAGAAAGAGTACATGATGGTGATGAAAGAGTTAAAGAGGTGAAATTGCAGAATTTTGAAACACAGTTTGATCTTATACATATGTTTGAAGATGAAAATGTTAAATCTTATGTATAAATATTGGATGAGGTAGTGGCTAGAATGTGATCACTTGGTGCTACTATAGATGAAACCAAGATTGTAAAGAAAATTCTCAGAACTCTCCCTGATGCTTACAGTGAGAAGGTGAGTGCTATTGAGCAGACTATAGATTATAAGACTTGTACTAAGGATGTACTGTTAGGATTTTTGACATCTTATAAAATGAGGAAGTCGAATCTAAGAAATGGAGGCAAATCAAAGACTAATTTTAAAGCTACAAAAGTTAAAGATCCAGATGAAGAGAAATTTGATGAAATAGAAGCTAACTTTGTGAGAAGAATGGGAAAAGGTTCTAGTAAGTATGAAGGTAAGTTTCCCTTTAAATTCTTTAGTTGTGGAGAAATAGCTCATTATGTTGCAAAGTGTCCAGAAAGAGCAAAAGGAATAAACAAAGATATGAGAAAGAAAATAAAGGAAAGAAGATTAACAAAGCTTACTATGTGAATGAGAATGCTAGTATTTCAGATGAAGATTCAGAATATAAAAATCGATATGACAATGAATGCTTGTTCTTGGTGATTAAGGATGAACCTACTTCTACTAATTAAAAAAAATAGGTAAAGGAAAGCCCTCCAGAGAAGGAGAAGGAGAAAAATGAAGGTATGGTTATCTTTGTCCTGCATGCTAAACAAGAAAAGAATTTTTGGGTAGTTGATAGCGGTTGTTTACATCACATGACTGGTGATAAGAGTAAGTTTTTTAAACTTGAGAAATACGATGGAGTCTTGGTTATATTCAGAGATGATACTGGTGCTAAAATCTGTGGGATAGGTTCATTAAGTTTTGATGGCAAGCATCATACTGATGATGTTTACTATGTTAAGGGTTTAAGGAATCATTTGTTTAGCATTGGTCAGATGTGCAAAAAAGGATATGATCTTGTGTTTAAGGATGAGAAATGTGAGATCCAAAAAGGATCCAAAACATTGATTTCTATAGGAAAGAAATCTGAAGGAAATATTTATCAACTTAAGGGTGTTGATGGATGATGCTTTATGACTTAGATAAATGACAATTGGTTATGGCATAGGAGAATGTGTCACATGAATTTTTATAATTTGGAAAGGATTAGTGATGTTCAGGCCATGAGAGATTTACCAAGAATTACAAATCCTATTAATGATATTTGTAGGATTTGTCTATTTAGGAAGCAAGCAAGAAATCATTATAGATCAAAGGAATAATCTACTACTAGACTACTGGATTTAGTTTATATAGATCTTTGTGGTCCTATGAGAGTGCGTAGTCTACTTGGTGAAAGGTAATTTATGCTTTTAATTGATGATTATTCTAGATATACATGGGTTACATTTCTTAAAGAGAAATTAGATGCATTCGATAGATTCAAGGCATTCAAGGCTATGTTTAAAAATGAAGTGAATTTGAGGATAAAATTCTTGAGATCTGATAGAGTTGGAGAATTCACCTCCCATGAGTTCAATATGTTTTGTGAATTTCATGGAATAAAGAGACCGTTATCTATGAGAACTCCTCAACATAATGAAGTTGTTGAGAGGAAAAATAGAATAGTTCAAGAGGCTGCTAGATCGATGATTATTAAGGTTGGTTTATCAGAAGTTTACCTGAAAGAATCTATTCATACTGTTGTTTATGTATTCAATTGAGTTCAAGCAAGATCAAATAGTACATAGAATCCCTATGAGCTATGCCACAAAAGAATTCTTACGGCTAAATATTTCAAGGTATTCAAAATAAAAAGCTATATCAGAAGAGATAAAGAAACTTTGGGTAAGTTTGATGCAAGAAGTGATGAAGGCATATTTCTAAGGTTTCTACTAAAAGCATGGCATACAAATGTTTCAATAAAAGATTGAGGAAGATTGTAGAGAGCTCGAATGTGAAGGTTGATGAGACAATGAAGAATTCTATTGATATTGATGGATATATGTATGATGAACATGATTGTCCAAGAATAGAAAAAATTATGGAGGAACAAGATAATTGTTGTGCCTTTTGCACACACGCCCCATTCAGAATGGGGAACCTCTTTTTCCTCTTTCCTTTTTTGGTCTCTTTCACTTCACCTCATTTTGCGTTCCCATTTTTGTGCCCACAAATGTCAGGGGTGGCACATTCCCCAATGTCATATTCTAAGTTTCAGGTTTTCCTTGTCAAAATTCTGGCATCTGTGGCAATTTTCGGGTTTCCCCTTCTGGATTTCCCTTGCCGGGTTTCCCCTTTCGGGTTTCCTCTTCTGGATTGCCTCTGTTGGGTTTCCCTGCCTGGGTTTCCCCTCGGGCGTTGCTATTTTCAACGGCGTCCACCGAGCGGCTTCCCGGACCTCGGACCCTGGACCTCCCGCCGCCTCTACATTTTTCGGAGTTCACCAATCGAACCTGCAACTGTACGGAGTCATTAATGCGGCATTAATGGCTGTCTTTGGCTATAAATTTTTTTTTTCCGGCTGTCATTTTCAAAGTTCAAGTGATAGAAAAGATAGAAAGTGCTATCGACGATTTTGGGCTCTCCTCCTGTCGATTTTCGAGGTGTTTTCTCAGCGACTTTCGTGCGCCCAACAACCTGTTCTTTGGATTTTCGAGGTAGGTTTTTCGTCTGCACGCCCTAGTTTCCTTTTTATGTTTTTTGGGATTTTCTTGAGGTAAAATTGTAAAATGAGACATAAACTAAGTAGATTTCACCCCTGCGCGCAAAACCCATGTCTTGGAATCTAAGAATCCACCTTCAAACGCCCAGGAAATCAATCTGGAACCTTCCTACGTCGCGGTTGTTCTTCGGAATGGCGCCGACGTCTTTCGGGTCCGGGTCTTCCTACGGCCGTCCGTACCGCCTCTTTCTTCAGATTTTCAACCTTTCCCGCCTTTCGGATTCCTACCTCTGAAATTCCCTTCTCGGGATTCCTTTGTGCCCCTGACATTCTAAACGGCGCCGTCCGAGCGTCTTCCTGACCCTCAGATCCCGGACCCTCCTTTTTTGTCTACCATCAAACTTCACGATTTTCTTTGAATTCATCCTCGGAATTCCCCCTCTGGGATTCCTTTCTCAGAAGTCCTTCCCCAGGATTCCTTTCTCGGAATTCTTTCCTCATCTCGCCATTTCGAATGGCGTCCACCTTGCGTCTTCCCGGATCTTGGACCCCGGTCCCCTGTCCGCCGGAACCCATAGGCTTTGGTCTTTTTCCTTCGATCTTCCTTCGGATTCTGGCCTCCGGAATTCCTCCCCCGGAATTCCTCCCCCGAAATTCCTCCCCTGGAATTCCTTTCCTATTGCGCTGTTCTAATTGCCAAGGGATTTCCGGCCCAGGAACTCCAGATTGTTTGCACTGCCTTTTAATGATGAATTATCTTGCCTCTGTGATAGCTAAAGTATGAATTTTGATTGTCGGACTAACCTTGACATGTAGGTACTTGGCGTCAGCCATTTTATCAGTTCTTGGTTGCTAATTCTCGTCTGTTGTGCAAGATTTATGGAATCCGGCCCAGAGACTTCCGGTGCTTCCACAAAAGGGAAAGGACCAGCTAAGCCAATAAGGGGGAAGGAAGACAAGGAACTAATGAGGTATATGTTCCAGGGGGTCCCCATTCAATCCAAGGTCACTACCCTTTGGAGGGATGTCACAGATACCAACATCGGATAGGTCGATGTTGATGAATTTACGCAAAGGGTCAGAATGAACCCGAAGATTGCAGGTGCCAAATTGATAAAGAGCAGTGGACTTGCCAAGGCTGCAGGTTTCCCACCGGCCCTAGTGGCCTCGGAGCTGGTAATGGCATGTGTCAAAGCATACCATTCTGATACTAGAACAATAGTAGATCACGAGGGGAATATCCTTGCAGATATGGTCTCTGTCAGGCATAATTGAGACCTTCCACATTCCCACATCTACGAGCATGGAGATCCCCACCTTGGAGGACTATAAGGAGCTGTGGGAGCAGGACCCGCTGGAGTGCAAAAGGGTTATCAACCACTACTGGTTGAAGGAAAAATGTGCTAGTGCTGGGAAGCTTCCTCAGGAGCTCTACCATAGTGACTTCTCCGAGGACTACCACGATTTGGTAACCCTTCTCAGCTGAATTAGAGGCCTTCCTAGCATGGTCTTCTTCCAGGAATGGATGTTCTATTTCATAGAATAGATTCTCCGGGGAAAGGACACCTTCTTCTATTAGGGAGAGATCATCAACGACTGCTTCCATGAGCAGTTCATTACCATGAAGAGAACTAATAAGTTCTTCATGACATCATACTTAGTGTACTCCCTCATTAATCAACGATATTATCAGGGTTTGACAGTAATGCCAAGTGATCCATCAGGACCAGAGCTCAAACCGTATGACAAGTACCCTCAATTGCAATACAAAAACTTCAAAACGAACTACTATAGGGTGAATGACGCGTTCATTGCCCATGTGATCCGATCAGTAGGAGGAGATTTCCAGAGAAGAACATCTCACAGTGCCAGGGTCCTCCTCAGACAATATGCATTCTGGTATATTCAGTTTCCAAGGTTCACATAAATCCATGCAGAAGGCTTCTCGGATAGACCAAACAAGTTGCCTCGGTACCCAAATGACCGGATTTTCCTACTGGAATTGACTTGGTAGTTGCGGCACATTCATAGTGTCCTAAGTGAAAAGCATCTGGCAGGCCCCATCTACCCCATGAACCTTGGGCAGGGGATGTATAAGGTCCACACTTCCTAGTGCATTGGATATTCAGAAAAGAAGTTGGCGGAATATAATTTTGAACAATACACAACTAGGCCATAGATGGATCCCTATGGCCATGTTAGAAAGGCGTTGGGGCATGGATACGCCCACCTCCATAACATCGAGGACTTCTGGGCCAACTGCAAAGATGATCTCGAGGTGCGGTTGCGGTATTACATGCGCATGACCATCCTCCATGTGCGAAGGGTGAACTTATGTCCTGTACCCGATCAACTGGAAGAGGGTGAGGAAGCAATAGTGGATCCGGTGTATGATACAGTCTCCAACCTACCATTGCCTGCCATCAATTGGGATACACTAGAACTCAGTGAAATTAGTGTGCTCACCAGGGCCGTCGAAGTATGAACAAGGGCATGGATCGACGGAAAGGTGGCCCAATTGAAACAACAAGGGGTCATCCTGACATATACCGAGCTCGCAGGAGAGCATGTAAGTGAGCCAAGTGGCTCCGAAAGTGGAGAGGCCGCTGCTGCAACTGGGGAGACATCTAAGAACCCACCACCTCCAAAGACCAGAAAAAGAAAAGAGGCTAGTCAGCAGCTGCCCAAACCAAGGGTCTACGCCCGTAAGTCTTTTGAGCCAGAGCCCTCTCAGAAGAAAAGAAAAACAACAGGAGGCACGAAGACAATGGTGATGCCAAAGGGTTTTCTCCTCAGGATTGCGAGCAAAAGATCTAGCTCATTTGGATCTCCGCTCATTATAATCACCACCGCCACCCCGCTTGCCTCAATTCCAGCTTCTGCTTCCTCCTTGCCCACGGTGGATATCTCCGTCCACCTTGCTCAGTCTCCTCCAGTATCGCAGGTCATTCCTGTGGATTCATCATCCGTCGCCACCTCGCCTATGACCTCTCCCTCTATGTCTCCTTCCCTCCCTTCCATTTCCGCTACCACAATGCCAGCCCCAAGCCTTCCAGATTCCTTTGTGAGGTATATGCAGAATGTGCCTTCTGAGCTTTCGGGGATGCTCGCCAATCCAATAGTCCAAGTAGCAATAGCTCAAACTGTGGCCTCTACTCCAATGGCATCTCCCTCTACCGAATCATTGAAGATGGAGGCCACCATGCAAATATCGAAAGAGCGTGAACGACAGTAGCTAGAGGCTGAGAAGGCGCCAGAGTATGAAGAGTTTGAGTATCACGAACATCGCTTGTACAAGCGTCAGGAAATTGATGAGGTAGTTTGTGAATCTTCCAGTGGGGAAAGTGAAAGCAGTGAGGACCTTGACACTAAGATGATCAGAGAGTCAAATGATCCCGAACTCAATGAAGAATGGGGTAAACAGCTTAAGGAAATTGAGGACAAGGAGGCCAAGGATCGGCTTGCACAGGACGAGGAGACTGCTGCTCCAAAAATAGGTCACAGGTCACCCATCGAGGAACATGGCCAGACCCCAGAACATGGTGAGGAAACTTTCCTCCAAGAGAGCAAGCAAAAAAAAATCCATGAGAAGCATCAAGATACTCTGAACGTGGAGGAGGATGCTGAGAAAGTAGATTCACCCAAGCAACAGCTACAAACTGAGTCCCCCGCCGGGCATGAAACATTGGAACACACTTCTGGTGAAAGAAAAGAGGATGCAGAAACAAGTGACAAGGCACTTATCATCCAAGATGTCGAACTTGAGAAGGAAGACAGTGAGACTCCAAGTGAGGTACCAGACAAAGAACCTCAAATGCCTGATTGGCTGCAAAAGCAACTCAAACAAAAGAATCCTGCGACAAAGGATCCCAAGGCAAGGCTGGAAGCCATCATGGCCAGAGCATGAATAGGCACCAGAAAAGAGAAGAAGCCAAAGATCAGATCGAGGATAACCATGGACGCCTCGGGATCAAGGGCCGTGCAATTAGCAGTGTCGATGGTTGGAGAACAAGGTATAACTTACAACGTCTCCACCATTGATTTAGGAGTGGCCACAAGGGAGCAGAAGGTAGAGCATCTCCAGGAGTTGGTCACCACCATAGTGCACCTTATCCAGTAGGATAAGATCTCCAAGGAGGAGTTGAAGGAGCAGGTGACAAACCTAACCACATATATTCAGCAGTGGTCATCTCCGGATGATCAACCCACAACATCAACAGCCCCACCTCAGCTGCTGTCCAGGGAGCAAATTGATAAACTAGAAAAGAGGCGGAACCTGGGTAGAACTACGAAAAATTGGCTCCGATAGGTTTTGGACCTAGGAAACACGGGTATCAACGTGGTTGTTCGAGTAGCGAATAGATTCCTGGAGGTCCAAAAAACTCTAGAGGACACGAGGCAAATCTGTGAGAGGTTCCCCGTGAAATACAATGCAACCTACCCAAAGATTGAGGCTATTCTCGCTTTGCTGAGTGATATCTAGGAGAGGGACCTTGCCTTGAAAGATGATGACCACTGGCTAGTGGATACCTGGAAGAGAGACTATGACCATAGAAAGAGGCGGCTGGAGCAGGTTTTGGAGCGGGTAGCGCCCAATATTGAATGGGCAAGGGAATCCAGAGAGGAGTGTACGTAGTACCTCAAACTGATGATGGGGTATGAAGTGCCCGCAGTTGAGATCAACTCCGAGAACATCAAGCCCCACTTCTTCAAGGATATGGAAGATGGGATGTCCGCCGAAATCACCACTGATTTCATGTGCTTCGCAGCCCGAGCCTTTGCATAGTCAGAAGCCTGCCAAGAAAATGATGTCAAATATGAGGCAGATTGGAAGAAGCTTGGCAGCAATTCCCAGGAGTGGAGTTATCAAATCTTGAAGGCTGATATCCTGGAGATTCAAAAGTTCTAGTCTCTGATCCTGAATTTCATGGAGTATGCCTCGTTGAAGAAGTGAGAGGGCAACCTAGTCATCGACGAACAGTTCCTTGAAGAATAGCTACAACAAAGGGCAAATCACTAAAAGAAAAGTTTGCTACAGTGCTGTCACTAGATGACGAGATAGGGAAGAGACAAGAAAGTATTTTATAAATGTGATATATTGAGGGGTAGGTGAAACCCTAATGTAAAATGAATCTTGGCCACATAATGGAATCAAATCTTGGCCACTCATTTTGTTTTGTGAAAACTATAAATAGGGCTCTCCTCCCCTCATTCTAGGAGAGTTGAGTTGTTGTAAAGGCATGCTGAAGAAATTATAAATAGCAGATACAACCATTTTTGGTGTATTTTCTAGGTTTCTCAATATGTTTCATGATTCCTCTCCCTTTTAGTTATAGTTTTTCTTTAAGTTACTTTGCTATTCTATCTCCTTCAGATTATACTTGGTAGATTTAATATGTCATTTCTGGTTTTTGAAGTAATTGCTATGTGTATGCTTTCCTTGTCCATACTTTTGGTCATTTGTTGAAGGTAGATGACTGTGCAAAGTTAGTCTAGACTTTGATTCCATTGCTGCTCATTGAACTTTATCTTTTATTCATGTTCCCATGGTGAATGAATGATGAACATCTGCAGTCCCTAGAAGATAGCACAGATTTCATGATATTGTGAGGAGTCTGGTTAAGTGAAATCTCGTTTAAGGAAACTGTCCACAGCAAGAACCTCCATGATCACTGCTCATCGGTAGTTGCAGGTCCAGGAAACATCTTTCTTCCTCAACCTTTCCTTTTTCCCCTTTTTTAGAATCAATTTGTGCCAAGGTTCGTTGCACATTATAAAGCCAAATCCAATGAAATAATGGAGTCTAAGACTGCTGCTTGAACCTGCAGCAAAGCATATCAATTCCAGACCTATAGAACTCCATTTATTGACTCAATTCCCATACAACTTCAACCACATAAGGCCGCCTTGTGATTCCAGCAAATCACATAAACAACTGAAATATTCCAAGCACTGTCAAGACCTAACATCCGAGAGACCTTGGGATAGTGTTCTGCAATTCGATTGTGGAAGATTGTCTTTCAAGAGAGGTAATGCACCTACGTATTGCCTGTGTTGTAAAGTGCATAAAAACACCATCAACAATAATGATGAGCAAGAGAAGTAGGATAAAAAAAATGAAAGAGAATAATATGCTCCACTGATGTCCCCTAGGACACCAAAACATGTATAGAGGAATCATTCAAAAAATTAGATTATTGGAGACAAGACAAAAGGCGTGTTAACTAGAAGCAAAGTTGTTGCTGAAGTAAATTTGTGTCTATTCTCTGAAATTGAGCTGAAGATAGTAAGTGAAGCATGTAAATATAAAAATTGGAAGGAAGCAATGAAAGAAGAAACTTTGCAGATTGAGAAGAATCAGACTTGGGAATTGGTCCCAAGATCGGTAGACAAAAATATCATTGGATCAAAATGGGTATTCAGAAATAAGATGAATGAGAATGGAGAAGTTATCAGAAAAAAAGTGAGGCTTGTGTGTAAAGGCTATTCACAAGTAGAAGGTATAGATTTTTAGGGGACTTTTGCCCTAGTAGCAAGAATGGAAGCTATAAGGATGTTCTTGGCATTGGTTTCTTATAAATACTTCAAAGTCTATCAGATGGATGTCAAGTCAACATTTATGAATGGTGAGCTGGAAGAAGTTTACATGGAACAACCAAAAGGATTTCAGTTAATAGATCAACCATATATGGTGTGTAGATTGAAGAAAACTTTATATGGATTGACACAAGCTCTTAGATCTTGGTATGCAAGGTTAGATATGTATTTGATTAAGCAAGGATTTAACAAAGGTACAATAGACAATCATTTATACTTTAAGATTGATAATGCCAAAATATTGACTATAGTTATATATGTTGATTGTTTGCAAAAGAAATGCAAAAAGAATTTGAAATGTATATGTTTGGGGAGATGAATTTCTTTCTTGGGCTACAGATTAATCAAATAGAGAAGGAATTATTATTTCATAGTCTAAGTATGTGAGAGAGATGTTGAAGAAGTTTGGGATGGATGGTTCCAAACCGGTATGTACTCCTATGGTGGCTAGTTTCCAATTGGGTAAAGATAATGATTCACCTAAGGCTGGTCAGAGCAAGTATAGATCTATGATTGGGAGATTACTGTATTTGACTGCTACTAGACCAAATATTATGCATGTGATTTGTCTTGTGGCTAGATTTCAAGAAGATCCGAAGGAAACACATGTTGTTGCTGCTAAAAGAATATTCAGATATTTGAATGGCACTCCAGATTATGGATTGTGGTATCCTAAAGATACTGAATTTACACTTAGTTCCTATACAAATATAGATTAGGCTAGATGTGTAGATGATAGAAAGAGTACAAGTGGTGGTGCATTCTTTTCTGGATGCAGATTGGTGGAAAGGTTGAGTAAGAAGCAAGATTCAGTCTCCTTGTCTATTGTTGAAGCTGAGTATATTGCTGCTGCATCTTGTTGTATACAAGTTCTATGGATGAAATAGATATTAAAAGATATCACAATGCTATATGATGATCCCATTTCTATCTTCTTTGATAATACAAGTGCAATTAACATTTCAAAGAATCCTTTGATGCACTCGAGGATGAAGCATATATCTATTATATATCATTTATTGAGAGAGAAGGTCATGGAGAATGAAGTAAAACTTGAGTATGTTCTCAAAAAGGATCAGGTTGCTAATATCTTCACAAAGGCTCTTCCTAAAGATACTTTTGAGTATCTCAAAGAGAAGATAGGGTTTATTTCCCCTCCTTTCATAGACTAAGATGCATATGGAGATGCATTAGTTCAGTGGATTCATGGTTCTATCGTTTTGGACTGATTTTTTGGTGGCTACATTTAGGGGGAGCAAGTAGTTTCAAGTGTTGTCATTGTGAGTATTTTTTTTTCATGTCAAAGGAAGATTCAATGAAAATATATTTTGCATTTTCCATTGATGTCAAAGGAGGAGAGAAAGCATGTGAAAAGGAAAGAAATATAATGAGAGAAAGCAGGTAATGAGGAAGATGATCTTTTGAGGGGGAGAAGCAAAAAGAAAAATCCTAAGAAGTATATTTAGAACTAGTATGGTGTCTTTGATGGTTTTTCATATCACGTGTTGTCATCAATGACAAAGGGGGAGATTGTTGCAAGAATGGAGAAAGGAATGAAGGTGTTGTCATTGATGTTAATTGGTCAACTAGTTATCTACTAGTTGTTGTTGCTTGTATATGTTGAGGGTATCGAGAAAATTATATTAAGAAAATTTTATAGGTATTCAGTTGTTGCTTCGATATTTGCCCCTATGTTTGTATGGTTCACATATGCTGGTTATGGTTGCTGAAGGTTGCTATATCCAAATTTTTGGTTGTTGGTTCATTGAGAAGTTTGAGTTGTGTTCATCAGTTGTGAACTATGTTATTATGTGTTCTAGTTGAGGTCTGAGAGAAAAGTTGCGGGTCCAAATTTCTCTTTGATGAAGTCTTTTGACTTGCGGTTCTAGAGTAAAGATTTTTTAGTTGCATTGAAGATACTTTTGGTTTCTTAAAGTTTTGAGCTTAATTTTTCTATGTGTTTTCCACTGGTTTGGTTGAACTTGTGTTAAACACTATATTCAAAGTTGATGAAGCATATTTGATCTAGTTTGGGTCTCAGTGAAGTGTGTGTTTGGGTTTCCCTCATTCTAATTCCACCCTAGGATGTTTGGCACCGACCTAATTTGAATTTGAAATTGGATGGACGACTTTGGATCTTTTTCAAGGTTGGAGACAATATAAATATAGGATGAGCTAGTAATAAAAAATATACAAGAGAAAAGAAGGAAGACAAGTGAAAGAGTAGATATGACATTAATGCTATTTAGAAAGTGTGAAGATGTGTTAGGCAGATCAGTGCAAAGCTTAATGATGAGTTTCCAGATGTAGTGAGCAGAAGGTGAACTCTATCATTCATGAAATTTGATCAAGTAACTGTGGTGGAATCCTTATGTTTCATTGGGATTTTAGTCTCTCTGGAACAAGTCTTCTTTGTCTTCTTTTTATCTCTATGGCAGTGATCCCTCTAGGTTGTAGCCCTATGAACAATGAGTCTGAGAAATGAGTCCTTGTTTCAGGAAGTGAGCCCTGTTTCAAGCAGTGAGCCTTTTTGTAATTGATTTTGATATTATCTATTGTGTGAGTTAATCCTCACCATGTTTTTTCCCTCATTGGGTTTTCCATGTTAATATGGTGTTATTGTGTTTATGTGTTGGATTTGAGTTTCTACATTGGCATTTGATGATTAATCATTTAAGCAGTTTTAAGTATTAGTTTCGATGATTGAATTAAAGGTTAAAATCTATGACAAATGATTCACCCCCCTCTCAATTTTCATATTCAACAGAATCATCTCCCAGATAAAAATTTCCACCAACATACTTTTAGTATTTAGAGAACCAACCTCTATGAGAGGTCATGTGAAAAGATGCACCCGAGTCAATTAGCCAAACATCATCTAATGCCTAAGTCGCTAAGGCTACAATGAAGACATCTGCATCACTTTGAGATGATTCATTATCAGAAGAATTTCTATTTTTCTTCTTCTTCTTCTCTTCTTTGCAATATTTCTGGATGTGTCTAGTCTGCCCACAATTCTAACACTTCACCTTGGAATTCATTCTAGGAGACTTTGATCTCCCCTCTAACTTGGATTTTGAATTCTTGTCCTTTTTCTTTCCTTTCTCCTTCGATCTGCCCCAAACAGTAAGAGCCTCCATGGCCATCTCAAAATATTTCCTTCACATTTCTTCTGATAGCAGTGAAGCAACCACATCTTCCATATTTAAAGTGGTTGTTGTATTCCCAATATCCATTACTAAATGATCCCAAGTGTCAAGAAATGAACATAAAAAAAGCATACAATGATCCTCATTATCAATTTTCACACCAATAGATGTCAACTGAGTAATGATCATGTTAAATGTATTTAAGTGATCTGCTACATATACCCCTTCCTCCATTTTCAAAGAGTACAACTTCTTCCTCAAGAATAACTTATTCACTAGTGATTTTCCTTGATAAATATCATCCAACTTCTTCCATAGAAGTTTAGTTGTCTTCTCCTCATGGGCGTTCAAGAGAAAATAATCTACCAAGAAAAGCTTGATTAGACCTTTCACTTTTCGATCCTTTGCATCCCAATTAGTTGAGACATTGCTACCGGTTTATTTCCAGAAACTACTTTCCAAAGATCTTGATCAACAAGTAAATCCTCCATTTTGAGTTTCCACAACTCAAAATTTCCACCATTAAATTTGTTAATTTCCATTCTTCTAGATGTGCACACCATCTAAAATTTGTAACAAGTTTTCAAATTGATTGTCTTTGTAAAAATCCCACGCAACAAAATCAACACAAAAAACCTGACTCACCCACAAGGATAACACAACTAGCCAGGATCTGATAAAACTTGTAAGGAAAGCTAAGTGCGGAAAAACCTTCCTATGCTAATTTTATAGGAGAGAGATACACAAATTTGAACACAACTTTGCAATTTATAGTTCACGTAAGATGCACATTGAATAAAAAAATAGAGAATTAAAACATCACACAATTTGAACACCAGATTTATTGTGGGAAAGCCCTTATGGGATTAAAAACCCACATACAAAAATTTGAACAAAACTTTGCAATTTATAGTTCACTTAAGATGCACATTGAATAAAAAAATAGAGAATTAAAACATCACACAATTTGAACACCAGATTTATTGTGGGAAAGCCCTTATGGGATAAAAAACCCACACACCAAGAAATATTATCTTTGTATTAGAGTAAATAGATATTACATACAAAGTTATAGAACTTCACTCCCAGATGTTCGTTCACAATACAATTCTGGCATCATTCAATTACACACAGTTCTTCGACCAATCTTTGATTATATCACTATTATAGTATTAATTTTTTCCAATGCATAAAATACCATAGTATTCACATTAAAGACTACACCCCCCATTTGAGGATCCATTCATTTCCATATGATAGTCATTACACCTTCCATAGGATACAAAGCATGTAACTGTCATTTCACTAAGTTGCATCAGGACTTTGGAGAGACCGAAGTCAATCTCTCATTGAAGTTGTAATGTTACATCGACACAAGCTGAAAAATCTATGCTTGTTACTTACCACACTTTGACCATGGTCCCACTTCTTGGGTGGCTTATATGCCACCATCAACTACTATGTCAACATCCACGTTATCATCAACTTAGCTCAGTCCCAGCTCACTATGGTCAACAATTGAGTATCCATTGGGACTTAGATGGAACAACTTATAGACTCTCTTTGAAGTAGCACAATCCCCCCGATTATATGATAAATGTTTACAACTATTAACATTCCCTAAGTTCGGTGGGGCACCTTTCATTATCTCATCGACATGGCACTGTCTCACTGATAGTGAGTTAACAACTAACACAAATCATGAGAATATTTATCATAACCACAATTGTATCACTACAATGTAAATTGTGAATGCACTTAGTATAGTACAGTGACTAACACTTATCAAAATTTTGATGAGAGTCAACTAAAAGTTCCATTGACATTGCATTGTAAAATTGATAAGGTTTAGACCCAAAAACCAATACATTTGAGGCAATAATTTCTCAACAGTTCAATGTATACTTCTTCTTCCAATGCACCATTCAAGAATACAGAATTCACATCCATTTGATATAATTTGAAATATTTATGTTTTGAAAAAGCTAAAAACATCTTGATAGCTTTCATTCTTGTGACCAAAGAAAAAGTTTCCTTAAAATATATACCTTCAACCTATGAGTAACCCTTACACACAAGTCTAGCCTTGATATTGAAAAATTTTCCATCTTCATTCAACTTATTCCAAAATACCGACTTAGTACCAATCACATTCTTATTTTCTAGTCTTGGGACCTATTTCCAAGTTAGATTCTTCTCTATCTGTTCTAACTCTTCCTTCATTGCTTTGATCTAAGTCTCATGTTTGCATGCCTTAGTCACTATTTTTGGGTCTACCTCATAAAGTAAACACAAATTTAATTTTTCCTCAATCGCAACAGCTTTTATCCTTATTATTACACCTTTTCTTTTATTTCCATTGATCTAATCTTATGAATGATTCTTCTACACATACTTGGGAATCTTAGGATTCTTTTCCAAAGCTTCTTCTTGTTCAACTGTCAAATCTTTTCACTTATCTTCAGTCTTTTATTTATCACTACAAGGGGACTCATTAGATTCATACCCTTCTATGAGCACTAAACCTTGATTTGGTTCTTCATCCACTTTAGCACTTTCACTCTCAAAAATATTCTTCAACCTTTTATTGTAACATTAATAGTCCCTGTTTCTTATAGAGTATCCAAGGAATATTCCTTCATAAGTTCTTGCATCAAACTTTCCTAAGTTTTCTTCATCTCTTTTGATATAACACTTTCTTCCAAAAAATCTAAAATATTTCACAGTAGGAGGTTTACCATACCATAACTCATAGGGAGTCTTTGAACTATTCACTCTTGCTTGACCATTATTAATAATGTAGACAACAGTATGAATTGCTTCTCTCCAATAAACATCTAGAAGATTGGCTTCCTTCATCATTGTCCTAGTTGCTTCTTGAACTGTTCTATTTTTCCTTTCCACAACTCCATTCTACTAAGGAGTTCTTGGAGCTGATAAATACCTTCTTAATCCATGATCTTCACAAAAATTGTCAAACTCATTTGAAGTAAATTCACCACCTCTATCAGATCTCAAATATTTGATTTTTATATTCATTTCATTCTTAACCATAGCCTTAAATACTTTAAACTTATCTAGAGCTTCTAATTTTTCTTTGAGAAATGTAACCCAATCCATTTTAGAATAATCATCAATTAATAACATGAAATACCTATCACCACATGAGCTTCTAATTCTAGCAGGTCAGCATACATTTGTATGCACTAACTCTAAATGACCTATTGTAGAATACTCCTATGTCTTGAATCTTGTCTTTGTTTTCTTTCCAACTTGATATTATTTGTATATCAAATTGATAGGCTTTGTAATATTTGGAAAATATCTCATAGTATAAGATTCCCTCTCTGATTGAACGATAATTTTTATTATTTTTCCATTTGATATATTGGCATTTTGTCAAATGGTTCATTTGCAAATTTTTGAGGTGTATAGAATTTTGTGAATAGTAATGACATATACTGAATGCATAAAAATTCCTCCTTATGATATCCCAGATGTATATAGATTCATCCTTAGAAATGTATCTTTTAATTATTCTAGAATACTCAACAATGAATTCCAGTTCATATAAATGTAATAGTATGAAATGATATAACAGATTCAAATTGCATAAGGGTAGATCAACACATTCCATATTTCATAACAGTAGACTAACATTTAGATTAAACTAAGTTATCCAATCTCCTAATACAACTTCATGCATCAAGTTACACAATACATTGAAATTCCAAAAAGCACTATAATAATGTAGATACTCAGTGATCTCCAAGTAGTTGTTGACGCCTTTTCAAAATGTTTCCAATAATTCCAATGCACATATGCTCTCCTATACTCATTGATCACAACAGACTGTTTATAGGGTCGTTCATTACTAATGATGATTGGCTCAATGGATCAATTATTCCTTGTAGTTATAATGATAACTGGTCTTTAGAATCAATGAAGTGATAGCTTCAATATTCAACACTTTGAATACCTGGGAACCTGATTCTTCTCCTTCAAAATGACAACTTAAATATGCAAATTCATGATTCCTTCAATTGGCGACCTCCCAGAAGGATTATCAGCTCTTCATAAGATATAGCTGCAACTTGAATGCAATATTTCAGATCTCGTGTTCCTGTGTATATTGAAGAGATGTGATCAACATAGAAACATATCATACCCTTATATACGAATGGGTCTCCCCATTTGTTATTGACTAACCTAAATATTCACGACAACTTCAAATTATATTATGAGAGGCGACATTATTTGCAATGTCTCATGACTTTCTTTGTGAGAAACGAATCTACAAGAAATTCACATATCATAGAATTAAAATTATGATTCCAACTTATAATTCATTGCTTCATTCTATATTCCTTAATCCTTTGGATGTATATGGTCTTTACTAATAAATCAAGCCAGCCACAATATATGTCGATTTATCTTTTCCTCGACTTATGTCAGAAATGGAATCAAACATTTTTGATGGCTCCTTTATTTTTGTCTTGTTCCAGATTTGACCTTTGTACTTGTCTGGTAGAAGCTCTATATGTTGTGATCCATATATTCAAAGCCAGAAATATTCCTATACTGATGTGGATTTGTCCCTTATGTTGAGCCAATTTTGTCTCCTTCTGCAATAAATGATGAATTCCTTAATTAACAAATATTCATCATATGATCAACATCATAAAATCTTTGATACCCTTGTCTATATGTTTCACACAAGACAAATCCTTCTTGGCATGATTTGATGACTGGAATTTTTCTCTTTCAAACTATTATTCAAAATTTCACCATATACTAAAGATAATTAAGAATTCTTGAATAATAAACTTTATCATGTAGATATCCAAATACCTCAATATAATGCTATAATAAATTAGTTATTTCATTAAACAAAAATCCTTATTCAGAATTGCAATAACACATCGGCTATTGTAATTATTCAGAAACATGCAATGAAGCACCTGTAGAAACCCTGGATGGATTCCTCCACAACCTTCAGCTAGGGTTGATATTTCACAAGTGAACCTAGTATCCTAGAGTCGTCAAACCCTCAAAATGTAAAAGCCTCAAGCTCTCCCAAAATGCAATGAGAAGTAAAATCCAAGCATGCTCAAATGCCAAACCCACAACCCCTTATAAAGATTTCTAAATAACGTCCAAGAAGCTTCCAAAAAAATATAATTATTTTATTCCCAAAGTGACTTTATAATTTATTATTTTATTTTAGTCACTTTAATTAAATTAATTATAAATAAAGTTACCCTTTTTATTTTAATTTATGGAGATAACTTTATAAATAATTAATTTAATATTTCCGCTTTAATTTAATTAAAATAATCAATTAAGCCATCCATTTGAATGTCTTTTTTTTTTGGTCAACTTAATTAATTAAATTAATTAAATCACTCCACCATAAATTTGGGGAAATTACAGTCCTCCCTTCCCAAATATTTCTTTTCCTCAAGCAATCAGCAACTGCAAATCATCTCAACTACCACAACACCTGATACCCGATCAACAAACTATTTGTGCCTTTCCACCAACCACTCAGATCCCAAATGATCCTGAAAAGAACTCCAACCAGCATCCTCTGAATACAGCTGAAGCTCCTGACACTATCAAGCCCTACCAATCTATGAGGCCAACAACCCAACAAATAAACTCTTGGATCCCAATACTAAAAATTATCCTTATATAAATTATGCACAGGGCTCCCTACCATCTATTGTTTAGTGAGTTCTGCCATCCAAAAACTATGGTGATGAACCTCAAGCATCCATACTATCCATAAGTAAACTCCGTCTAGATCCCATGAACAAACTAGAAGTCCTTCACTCTCAACACCAACTTACTTCCGTTGTGCCACTTTGATAACTTCTAGAATCCAATTGACCCAAATCTCAAAATCCCGCATTTGAAAGCAACTGTTTGGAGAGTACAAAGTAAGAGACTTGCAAAACATGGAATCATCACCTGAAGTCAAAAATATATCGTACCAGAGTGGACCAGAACACTTCTTACTCAACCCACCTCTCTATGTCATCAAGGATATAATCACATCTTATGTATGTGGGCTGAAAGTAAACTGATGATCATACCTTATTATGCAATCAAGGTGAAACTCTCTTGCTTGTGCTAATGGAATACTAGAGTAGTCATGTGTATTCAATCCTACACCACCACCATTAGAAGATGAATCACAACTCAACAAGAGATGAGTTTTTCTTGCAAAAACATCATCATTACCCTTTACAACCTTGAACACAATATTTCTATCTACTGCATAGAAAGAGCTCGCTAATTTTATTTCAAGAGTAAGAAGAGTACCATCAAGAATGCCATAGTCCTCACAAACCGTGGTCCTGCAAATCTCCTAGGAAAAAGATGGAACAATGCTAAGATCCAATGTGCAAGACCTAGAGGGAATTATCTTCTCCTGATAAGGTCGTCGAATGACAATATCTATAGTACCAATGAAGAGCCTTGTGACCAAAACTTTGATGACACCTGATCCTGTATTCAAACCTGATGTGTCTGTGTCATCATCAATCCATTCCACACTATGTGGTCTCTTGTAGATGTGGAAGATACCCAACATTTCTGCATAGAAGCACATGCCAACCCTTGACAGGCTATTGGTAAATATTAGAACAACACCATGCAATTTATGAATCATGTCCATGATGGAATAAAAGGTATCACTACTATCAAAGGATGATACAAAATCATCATCAATTCATCCTCTAACACCCAAGTGGCAATCCCAATTTCTTCTATCCATACCCACTGTTGTTGACCTCAAGAACCAAACTAAAATCTCTGTGATCAGTAGTATGAAACAACCATCTATCACCAAAGTGAGAATTCTAACCCAATGAACTAGGGATAAAAACTCCTTTCTCTGGAAAGTAGAACAACCCTCTATCCTTGTGTTGTAGCTCAAAACCCAACAATACAAACATGAAGTATTATTTTCGTCTACATGCTCCATGATGTTCTCTTCATATACCATATATCCTTTCCAAGTGTGATCAATAAATGATGTTATGATACAAAGATAAGTACTACCTGATGACAACACTTGTATGCAACGTGGTTCTCCAATGCTCATCATACATTCTTGCATTCCAGCAAGATGAATGAAACTGTGAGAATATAGAATATGGCTAGTCATCATCATGAAACCCACCTTTGTTTTGTACTTCCTGAGTTTTCCTTCATAGATGCTATCATAAACTGTTGTCCCAAGGTGTGTGCCATATTGAAAACTTACCTCAAGAGTTTTCATACTTCCCTTCTCAAAGATTCCATCTGTATTGATTAGACAACTGCTATCCATAATGATTAACTCAGTCCTTTTCTTGAAGAACTTAGTTTTGGAAACGAGGACAACATGATTTCTATCTAAGGAGACAAAAGCGCATAGGGACTTCTTCAAATATGAGTTGAGATTACGTGTGCCAACATCATCCCCTGCTGCCCCATGGGATATATATGCCATCTCTTCTCTCATAAATCTGAGTTGAGCCTTCAATTTTCTCACCAAATGAGGTGTATCATCAATCCAATGACCCAACTCATTTGCATGATATGAAATTTTAGGATTGTTATTAACAACAAACCTCCCATCAAGTATCACAAAATCTGGGTGCTCCTCATGCTTGTCCCTAAGAAAATAAGAATTGCGATCATAGATTTTTGAGGTGTCTTCCTTGCCTTTTCTTGTATCTTCTTCATGGATAGGTTGCTCCTCCATGAGTGCTAATCTAAGAGGTGCGCCCAATTGAAATTTATGCTTTATTTTGGCTTCCATAGCTTCCACAAAACTGATCCATGCCCTCACCTCCTTAAATGATATGATTTTTGCTTCTATCCAACTCCATGGTGTGGCATCCATGAAAAACCAAACATTATCAAATTGTAGGAGCTTCTTGTTAGGCAATCTCTTAGTCTCTATAGTCAACTCTCTAAGAAAAAATTCCTTAGCTGAAATCAAAACTCTACATTCCATGTGTCCTCCCAATAATGACGATCTCATGAAGCAAGGAATAATAAAACCACTATGCAAATCCATACATCTTGTGTTCCTTGGATCTATCATCCCTAATTCATACTTATTCATGAAAGATTGAAGATCAAAAAGGTAAAGCCTCTTACCAATGATATTCCCTTGAAACATTTCAATCACCATGTAACTACCAAAATCATGTGAAGACAATGTGTCACTATTTATGATCATGAAAACAACATTTGCATCATACTTGTTAATGGTGGCTCCATAAATATCATACACATTATCTTCAATTTATGAATGTTTATTCCTTTCAAGTTTGGAAGTTTGATGAAGGAAAGTACCTAGTTGTTTCCTTCCACAGTCCATGTGACTGAATTTTTCTTTGATATCTTGTAGGCGTTGTTTTTCTTGAGCAACTAACATCTTTTCTTTTCTATATTTTTGCAACCATTCATTACACCTGCTACCTGTCCTCTTAACCTCTTCTATGTCGTGATGCACAAAATCAATTTTTTTGCGGCTTGAATTCACAATACATTCTTCATGTTCAACACACAAAAATTCGATGCTGACATTAGATGATTCCATAACATTTTCATCTTCATGTGTTTTACTTATCACCTCATGATTATGTGGAGGTATTAAATTGTTGTTTGCAATAAAAAAATTAGAGTTATCATCATACCTATCTATGTGTCTTTGTTTTCAACATCTCCAAGTGGCCGATCCATGTTTGTATTCTCTTCCACTTCGTGATCAACCTAAAGAATCAAGGATGCAATATTTGATTCCTCTTGATATAAACTCTCATAGGGTGGAAGTGAGCTTGTGAACATGGTATCATGCTATTTAGGACTCCCACATCATGACATATTTCTGCTTTCCCCATGATCAACTATAGGCTGCAAATCACAAACAAGTGAATTTTCTTTCCTTTCTTGTTATTGTACCTCAATACTGATAAGATTATTTGCATTAGTGTTTACTTTCCTTTCTTTTCAAACAAAGGATCCAAAATTTTTGGATGTTGTAGAAGCCTTATTAAATTCTTGTCATAGATTTGAAAGGCCTGCATGAGCTCTATCATGAGTTCCTATGTAGACTTCATTTTACCAATCAACTGAAACTACTATAAATGAGTGTTGATCACTCAATGAGTTAATCTGAAAAACTCTAAACCATCTAGGCTAGCAGGATCAAGGATCTGATACCACTATAAGATCCCCTCTTCGATCGAATGATAATTTTTATGATTTTTCAATTTGACATATTGGTATTTTGTTAAATGGTTGGTATGCAATTTTTTGAGGTTTATAAAAGTTTGTAAAAAGTAATGAAATATACTGAATGCATAAAAATTCCTCCTTATAATATCCTAGATGTATATAAATTCATCCTTAGATAGGCAACTTTTAATTATTCTAGAATACTCAACAGTGAATTCCAGTTCATATAAATACAATAGTATGAAATGATATAACAGATTCAATTGCATAAGGGAAAATTAACACATTCCATATTTCATAGCAGTAGACTAACATCCAGATTAAACTCAGTTATCCAATCTCCTAATACAACTTCATGTATCATTATATAGTACATTGAAATTCCAGAAAGCATTATAATAATGTAAATACCTAGTGATCTCTAGATAGTTGTTGATGCCTTTTCAAAACTTTTCCAATAATTCCAACACATATATGCTCTCCTCCACTCATCGATCAACACAAAATATTTATAGGGTCGTTCATTTCTAACGACAATTGGCTCAATGGATCAATTATTTCCTTCGGTTATAATGATAACTGGTCTTTGAAATAAATATAGCTTCAATATTCAACACTTCAAATACCTGGGTACCTAATTCTTCTCCTTCATAATGGCGACTTAAATATGAAAATTCATGATTCCTTCAACTAGTGACCTCCTAGAAGGATTATTGGCTCTTCATAAGATATAGTTGCAACTTGAAGGCAATCTTTTAGATCCCGTGTTCCTGTGTATAGTAAAGAGATGCGATCAACATAGAAATAGAGCATTCCCACATATGCAAATGGTTCTCCCTATTTTTTATCGACTAACTTGAAGATTCACTACAACTTCAAATTATATTATGAGAGGTGACAATATTTGCAATGTCTCACGACTTTCCTTGTGAGAAACGACTCTGCAAGCAATTCACATACCATAGAATTAAAATTACGATTCCAACTTATAATTCATTGCTTCATTCTATATTCCTTGATCCTTTGGATGTATATGGTATTTAGTAATAAATCAAGCCAACCACAATATATGTCAATTTGTCTTTTCCTCGACTTATGTCACAAATGAAATCAAACATTTTTGACGGCTCCTTTATTTTTTGTCTTGTTCCAGATTGGACCTTCATACTTTCCCGATAGGAGCTCTATATGTTGCGATCTATATATTCAAAGCCTCACACAACAAATATTCCTACACTAATGTGGATTTTTCCTATACATTGAGCCAATTTAGTCTCCTCCTACGATAAATGATGACTTCCTTAATTAAAAAATATTCATCATATGATCAACATCATAAAATCTTTGATATCCTTGTCTATATGCACCACACAAGAAAAATCCTTCTTGGCACGATTTGATGACTGTAATTTGTCTCTTTCAAGCTATTATTTAGAACTGCACCATATATTGAAAATAATTAAGAATTCTTGAATAGTAAACTTTATCATGTAGATATCCGAATACCTCAATAGATTGCAATAATAAATTAGCTCCTGCATTAAATAAAACTCCTTATTCAGAATTGCAATAATACATTGGATATTGCAATTATTCAAAAACATGCAATGAAGCAGCTATAGAAACCCTGGATGGATTCCTCCACAACCTCCAGCTAGGGTTGATATTTCACAATTGAACCTGATATCCTAGAGTCTTCAAACCCTCGAACCTAAAAAGCCTTCAAGCTCTCCCAAAATGCAATGAGAAGTAAAATCCAAGTATGCTCAAATGCAAAGCCCACAACTCCTTACAAAGATTTCTCAATAACCTCCAAGAAGCTTCTAGGAAAATATTATTATTTTATTCCCAAAGTGACTTTATAATTTATTATTTTATTTTAGTCACTTTAATTAAATTAATTATAAATAAAGTTACCCTTTTGATTTTAATTTATGGAGATAACTTTAGAAACAATTAATTTAATATTCCCAATTTAATTTAATTAAAATAACCAATTTAGTCATCCATTTGAAATATTAATTTTTGGAAATCAATTAAATTAATTAAATCACTCCACCATAAATTTTGGGACACTACACACAACATCAGTAGAACTTATCCTCACTAGGCTATCAAAATTAATGTGACCCATTCTTCTATTCCATAGTCAAATTTCATTAGTTTGATACATAAAGCACTTTGCACCACTACCTTTGAGTTGATAAACATTACCTTTTGTCCTTGTTCCTATAGCAATCAGATTACCAGAGCTTCCTTTTCTAATTTCACAACCACCATTATGAAATACAAAATTATATCCTTTTCTAGATAGTTGTCCTACACTCAAAAGATTATGTCAGAGACCCTTGACATAAAGAACATCATTTTTTTTATTATTTCCATCAAGACTAATTAAACCTTTTCCACAGATCTTAGCATATGTATCATCACCAAACTTAAAAAGACCACCATCATACATTTCAAGCTTAACAAACTTACTCTTATCACCTATCATATGATTTGAGCATCCATTATCAATGATCTAGCAATTTTTCTCTTCTCTAGCATGAAAAGCAGTCAACATAGTTCCTTCAATGTTATGATTTTTTTTTGGAGCACTTTCCTTCACACATATTTCAAGATTAGTAGAATTAGTTCCAAAATTAAAGCCATGAATAAGAATTCATCACTTCCTTCATCTAGATAATCTAATTCTCCATCATCAAATACACCATTGTCCTTTTCAAAATAATAAATCTTTTTAACAAATTTACCCTTATGATCCTTTTGTTTGTCATTAGTAATTTTGATTGGACATTTAGATGCATAATGACCTATCTTTCCACAATTGGAACATTTGAAAAGGTAGCTTACCTTTGTATTTTATAGTACCCTTTTTCAATCTTCTCATAAATTTTGCTTCCACCTCATCAAGATTATTTGGATTTGACACATCATGCTTTTTCACTTTGCATACTTTAAAAGAAGTTTCTTTGTTTGTAGCATCTTGACCAAACTCTCTCATTTCAAAATAATTTAAAGCACCAAACATCTGATCTCTAGAATAATTATCCTGGTTATAATCTTCCTCAATAGAAGAAACTTTAGAACTATAAGCTTTAGGAAGAGTTCTTAATACCTTTTTCACAACTTCACTTTCATCTAGCTTTCCACCAAGACCATTGATGGCATTGGAAATTTCATCAACTCTAAGCAAGTAGGAAGTAATATCTTCATCTTCAGACATTCTTAGGGTTTCAAATTTGGTTGTGTAGTTTTGCATCTTTGCTTGTTTGACCTTTTCATCTCCTTCATAGACACCTTCCAACTTTATCCAAATCTCTTTAACAAACTTCAGATTTATCACCTTTCCAAGTTTAGAATCATTTAGACCATTCAAGGTTGCATTCCTTGCTTTTCCATTTTTTTCATAATCCTTGATCTCATCATCACTTGTTAGACCATTTGTAGGCATAGTATAAATTTTTTCAATAGATTTCCAAACACCAAATATAGGAGAAACCAGAAAGGACTCCATCCTATCTTTATAGAAGGTAAATCCTTTTCCATCAAATAAAGGAGCTTTGATACCTTCCTTTTGCACCATATAGATCTACCTCAAGAAGTTAAGCTTCTTCTTGGGAACCAAAAATTTGATACAAATTGTTATATGCACATGAACAGTTGAGCAAGGGGTGAATCATTTGTATACTTCAAAACATCAAAAAACCCTAATTAACATTCAGATCTGCATTAGCTGGAGATTGTTGGAAGATGGTCAATGCTCCCCTCGAGATTTGTGACATGGCTCAACTGCCTCTTGTGGATCCGTTAACTCTGGCAATTGTATCGAGTATTAACAAGTCGATCTTTTTATGCAACGACAACTATAGGGCCAACAATATTATGCTTTGTGGATTTGAGGAAGTATTTGAAGATTTTAGATGAGTGTGCACTCCAAGTGTCAAATGATTTGGTGGTATGTGTGTTGAGTTTTGGATGAACAGTTGGTTCATTCAGTTTTTGCTTCACCAGTTTTGTTGTGTTGTGCAGAGTTGAATTATAAAATGAGTGGAATCATAAGAGTAATTATAGATCACTGCAACCTATTTTGGCGAATAACACATTTTGGTTTCTTCTACAAGGTATGTGGGTTGGAGTTTTGAGCCGACGGATTATGGTGTTACATTTGTCATCTAATTAGGTTGACGTAATTGATGATCTGTTTTTTTGCATAAGATGTATTTACATATAGAAGGTTGATTTAGTGTGTGATTTGATGTAGATATTGTGTGTGAGATGTGATGCAGTGTGAAGTGCGAAAGGTGATAGTGGTGAAGTATGAAGTGTGTAAGGTTAGTTTTCTAAGCTTAATTAGAACTGTATCTTCAACATGTTGTAGATGTATTGTTAGTAATTCAAAATTTTGCAGTGGGTCATTCTTCTATTCTCTTTTTATTCTAGATACCGAGTCCTTTGGGCAGTGAGACCTTGGAAGTGAGCCTTTATTTTTGGACAATGAGTCTTCCAATCTATAATCCATTGTAACCGGTTATAATATATTGTGAGCCAATCTTCACTGTGGTTTTTCCCTTTCTAGGTTTTTCCACGTAAATCTAGTGTTCTTGTGTGGGTTTTTGTGGTGCATGCTTCAATTATTCTTTTCCATTTCTGCAATTTTTATGAGATGCTTTGAATGCATGTTTAAGTTGATGAAGTTAATGAATTTTAGTAAATACTGATTCACCCCCTCTTAGTATTTCAGGTGTTCAACACTCTCTATCTCACCTATCCCTCCCTCCCTCCCCCTTCTCTCTCTCTCCCTCTCTCTCTACTTACCCCCCCTCTCTCTCTCCCTCCCTCTCTACCTCTTCCCATCACTCTCTCTCAATATCTCCACCTTCCCCCTTCCCTCCCTACTTATCTTTATATCACCTACCCCTCTCTACCTCTCTCTCACTCCCTCCCTCACCCTCTCTCTCTCCTTCCTTCTCTCCTTTTATATATCTCACCTATCTCTCTCCCTCATTTCCATCTCTACTTCTATCCATCTCACCTCTCCCCCCCTCCCTCCATTCTCTCTCTCTCTCTCTCTCTCTCTCTCTCTCTCACCTCTCTCTCTCCCTCCTTCCATCATCTCCCTACTTATTTATATCACTCCTCTACCTCTCTCCCTCCCTCCCTCCCTCCTTACCTATCTACTCTCTATCTCCCTCTCCCTCTCTACCTACCTCTTTCTCCTTCCATACCTATCCCTCTCTCATTACCTCTTCCTTATTGAAGAGAGAGATGGATGGATGGATATTGGAGATAGAGAGAAGTAACTATGGAGAGAGGTAGAGAGTGAGGGCGGGAGAGAGGGAGGGAAAGGAGAGATAGAGTGTAGAGAGGGAAGGAGGGAGGGAGGGAGGGAGGGAGGGAGAGGTAGGGAAAAATAGAGATGAGAGAGAGAGAAAGAGAGAGGTGAGATGGAGAGAAGTAAAGAGGGAAGGAGAAAGAGAGGGAGAGGTAGGGATGGAGAGAGGTGTGAGAGAGATATGAGGTAGCTATAAAGAGATTGGTAGGGAGTGATGGAGGGAGAGGTAGGTAGAGAGACGCAGAGGAGAGATAAAGAGAAGTAGAGAGGGAGGGAGGGAGAGGTAAGGAGAGAGAGAGATGAGAGAGAGAGAGTGGTAGGTAGAGAGAGAGGAAGACAGGAGATAGAGAGAATTAGAGAGGGAAGGATAGGTAGGAAGAGAGAAAGGTGAGATAAAATTAGAGAGTTACTATGCATTATCGATGATATATACCAATCACATCCCCTTAATCCATACCTTTGTATTATCCACCCATTATCCATTAGTACCTTTTATAAAAGTGCACCTTATGAACAAGGTTTCTACCAACCCACAATGGTCATCCTCCATGGTCTCTCCTTTCCTTGGTATATAAATAATATTCTTAAGTCCCTCCTCCACACCCACTATAATTCCAATATTCTTAACCATTATCCACCTTCTTACCTTCCCCACCCATCTAAGCCTTCCTCCTATTTAAAAATTAAACAAAAGAAATAAAATCCAAACAACAGTAAAGATAAACAATTTGTCTAATGGAGAAAACCTAGAAAACATGCACCTTGGGAAAGTACCATGATAAAAACATAGTAAAATGGTATCATGTGTAATCCCTCCAATCATTTGCATTCTACACTTCAGGGAAATTTTCTCCCTATCCATTCCCACCCTAAGTATCTCCTTCCTCTCTAAGTATTTCCTTCCTCCCATATTCCTATGTAATCATATCCATATGTCTCCCATCATCTCCCATATTTTCCAATCCCTCCACCCTCCTTTTTATCTTGGTAAGGATAGGGAAAAATATCCAAGCATGCTTTGGAAAATACAAACCTTACTTTCTATATTGTCCATCCATCCTTTGTCTCCTCCATTAATAAATATTTTACTACCTTCAACCATCAAACTATCCCCATAAGCCCACTATCCCACCCTACCATGTTCCATGAATTTGTTATCACTTTTCCTAGTTGTTTCAACCATTCTCCTTCACTATATCCAATGTAAACCATGTCCTTCCTATCAACTTGATTCTCCATATTTTTATCCTCCATCCACACCAATGCTTCCATCTTGTCCATACATAATTTTCCTACTCTTTATACTCACACTTCCTCCATCCTTCCTCCCTTAAACCTTATCCTATTACACACCACAATACCTTTTATACATGACATATCTAGTGTGCGACATGTTCTTTTGAAATTGTTTAGTCCTTAGAGATCTCCTAACCCTCTCCATCCATATGTCATATTCCCCCATCTGTTCCCATCCATTTTATCTTTTCTTGTCCACATAATCCCTTGTCCCTAGACTTGGTTTTCCTTTAATCATTAGTGTAACTATGGATTTTCTTGCAAGATTAGATGGTTAGCAAATTACATGCATATTATATTAATCCACAATAATCAATGGAATGCATAGGAATAAACAAAGGAATACATGAAACAATCTCACCATCCTTCATCCTCCATGGATGACTTCCATTGTACCTTCTAGCTTGCTGAAATGTGAAGTGCCCTCAGATCTTGATGAGCAATTCTAATCTATGGAATAGCCCTAAGCAAGTATTGAAGGATTTAATATGAAATGCAAGAGAGAATAAATCCTACATGCAATGATCTAAGTAGCTAAGTGACAAAACAAGACAATGCTAAAACTCAAGAGAATACTAGAGATTCAAAAATTAAAAGATTAAGAGATTCAAGATGTAAGAGATCACAAAATAAAGACAAAATTGGCATTTTATAGAAAATGCAATTTTGGATGAACGAACGAGATCAAAGATTAAGAAGTGTCCTAGAATCTGTGGTCAAGATTCAAAATAACAACCCCTTAATTAGGGTTAGGGCAACTTTAGGGTGAAATTCAAATTGAGTGGATGAGATTTAATTTAAGAAATTAAATCAAAGAAGGAGAATAGTTGTGACAGTGAGATGAGAATTAGCAAGTAGAAAAAGGATGATTTAAAAAATCAAGTTATTTTAGAAATAAATTACTTTGTGGAGAGAAATGCTATTTTGAAATTAATATTTAAAATTAATTCCAAAATGGTGAATTCATGTGATAGAATATAATAATAATTTAAAATTATTTACTTGGAAAGAGGGAAATTGCCAATTTAAATAAAATGCTTTAATTTAAATTTAGAAATAAAATCAATAAGACAATTAGATAATTAAAATTATTTAATTGTTGAGAAAAATTAGAAAGTGGGAAATTTTAAATAAATGATTTTATTTAAAATTAGAAAAAAAGTTGGAGAGGATAATAATTAAATAAATAATAGGAATTTATTTAATTAGGAGCAAACATAAATAATTAATGACGTATTAAATAAATAAATAAAGTTTATTTATTTAAATAATCAAGAGGAAGTAATGGAATAATAATAATTAAATAAATTTAGAAATTTATTTAATTATAGAGTGACATAAACAATTAGCGACACATTTAAATAATAAATGTAATTTATTTATTTAAATAGTCAGAAGGAATAAAAGACGTGAATTAATTAAATAATTAAGAATTATTTAATTAATAGTTGACATTGGACTATAGGACAATTAAATATTTTAATTATGTTGAGATGAAGCATGATAAGATGTATAAAAATGTGGTTTGTGAGTCAAGGCCATTTTTATGTGTCTACAATTAGTATCCAACTTTAGGATACCCTCCATGTAATCCAAATCAATTACATTCTTAATTCATGTAATCTAGTTATTGGTTTCCTTTGTGTATTTAATTTGTTTAATATGTTTTAGGGTATAAGAGCTTAAAATCATCTTTAACGAGTTTAGGCCTAGTTAATTTTCTCCTTGATGGTTCTAATTTAACCTTCTTCAACAATAATTATTTTATGGTTAGTTTATCACATTTAATCATACTTCATAAGGGTATGTGCAGGATCATCATGGAAAAAATAGGTCCTTAAGTGGCAATGAAAATTCAGAAAAATTAGAGTTAGACAACTTGACGTAAATATTTGAATAAGTTATTTATATTATTTCAAAAATATGTAAGAATAGAATCTGTGGAAAATTGAATGTAGTTTCTAAACTACTAGGTTTATTTTTTATTTTTTAAATCTATTTGGTAAAAAATTGAAATTTCAATGCAGTAGTACTTAAATTTTAGGGAAAAAATAAAAAGTAGGTGTCTGTCTGACCACCCTAACCATAATAAAATGGTAATATTTTTTGATAAGATTATAGATATAAGTAGAGGACTCACGTCTAGATGTGATGCATATTTTTTTGTAATATTTTTCCAAGTAAATAATTAATTATGAATTTTTTATTACAACTTTTAAAAAATATAAAAAATCGTATGTCTGACCACCTTAACTTGGTCAAAACTTCATGAAATTCATTTTTTTTAATCCTATAGTATGCAAAACAAAGAATGTGACACATTTTTTGGATTCAAAAAATGTGATACCATTTGAAAGCTATAGATGTTTTTCAATCAGCCTACCAATTAGGACTTTAGTCGTAATTCTAATAGAAAATGAATACTAATAATTTATTAGATTCAAAGTAAATTATAATTTATATTGGTGGAAAACTGAGAAGCTCCTTTATAAACCCTTTTCGTTTCATCAATTTTGGGTAAAAAGAAGTCATCAGCCACATGGACGAAGTCTGGAAAAGTAAGGTAAGTTGTTAAACACATTTTTTGTGTTGACTTCTTAGGATTGGTAGGCCCGAACCAAATTCTAAAGCAAGCCCGAGGCTAATCCCTAGGCATTAAATTTTGTGTCAGACATATCAGATATCCGATTTAGATCCAATATCTGATATGTTTAGATATGAGTTTAAAAAATGTTATACAATTTATAATATATGATTTAAAAAATGCAATAAAGTTTATAATTTAATATTTTAATATATAATATACAATATAGTTTATAATATAATATATACTATACAATTTATGATAATCTCTTATCAAATTATGTATTTAATATATAATATATTATATTATTATGTATAATATTTAAATATTATTTCAATATTTTAGTTAATGTATAAATATTTAAATATATATATATATATATTACTAATATATAAAATATTTAAATATTATCTCTTTCCCTCTCTCTCTCTCTCTCCATCTCTCTCTCTCTCCCAAGTCTCTCACTCAAACACTCCTATCTCTCTCCCTCTACCCCTTATCTCTCTCCCACTCCCTCCCTCTCTTTCACTAACTCCCTCTATTTCTCTCCCCTCTACCCTTAACCCTAAACCCTAAACCTTTAACC